>OZ025294.1:167969793-168569793 GCA_964019185.1 Maratus speculifer | reverse complement strand
TTACAACATGGCTTCATAATTTTGATCGGTATATGAGAAAAGAATTGCGTTATGTGTAATTGCATGTGGACAACTGCCCTGCACATTCTAAAGATAACAAAGACCTGAATAATGTCCAAGTACCTCCAAATTCAACTGGTGTCACCCATCCAATGGACCAAGGAATAACTAACATTGCCAAAGTAAATTATAAGACTCGCTTCGTACACTGATACCTTCACCAAATGGAATACGGCAGCCATCCTCCTTGCTACGAGTGTCGTCCAATTACAGTCCTTGACGGTACGCACATGCTTACTGCAGCATGGAGAGTGTCACACCAACAACAATTACAAATTACTTTCACAAGCGGGTTTCAAAAGTAGTGAGAACATCATTTACACAGAGCTAACCTCGCACCCTAATATTGAAGAAAATTGACTGGCTGCACAAAACACTGTAGGGGAAAATTGTGTCGATTTAGACACGATCATTAATATCGATAAAGATCTAGTTACCTTTAGACTTTGAAATCTGGATAATATTATAGCCAATGTAACTGCGACTGAGAAACCGGATGAGGAGGAAGAAGATGATAGACATGTGCTTCCAGCCCCATCCCCCTTCTCAAAAGTTACAGAGGCATTAAATTTTCTAAGACAATATGCATCGTCACTGGACGAAGGACCCTCAATGAACGAACTTTACTACTACCTAAATAAGGCGGCAAAGATCATGGTGATAGCACGATCACACATCAAACAGGCCAAAAGTGACAGCTACTTTTCCAAAAAATAATTTTTATGACATTATTGACTTCAGTAAGTTTTTTTTTTCAATTGACTTTTTAATATTATCAACACTATTTGCTATCGCATCTATCTGTTCTGTATAACTAAAAAAGATTTCAATTTTGTTAGCATTAGTTTTAGTTAATATGGTTAGCAGAAATTTTTGTGTTCGTCTTATTCAATTTTATGTGTCATACATAATAAATCTAAATTTGAAAAGAATAAGATTTTTACTTAAAAAATAACGATTATTTGATTTTTCAGCTTTCAAATGTTCCTGCTTAATAAGCACATAATGATTAAAATAAATAAAATGTCATTTTATCTCTTAAAAAAGTTAGAAATTGACAAAAATGTATTTTTTTCACATAGATTGTTATTAGATAGACAACTACGAAAATTCGTGACCTTCGGTTAATACGTGAATTTTGATTGGACCCCTGATTCGCGTATTAACGAGGTTCGACTGTATTTATTTTATGTAGAAAGCAGAATGCAACCTACTCCTTTTATTAGAACTTTTGAAATTCAATCTGACACATGACATTGGTTTGGTTTGGTTTATTTTTGTCGTCCGATTATCTACACTAGGGATATAGGACCTGGGGGGAGTGCCCTTCGTGGGGGTCTTTCTAAGGGGACCTAACCCGTATTTACGCAAGGTTCGAAGAAAACCACGAAAACTCCAAACGGTTAGGCTGACGGCCGCGATTGGGTTCGAACCCAGCACCTGCCGTCTACCAGTTGAGAGGTCAGAACCTCTCGGCCACTGGTGGAGCCCACATGACATTGGAGAAAAGTCACTTTTTGTAAAAATGTTACTGAAAATCCTTTATTTTTCATAATTAATGGTGTTTATTTTTCTTTATTTAAATTATCTCCTATATTAGGCCATATACATATTACTTAATTTATGAATAAATATTTGGCAGAATAGAAAAAAAAAAAAAAAACAGCAGCATAATTCACAGAGAGTGGAGGGCATATTAGTAAAAAAAATTTAATTGAAAAAATACAGTACTATGTAGACTCCGTCAAATCCACACAGCTTGGGACCAGAGGTTGTGCAGATTTTAGAATTTTGCAGATTTCTGCTCATTACTTTGTTTACATTTTTTAAACAAACAGTAATTTGAGTGTAATTAATAATCCAATCGAATTATAATGAATACTTACAATTTAATAAAATATTAAAATAAATAATAAACTAAAGTAATAAAAATGTAGATAATTTTTTAAATATTAAAAGCAAAGGTGAAGTTAATAATCAATAATGTATAGTTAAATATTCATTATAAAGATAAAATTTAATTTTTTTAATTATTTAAATAAACTTGCTTCATGTAGGTACACTATTAATTCACATCAAAATCATAAAATAAGGAAATTTTATTTCAGGTTCAGTCAGACTTAATAACCAAAAATGCATTATTAGTACATAAATATATTTACTAAGAAGTTTGTGATTACCAGTGATATCTGCAATACCTTGAATTTTTTCTGAAATAAATTCATACATCCTTCATGAAAAAGCATTTGATATAAAACTAAAAAAGTCAAATTTTGTCCTTATATTTGAACTGAATGTTTCATTATTTACATCCATAAAATGTGTCTGGATTTGAGGGAGTTTATTGTATTTCAAAAACTTTCATTTCATACTCTTTATATATAAACAAGTTTTTTTTCTCTCTCTCTCTCTCTCTCTTTTCAACATAAGATTAAAAATGGAACATGATAAGTATGACAATATAAAGTAAAAAGTATTGAACTTACGTTCCAGGCATAGTCATATCTTTTTCTTTCTCTAAAATAGCAACCTGGCTTTCAAGAGTTGCAATTTTTTCTTTAAATTTTAACTCATTTTCCTCAAAGTCTTCTATACATTTGCAAGATCTGATTAAATCCTAAAAAAGGATCAACAATACATTGCTATCAATAATGATAATAATATTTAAACATTAATGAATGTTAACAAAGTTTAAATATAATAATAATAATAAAAAATTAGATACTTTTTTTAGAATCTTCGATTTTTGCTCTATTTCTAGCAGTTTATTTTGATATTCATCTAATTTCTTCTTGCTAATAGAAAGATTGGCAGTAATTTCTTGATGATGATTTTGGAATTTTCTATGAAGAATGATACAATCCTTCACAATTTCTAACATATTTGCACAATCTCCCTCAAAATCTTCAATACTTTTGTTTCTTTTATTTTCATGTAAAATCTGGAATTAAAAAGTTAATATTATCAAAAGTATTAAAAGTAGACAATGGACACATTATATTATTATATTTTAAATTGCTTCTTAAATACAATATCATAATTCAAAAAGTGTCATTTTGTTAAAATTCAACTGCTGGTAAGTTATTAACCCAGTGGGAGAACTATCTTCAAGTGTCTGCAACGCTAATAATATTTTTAAAAGTAGTCTGCAAGATGTAGCTTATTATATAAATATATTCTTTGTACTATTGTAGTGCTAATCAGTTATGACAATATATATGTGGGTGTGTATGTGTAAACTACTTCTATCATTTACAAAAAAAGAAAAAAAAAACTGTCAGATAAAAATATTTATTTAGGACATTAGATAGAAAATTAGACTAGTAAATCTGCAGATCAAGAGCCTCAATGTCAGCTTTGCACATCATTTCTTTTTTAAAACACACTTTGGGTAATATTCAACTTCCTGGAAACTGTAATTTAAAATTTTCAAGTTACGTAATTATTTATAAGAATAAAATAAGAATAAGAAGTTTTCAGCCAACAAAAGCGTTAAATTAAAGATTTAGTTATGTTAGAATATTCTGAATTTTTCATGATCTATTATTTTTGTTTTTTTATTATAACATAGTAGATTTCTGTAGTCTCATTAAACTTAAATTTGTAACTTTCTATCAATTTGTTAATGGTTATCGTATATCTTGTATTTCTTTATACATTTTGATTTATAAGGATAAGTAACAGTTTTAATAAGCATTTTTCATTATCCTCATACTTCTACATACCTGTCCACACCTAAATCTGATGTATCAGGAACTTTTGAAAGTGTAAACTCAGTAATTTAGGGTTTTACAATTTTGTTTCCGAAAAAAAAAAAGAAATTTTGATTGCATTTTGTGGCAGATATCACGGCCAGACAGACAGAACAGACTGACAGGCGGAAAACAACAAATTTTGTGTCGATAAAATAAGCCTTCACTGAAGTTTCGGCAATGATGTCATTATTCATGAGTTATTGCTATCCATGTTTCTTATATTTTTAACGACTACTATAAAATACCTGTTTTATTTCAATTATGACGTCAAATTTTATGAGGTGAAATATTTGTTAAAAATATAATTTTTTTTTATTTCTTTTACTTCTAATTATGCCTCCATTTTTGTCAAAAAAATTCTTATTAACGAAACAAATTTCCGTGTTTAATATTTAACAAAGTACTATATTTATTTTTATTTTAATTCTGACGTCATATTTATTTTTTCTTAGTTTAATTTTTCGAATGGAACTTGCTCAATTGAAACTTATTGCCGTTGACAAATTATTCCAGCTTTTGATTTTTTTTTTTTTTTTTTTTGGCAACGATAAAGGAAATTGGTTAAATTTTATCTAAAAGATCGCTATTGATTCTGCATGAAAAAGAAGGAAATTTTGAATTATTAAGGAAAATATGTGAATAAAATCAATAAAACATAGCCTATGTTCTTTTCTGGGCTATGTTATAGTTATACGGGTGATTCTACGATAAGAGGTAATTTGTACGTCAATCCGTTTAAAACAGATTTTTTATTCTATATGTTGCTATTTTTTGCAATGAATCGCATCATCTTAATATACTTTATTAAATAACATCACGATTGAATGCCTAATTAAAAGACATTTTTCTGAAATTTCTTACAAAGTCTAAAAAAGTCCCCTCCCCTGGCATGTCCCCTTGCCGGTTTCAATTTAACTTTCAAACAATACATATATTTTTTCCGCCAGATGCTTAACTAAAGTATGTTTAATTGGAACTTAAGTAATTATACTTACGTATTATAAAATAAAAAATAAAATAATTTTCTAAATTTTAAATAATTTTTAAAATTAACTTTTGTCCCGCTTTTTTTGTGTCTCTCCCCTGTCAAATTTCGTTCCATTGAAACAAATATAAATTCAAGGATGACTATATTGGAAGTAGTGCTTAAGGACATCTATCGGCTTGAAGTTAGCAATACTAAACGCGCAAGCCATTTAAGCATCGCCGTTTTTAGTTATTGCGACGCAACCGTGCTGCGTAGTGGTTTCGCACAGTGATCGTGTATCTCCCCTGGTAAGTCATAAAACTTATAATATTCATTCAATTCAATTGCATTTACTGCCCTAATTAAACAATATGGTAATAATTAAAGTGAAATACACGATTAACCCAAAAACTAATTCAGTCAGTTAAAAAATTTGAATTTACATGAAAATGTCTCTCCCCTGCCGTATTTCCCCTGGCAAGATAACTGCCAGGAGAGTGAGTCACTGACCAGAAAAAGTTATAAAATATGTATAAAGTGACTTGCCCTTATATGAAAAGGTAAATAAACGGGACAAAAATCATAATTTAAAGGTTTTTGATCAAACTCAAACTTTTCTTTTTGGCCGAATTCTCTATGTTTTTGAACCTCTTATCGTAGAATCACCCATACACAAAGATACAAAGACATTAATTCATCAGTTTTAACGTTGACTTCATTTAAATTTTCGCCTTCAATAATTACACGCATTCAAATTTATAACATTATAAAAATGAATGGTTTCTTAGCAACCATTAAGAGAAAATAAAGAAAATGAAATAAAAACATTTGAAATAAGGAAGTCTCTAAAACAAATTCGTTTATATTATTGGAATACATTTATAAAAAATCTCCAAAATTTACAGTAATAATTTTAAAAATCTGACAAATGAATAGACAAAATTTCAAAACAATACGAATAATTTAACCGGTAAATTTCAGCATCCATTTATCATAATGTGACATTTTCTCTCAAGAAAAAAAAATGGAAATCATTGGATTTGCCATAGAAAAGCATTATTGCGCAAAATAAAATATTCTATATTTTTCGAACGAATGAACCAAATCTTACAAAAAACTATACAGCTTAATCCCAGTGCTATACTAACATACCCACTTAATTTGAAGTCAATCGAATGCTTTTTACATAAGTTATCGCGGAACAGACAGACTGACTGACAGACAGACAGACAGACAGACACAAAAAAATTTCGTGTCTCCAAAGTAAGCCTTCACTGACGTTTCGGCAATAACAAAAGGAACATTGGAAAATGCTCCATTTAAAACAAGGCAATATTGTTTTATCATTTTCCAAAATTCTCGACACAATGGTTGATTTACTTTTTGGGTACTACTAGGTTATCCCATCGACCAAAAAATTATCACTAAACTATAAGATTAAATGCCAATAATGGATGATGATGATGGATTGTCACATTCAATGACAATAAATACGATTCAAGTGTTAAAAATGTCATTAAGAGATTTTTAATTCAACTTTTTATTAATATTTTACTATTTATTTGTTTTTTCGTTATTTAAAATAAAAATTATGTCAATATGTATAATTTGGTTATTAATTAGGCGAAATTGGTCGACGGGATAATAGAGTAGTACTACTTTTTGTTTAAAGTATGGTTGCTTGAGGACTCGCATTCACTCAGAAAAATTAGAGCAACAAAATGTGTCTTTGAAACAGCAAAAGAATTAAAAAAGAATTTTAAAAAAAAAGGGGGTGTGGCAACATGCAACAGCCTTTTTTGGCTGTATTCTGAACTGAACTGATATGATCACAAAAACTTTTATCTTTTGTAATTGGCAACAGTCCACAAGTGTCAGAGTGGCTTGCTCTTCCAATGTTGTCGTGTAGTGTACACGTTTTCCAGAAAGTTAATTAAATTTGTTATGTTTTTAAGTTAATCCTTCTGATTCCAGTGCTTATTAAATTATGTTACATTTATCACAAAACCGATAAGTGAACAGTGGTGACCGCGGACATAGAACATTAGCATCTGCCATAGAACACCGCATGTTGTACCGGATCATGGCGTTTTAGGCCTAACGTGCTATCAAAACAATGTGCTCCAAAATGATTAGGTAGAAACAGTGCATCACAGTAGCGGCATGTGATCACACACAACCTTCACACAATAGTCGCTTATGTATTTATGATCCTGCCACTAAGACAAATTATTTAATTGATTCAGGAGCAGATGTCTCTGTAATTCCCAGTGTCACCAAATCCAATCCCTCAATTTTTTGTCTTTTTGCTGCCAATAATACTAAGATACCTACCTATGGGCAAAAACTTGTTGAAGTTGAGCTCAATCTTAGACGTAGCTTTAAGTGGGAATTTACTTTGGCAGATGTTAAGCGTCCTATTATTGGATCAGATTTTTTAGCTCATTTCGGGCTATTAATTGATCTTAAAAACCACTGTCTTATTGATCCACTAACAAAATTAACTAGTAAAGGCCAATTTATAAAGGGTATATTTACATCTGTCAAAAGTATCTGTAAGGATTCAACTGTTCACAAAATTTTAAACCAATTTCCAAACCTTACTCGTCCTCGCCCTTTTAACAGTAAAATTACCCATAATACTTACCATTTTATTGAAACTTCTGGCCCACCTGTTTTTAGCAAACCACGAAGACTCCACCCTGCACAACTTGCCGCAGCTAAACGAGAGTTCCAATTTATGTTAGAACAGGGTATCTGTCGGCCATCTAAATCTAATTGGGCATCTCCCTTGCACCTTGTTCATAAGAGTTCAGGTGACTGGCGTCCCACTGGGGATTACAGAGCACTTAATAAGATAACACGTCCTGATAAATATCCTATACCTCACATTCAAGATTTTACTCATAATTTGCATGGTGCTAAAATTTTCTCAAAAGTTGATATTGTGCGGGCTTTTCATCATATCCCTGTAAACCCTACTGACATTCCCAAAACAGCCATTACTACCCCATTTGGTTTATTCGAGTTTGTTTTTATGCCTTTTGGGCTGTCGAATGCTGCCCAAACATTTCAGAGGCACATTCATGAAGTTCTCAACGATTTTGATTTCTGTTTCCCATACCTGGATGACATTTTAATCGCCAGTAAATCACCAGCTGAGCATGAAGCGCACCTCCAGCAAGTTTTAAGTCATCTTGATAAATATAACTTGACCATCAATCCATCTAAATGCGAGTTTTTCCAGGATGAAATCCAGTTCCTTGGACACCTTGTCTCTGAGCATGGCTGTAAACCACTTCCAGACAAAGTCAAGGCGATTATAGACTTTCCCCAACCAAAAATAGTGAAAGAACTCCGTAGGTTCTTAGGTGCCTTAAATTTTTACAGACGTTTCCTTCCTGAGATGGCTTCCATTCAAATGCCACTAAATCACTTGTTGCAAAATTACCAGAAAAATGACAAACGAGAAATCTCATGGACTGATGCTACAAAGAAGGCTTTTGAAGCTTGTAAAATGAAACTTTCTCAGGCCACGATGTTATGTCATCCTGATCCAACTGCTACATTAGTGTTGCATACTGATGCATCTGACACAGCTATTGGTGCAGCATTAAATCAAAAGACGGAACAAGGTCTTCAACCACTTGCATTTTTTTCAAAAAAACTTTCACCTGCACAGCAAAGCTATTCAGCTTATGATAGATAGCTGCTAGCGATTTACGAAGCAATTAAATACTTCAGACACATGGTTGAAGCCAGATCATTCACCATATACACTGACCATAAACCTCTATGTTTTGCGTTTGCACAGAAACCTGAGAAATGTACTCCTCGACAACTTCGTCATCTTGACTTCATTGCTCAATTTTCAACTGATATTCAGCATGTTAGTGGGCAAGATAACAGTGTTGCTGATGCACTCTCTCGCATTAATTCAATATCCATGGATCTCAGTCTCCAGACAATGGCCAAAGCACAACTGACTGACAGTGAACTGCGTGAGCTATCGCAGAACCCTACTTCTTCGAACTTAGTTCTTAAGAAGTTTCCAGTTGAAAATGGTTCCACATCTGAGCTTATCTGTGATGTCTCCACTGACAAAATCAGACCTTTCGTACCCCTTTCGATGCGTCGACAGATCTTTGACAGTCTTCATGGACTCTCCCACCCTGGTGTCAAGTCAACCGTGCAGTTGATAAAACAACGTTTCTGTTGGCCATCTATGCAAACTGACATTACCAAATGGACTCGTTCTTGCATTCCATGTCAGCGCAGCAAGGTCCACAAGCACACATTTAGTCGTCCAGGTCAGTTCGCCACTCCAAGTTCTCGTTTTGAGCACATCCATTTAGATTTAGTGGGTCCTCTCCCTCCATCGAAAGGCTGCCAGTATCTACTTACGCTAGTAGACAGATTTACACGTTGGCCAGAAGCTTTTCCAATAGAGGATATCACAGCTGACACTATTGCCTTCAAGTTCTATTCTGAGTGGATTTGCAGGTTTGGTGTACCTCTCCGAATCAACACAGACCATGGACGACAATTTGAATCTCAGCTGTTCGAAACTTTGTCTAAATTTATTGGCTCCCACCATATCTACATGACTCCGTACCATCCAGCATCGAATGGACTTGTCGAGCGATTTCACAGAAGTCTTAAAGCTGCTATTCGCTGCTATGCCACAGAACGCTGGGCTGAGATACTACCCACTATCCTCCTGGGCCTCCGCTCATCCATCAAAGAAGACCTGCAAGCTAGTGTTGCTGAACTTGTGTATGGTGAAACTCTTTGCTTACCTGGTGAATTTTTCTCTGCATCCAATGATTATGTTGATCCAACTACATTTGTCGGTCACTTGAAAGACCACATATCCACAATCCATCCTGTTCCAACTAGCCTGCGCACTGGTCGTTCTATTTTTGTGCATAATGCACTTTCTTCATGTACTCATGTCTTTTTACGACAGGATGCTACTCGTAGAAGGCTCCAACCATTTTACACTGGGCCATTTCGTGTGTTATCCCGCAATGATAAAACCTTCACCATCCAGCTACACAACAAAACATCAACGGTGAACATTGATCGGTTGAAGCCGGCATTTATCAATGTAGTTCCTGATGCAGTGCCTCCAGAACAGACTGTGTTTTTTCCTACAGCAACACCTGATTTACCACAGTCTCCTTCTGGCCTGACAACAAGTCAACCGCTGTCTTCTAATCCGTCTACTAGCCAACAGCCATATGTTACCAAATCTGGTCGCCGAGTCAAATTTAACCCCCGTTATCTTGATGTCACTTCGTCACTGGGAAGGGGGTGATGTGGCAACATGCAACAGCCCTTTTTGGCTGTATTCTGAACTGAACTGATATGATCACAAAAACTTTTATCTTTTGTAATTGGCAACAGTCCACAAGTGTCAGAGTGGCTTGCTCTTCCAATGTTGTCGTGTAGTGTACACGTTTTCCAGAAAGTTAATTAAATTTGTTATGTTTTTAAGTTAATCCTTCTGATTCCAGTGCTTATTAAATTATGTTACATTTATCACAAAACCGATAAGTGAACAGGGGGAAATCCACTTTTGGCAATACTTTTTATTTTCATGCCCCTTTGACAAAGTTTGTGATTTTTCGACAAAATTTGCCATTTTTTTCAATTTTTTTTTTTGATGAAATCAGCCATTTTTTGACAAGATTTGACTTTTTTTTTTCACAATCTTGTGACGATATTTGCCATTTTTTATGGATTTTTTTTTTTTAAATCAAAATTTGACTTTTTTTGAATTTTTTGATGAAATTTGCTTTTTTTTCACGATTTTTTGCGAATTTGTCTTTTTTGCGATCTTTTGGTGAAATCTCTCATTTTTTTGGGATATCTGACGAAATTTGCCGTTTTTTTTTGCAATTTTTCGACAAAATCTACTAGTTTTTGCAGGATTTTTTGACTAAATTTGCTGTTTTTTGCAATTTTTTGATGAAATCTGCCTTTTTTTGACAAAATTTAATATTTTTTTAAAAAAGAAATTAGTAATTTTTTTTGCAACAAGAAAAAAATTGTCGTTTTTTTGTGATTTTTTAAGAAATTAGTTGTTTTTTTTTTTGCAATTTTTAAAGAATTTAGTCTTTTTTTTTTCAGGATTTTAAAAAGAAATTTGCCTTTTTTTTGCAATGTTTTGATGAAATTTACATTTTTTCTTGTGATCTTTGGCCGAAATTCAGGCTTATTCAGTGATATCTTGACGAAATTATGCCTCCCACAGGACGTGTAACAGTGATTTTTTGCATAATTTATGCGTTATAGTGCATCCCTGACATTGCTGAGTCTGCAGATGTCCTGAAAAGTCTGTGACGCCCATCACAGTGTCACACACATTTTGCCACAGGGGTTATCTTATATATATTATAAATGTGAAAGTGTGTCTGAAAAATTGGAATGAAATTGGCTTCAAAACGGATGGATTAATGTCTTTGAATCTTTGCATATAGATAAATTAAAGCCCGGAAATGAACATAGGCTAATTTTTAATTGATTTACTCAAATATTTTCCTTAATAATTCAAAACTTCATTAGTTTTCATACAGAATCAATAAGCATTTTTTAGATAAAATTTAACCATTTACCTTTCATATTCCCAATAAAATAAAAATCTGGAATGATAATTTCTCAGTGGCAATAAATTTTAAATTGAGCAATTTTCGTGCAAAAAAAATGAAAATAAAAAAAGTTAAAAGAAAATAAATATGACGTCATATTTGAAATAGAAATAAAGAGAGAATTTTCTGTTATGTATTAAACATGTATATTTGTTTCATTAACAAGAATTTTTCTGTCAAAAAGGGCGACATAATTAGAAGTAAAAAAAGAATGAAAAAGGATAATATTTTCAATGAAATATTCCACTTGGAAAAATGTGACGTCATAGTAAAAATAAAACAGGTACTTTATAGTAGTCATTAAAAATACAAGAGGCATGAATATCAGTAGCTAATCGAGCTAGATAAATAATGACGTCATATTTTAAATGAATGAGAAATATTTTTTAATTATAGTAATTAATAAGTTTTAAGTTAAATGCAAATGAAAATTTATATTCAAAACTTATAATTATCAATGGAAGAATTTTTTTGCGCAGAAAAGAAAGAAAATAAAACTACTGATTAATATATTTTTGACTCTATTTTTTAACACTTTCCAACAAAGTTGAAAAGTTATAATGCTTTCAGATTGTCTGTCTGTCTAGCCACTTTCCAACGTTCGTGAATATACTCGGATTGCCATAAAATTTTTGGACGTTATTAACATTTACCTTAGAGCGAATACCTATTGAAAATGAAATTTCTACTATGATTAGTTTATTTACATCGGAATAGAGATGGGAATGCTCGGAAAAAAAAAACGGTTTTTTTCCGAAGGCTTATTTTTCAATTTTTCCGAACTGGAAAAATTGAATTTCATTTATGAAATAATATAGTGAAAATTTTGTAATAGCTACATTCTCATACTTTTTATTTTTTTTATTTTTATGTTGAGTGTCTCACATGAAAATTTTAATGTGGGTAATCTGATCTCTGAGCAGAAATCTGTTTGAGAAGACTTAAAAGGATTCTTGACATTTTTTTCCTGTTTGAAACACAAGACCCTTTGCAAAATTTCTCTTGAAAATAGACTTTTCAGAAAAAGTTTAATCAACAAATTGAATCTTTTGCAAGTGCAGTGATTGAAGAAAAAAAAAAAAAAATCTCATGCCATACAGCAGCTGAATCTTATTAAGTTGCATATATGTAAGTAAATAACCTTATTAAAAATGTCTAAATAGGAACCTAAATATAGTAATAATTTCTTATTCAAAAATTCTGAATATATTTTGTACAAGTATATACAAAAAGTTTGCAATTTCACAAAAACTTGATTACATAAAAAAAAAATCTAGATATGTAATTAAATGCAACTTCTCTTTTTAAAAATTAATTCATGTGTAAAATTATTGCAATAATATGCCGATTAATGGAAATGATAAAATTAAAAATTCAACATAAAATTCTGAAGATATGCATTTATTACTTTAATCTATCTTTTCAAGAAATAAGTATTGAATTTGTGAAAAATTTGACTTCGAGTTTTTGGTGTATTTAAAACTTTTAGAAGGTCCTGAACACGTTTTGATGATTTTTGGAAAATACCTGTCACTCTGTGAGTCTGTATGTGACAAATTTTATAGGCACTCTATCTCAAGAACTGATGCACATAATTTCATAAAACTTTAGAATCAGTTACACCTTGATATAAACTCGAGATGTTTAGTTATTAGTATATATCGAAAAAACCGATGGCGCTGCTATGCTACATTATTCATAATTTCCACAATAGTTCTATCTCAAACTAATGTATGTATTTTTATAAAATTTCAGATTAAGTTAATCTTTGACATAACTTCGTGCTCATTACTTTTTGGTGTAAATTACTCAACAGATGACACTGCTATGCTGCATTATTCATGATTATCGCAATAGCTTTACCTTAAGGACAATTTTTTTAAAAATCAAACTACAGTTTCTGATATATATTAATGTTGTTTAGTTTTTGGTGTAAATCCCCTATAGGTGGCACTAGTTGCATTTTTCAAGATTTCGTTATAGTTGATTAATTGAATGTTTTTTCAAGGTGTTGAATCTAAAATTGACCTCCATTTTAGCTCCATAATGTACAGAAATGTTGCAAAAATATGGGCAGTTTGCATTAGAAAAGTACAACTGCGATGAAAAAAAACTCCCCATATTTTATTACAAGTAACTATGTTCCAAATTATACTTTCCCTCTTGATTAAATTTTGAATTTTTGTAGTTTTCTAAAGCACAATAGAAGTTTATCTCTGTATGTAACTGCTTTTGTTAATTTTTCAAATAGCGAGCATTTTCTATTTGTAGTGATCTGTTTTCATAACTTTTGAGTTCCACACTTAGAAATATAAAATTACCATGTGGAAACATTATTGAATATGGTTTCTTACTCAAGAATAGAATACCAGATTTCAGGGTAAAAAGAAAAAAATTATATTTAATTAAACTTAAAAAAAAAAAAATAAAAAAAAAAAAAAAAAAAAATCTGGTTTAAGTGAGTAAAAATCTAACAGTCAATAAATCCTACACTATTTTTTAGTTGCAGACCTGAGTAAGCGAAAGTAAAACTTAGTTTTGTTTGAATTTAGATTATAAAACTAAATCAAAACTTTTTTGAGTTGACACTGAAAGCTATACCAAAACTAAACATATTTTATAAAGAAAATAAAATTATAATTCTAAGAAAAAAAAAGGAATAATGTAAAAATATACATTTTTTTAAACAAACAATGGAATTTTTGAATACTGATATTCATAATAATGACAAAACTGCCATAATTTCTTTAAACTAGTATCATTTACTTAAAAACTGTATTTATGTAAATGGAATGCATAACTTATTTAATTCCAAACTGCAGACGTATTGGCTCAGGTTTTTACATTAGGTCAATTGGTAGTTAAACATGTAACTGAAAAATCATTTCAACAGAGATATGATATAACAAACAATAGCATTGAATTAAAATTCTTAGGCTGTGGAAAAAAAAAACTAAACTTTTAAAAGCAGGCTTTGCTACTTTCTTTTTATTTTGTAATATAAAATGAAAATAATTTTCATTTAATACATATAAATGGAAAAAAATGTTTATTATCTAATATTCTCTAAGAAAATATAATTTATTTGGGAGAAAAGTCATGAAAAATCAATTTTTCCATTTATTTCCGAAAAAAACCAGTTTTTTTCCGACACTTATATTTTTCCGGAAAATTTACATCTCTACATCGGAATAGTCAAAATTTTCCGTTACATTACAGCATTATGGGGGAAAATCGTCTCAAATGAATTTTAACGATGTTACACCCTGTGAAACATATTCAAATTTATATGTATCTACAAATAGCACTAAAATATGCATTTTGTAAAGTATGCTGTGAAAAGGACACTTATCATTCATTTACAGAGCCACATACAAGAATTCCATTGCATAATAATAAAGAGGGGAACAGTTTGCGACGTATTTTAATTCCGGTAAATGATTTCATGTATAATCAAATTGATATACGTTGCTGAGGCTTAATATGAGTTATTTCATGCAAAATACGAAGTGCATAGCATTTACAGGGACAGAAAAATTTCAAATAGTCAGGGAGAGTGTTGTACCTTAGCACAGTTTTCACATTTTAATTTTTTATTTGAATAATTATGATCACATTCTAAATTTAAAAGCAGCATTTCAATACAGCAACATTTCTCTCTATAATATATTTTTTAAAACTCAGGCAGTTTGTAAATAAAGTGTTGCCACTCATTTAAAGTAGTGATGGAAAAGTGTCCCAGATAGTACACCTTGTTGTACCTCGGGACATACTACAAAATGTAAGCAATATTCACGTATTCAAACTAATTTTCTGTCAACAAACTAGAACTATATTTTTTTTTATAAAAACACACAAAGAGTAAAATTTTAAAGCTAAACAATAATTTCTAAATAGAACAAAATAGCAAAAATTCTGATTATTTAATATTATATGTTGAAAAGTAAACTTTGAAAATCAGTTGACTAATTTGTCGTTCAGTCACACAATGGAAATTGGATGTGGAAGTTTATGTTCAATATCTGATAAGCAAATATCATAGGAATCATCACTTGCATGAGCAAATCTGTTGCTATCTTCTATGTGTTTTAAAATTTTTACCTGAAATTCATCATTCGCAGGGATGTTAACTACTTCGGATACATAGAAATGAATAGTTTTTTTTTTCCCCGGCTACTTTTGTAAGAAGGTAATCTCCTTTCTTAATCTCTTCTTTTAATACATCTGTGGTATGATCATAATCAAAACAGTTACCATATGTAGTGTTTCGTAAACCAACTTCATCATTATCTGATTCTGAACTGCTATTTTGTTCCGAATATGATTTTTTATATCCTCTTCTTGCTGAAGCAGTTTTCTATTCAATAGCTTCAGTTGCAGTTGCAGCCTTTACTGGAAAATCTGTTAAAATGAAAAATTTTCTTTTTTTTTTCTTTTCTCTGGATATTGCATTTTTTTAGTTGCAACTTTGAGAAATGGCCTGATCATTTCTGGGGGTGTGTAACATTGGAAGATGAACTTGCTATGTATAAAGCTGATGACACATTTACATTTACTGCTGTAGATTCATCTGTTTCATTAATCATCTCAGTTGGGTTAAGTGGTCTGTTGATTTTATATAACATTAGAAATTCATCTTCTCTGAATATGTTTTCATTGATCAGATAAATGCCAGTTACTTCAAAACCTTTTATGATATTACATGGAGTGAAAGCTTTATAAAATGCATTTCTGATAAATTCTGCTACATCATATATTGTCATTGGCTGCCCAGAATGTAAAATCATCTATTCATTAGCACAAGTCTTGTAATATGTTTTGTACGGCCCAAAGACAGTGCGGTCAAGTGGTTGTAGTTTATGGGAAGTATGGGTATACATTTTGGTTAACAAAATAATTACTAGAAAAAGATTTATCAGCTGTTGCCAGATTCACATTTGTAACTTCAATCCTTATAAAACATATCAAAAACAAAGTTATTTTATTTATTGTATTTCTGTATTTTTATTTATTCAAATTATCAAGAAACATGCATATGTTGTACATATGCATGCATACACGTAGTTGAATGTACACATGCATATGTTGTACATTGGGATATGTCCCAAGGTACAATCATCACATTAGATTAATTTTTAAACACGATTATTCAATCGGTAAATTAATTATAACAGAGTAATTTATTCCATTTTACTTACCCAACATACGTAGTATAGGGTAAGTCTTGCAATCGTTTTGAAAATCGAAATTTTTTTTTTTACGGATTTACATGTTTTTGATACTGAAGATTTCGAAAAATATATTTTTAGAAAAAAAAATTTGCCGTCCGTCTGTCAGTTTGTAAAAGCTCTATCTCCCGAACGAATTGAGATAGAGACTTGAAATTTTGTATGTACTTAGTATGTAAGAATGGGACGAAGCCTATTTAATATCAGTAACCTCGATTATCCGGAACTATTTTTTTCGGACTCTCGAAAAATTCGTTCTGATGAAAGGTATATAAAAATTTTCGAATTTTTTTATTTTAAGGAGTGATTGTAAAAGACAATAAAATAACACAAATTTTGCATAAAGAACGAAGTTGATCGAATTATTAGTTGCCGAGATATCTGTAATCCTGTTTCCCACATTCTTCGATTTTTCATGACCCTGTATTTCATTCAAATTTCAATTCAAAGATATATTTTAATTGGAAATGAGACGCTTAATCCGGTGCAATAAACTGTTAGTTAATAAGATTATTATTTTTGGAGTTATAAGGATGTTTTTTTTTTCACAATTCAGTACTTACTTGAGTAGTTAGGCGTGTTGTATAATTTATCGAAAAAGATTCATCAGCAACTCATTAATACAGCATTACAATGCACAATAAAAATATATACACGTTTAAATTTTGTTTTGGAATTGCAATCCATTTTATAAATAGTTTTCAAATGTATTATTTTCACATATTATATATGCATATATATGATGGGTAAGTATTACGGTGGCTCCCAACGACTAGTTTTAATATTGGGTGAAAAAAGTCTGGGCCAGGATTCGAACCAGGGATGTATTGGCTGAAGCCGCCAATGCTCTACTGAGCTATCCCAGACACGAACACTGGAGGACTATTTCACCCAATTAACCTCAACGATTACTTTATCTGGTCTGATACTCTGGATCAGCACAACAGAATAATTCGAAGGTCAGTATATGGAACTGCAGAAAATCGCTGCATACGAAATTACATTAGATTAATTTTTAAACACGATTATTCAGTCAGTAAATTAATTATAACAGAGTAATTTATTCCATTTTTCAATATTGGGTGAAAAATTGTGCAGCGATTTTCTGCAGTTCCATATACTGACCTTCGAATTATTCTGTTGTGCTGATCCAGAGTATCAGACCAGATAAAGTAATCATTGAGGTTAATTGGGTGAAATAGTCCTCCAGTGTTCATGTCCGGGATAGCTCAGTTTGTAGAGCATTGGCGGCTTCAGCCAATACATCCCTGGTTCGAATCCTGGCCCGGACTTTTTTCACCCAATATTGAAAAATAGAATAAATTACTCTGTTAGAATCATCACATGTTTTAAATAAAATCAAAATGTTAGTCAAACAAAATGTACTATCAATATTTTCTCACAACCAAAACATTTAAAAAGCTTTTCTTTTATATAAAAATAAAATGCAGTTGGCTTGTTGTAAAAATACAAAGGTAGAGAAGAAAATTAAAATGAGAAAAATATTTACTTTGAAGTAACAAAATTTTATTTTTCTCACCAGATCATTTATTTATTACTTCTGATGTTATCTGTTACAATGATGAGACCAGTTGGTTATAGGTCACTATTAGACATAAACAAAAGATCAGTGTTGCCAAGAGTTTTTTAGAAATTGTCAATGTCCTGAGGTATAAGCATCCCAAGGTACAACACTTTCCCCAACATATTCTATCCGAGGTACTGTATAAGATAGATGATGACTGTTTCATGGATGAAATGCATTTTGAATTATGATATGTGCTTTTAAGTGTCACTAAGTGTATGCATATAAAATTGTGTATATAAATGCTAATAGTTACACAATTTAGATATACAGGGTTGCACAAAATATCTCCCAAAAGTTAATGAATATGAGCTTAATTTATTTAAAGGTGGTTTTTAAATAAAATATGCAGTTTTTATTTTGAACTGCATTCAGTAAACTAACAAGGAAGGTCTCCATACTGGGCATAATCAGAAACGTTTGAAAAAAATGCTAATTAAACTACTTATGTATGTAATAAAGGATCAGTCAAAATTAGTGACTGATTCACGGTAGAAATTATGTAAAAAAATAAAAAACTTTCGAATATTTGGCGTAAATATCACGCGATTTGGCGAGCAGCACTTTTCCTCGCCAAAAGCAAACGATTTAATGCAAATGTAAACTCAGAGTTTCCCCCAGAGGGTTTCAGGAGGGTGCTCCGCCCCTTCTGCCCTTTAGTTTAAAAAATAGTGCCCCTCTTGCCTCTCATCACAAAAAAACTAGCACCCCTCTTGTTGCTCATTCAAAAAAAAAAAAAATAATAATAATAATAATAGCGCCCTTCTTGCCCTAGATTTGAAAAAACGCAGCCCTTCAGCGATGATGCGGACGCGCTATTAAGCAAAAAATCGATGCAAATTAAGCAAAATATCGGCGACAGAAAGCAAAAAATAACATCAAAAATTTGCGAAAAACAGGAAATTTTGCTAAAAAATCGCGGGCAAGATCCACGAAAAAATGGCTAATTTCGTTACAAAATCCTGAAAAAACGGCAGACTTCTTCAAAAGATCGTGAAAAAAACAATTTCGTCCAAAAATCGCAATAAAACGGCAACTTTTGTCAAAAAATCGCGATAAAACGGTAGATTTCGGCAAAAAATTTGAAAAGAAAATGGCAAATTTCGTCGAAAAATCGCAATAAAACGGAAAATTCTGTCAAAAAATTTGCAAAAAATGACACATTTTGCCAAAAATTCGAGAAAAAACGCAAAATATCCCGAAAAATGGCAAATTTCGTCAAAAGATAGCAAAAAATGCAAATTTCGTTAATGATTAATACCAGAAGTGAATTTTTCTGTTCGAAAAACTAATTTTCCTGCTTCAAAATTATGTTTTTAGTGTTATCTTTTCACGAAATTTGCCATTTTTTGTCATCTTTTAACGAAATTGGCCGTTTTTTGCGATCTTTTCATGAAATTTGTCGTTTTTTTTGCAATCTTTTAACGAAATCTGCTGTTTTTCGCGATCTTAAACAAAATTTATCCTTTTTTTAATTTTTTGGATTTTTTGACAAAATTTCTGTATTTCCATGATTTTTTGAACCGCTAGATTCTAGATTCAACTCTGTAAAAGTGCCCTTAAAAAACAAAAAAGTGCCCTGAAGAATGTAAAAAGTGCCCTTTTCAGAACAATAGCGCCCCGCCCCTTTTTAACCTGGGAGAAACTCTGGTAAACTGCTAGATTTTTAAAATGAGTGTAAATAGTATTTAGTGAATTTAAGCATAAACAATGAAAGAGTTTAATATATTATATACACACACATACACACATATATATATATATATTTATTGTTTGTTGCTATGGTTTTTAAATTATCACTGCAAAAATATTTTCATATATAAAAAATTCATATTGAAAAAAATTATTTTCATACATTTAAGCGTATTGAAATTTAAAAGCCAGATGTTTCCATAGCAACGAAATTGACTTGACAATGCTTAATTGGACTTTGAGCTTGAAACAATTTTAATGAATTTAAATTATGAATTTCATGTTAAATCGCAAATTTGGATGGTTAAATTTGAATGGTTAAATTTTAATATAAATACATATAAATATCCATATATCAAAATTATACTTAAAACAAACTAAAACTGGCAAAATTAATGTTATTTAAATTATATTTACCTAAATAGTTCAATATGAAACTTTTTTGTCGTTAAAGTGTATTTGAGATAAAAAAGTATTTTTTTCAAACTGGATTCTATCGCCAACCGATGGTAAATCGCCAAATAAGAAATTTTCATTATTTTTTTACGGACGCTGTATGGAAGTTCCGCCAAAATTTTTCTTTCTTTTTTTCTTATAAACGTATATATCCTCATAAGAAGAACATTTTAAAAAAATTTCAGATTTTTCGGAGTATGCCCGTATGGAGACCTTCCTTGTAAGAAATGTTTGTAGTATATAGATAAAATGATATACAGGGTCACGCAAAGAACTGGATACATGGTTGTCTTCGGATGATACTTTCTGAAAATGTAATTTAATTAGGTAGTAATAAGGAATAGCTTTGAACTAAATTTTAGAAAAATACTTTTGTGTATTAAAGGTACTAGGTAAACTACAGGTCTGAACAAAAGTATTGAAGAATGTTTCTATATATTGGTATAAATCGCTGAAAGGAAAATTTCAACCAGCAAAAAAATCGGCAAATAGGGATCACCAGAGTTAATTATAGATGCTTTTAATCAACGAATTCTTTTGCTTGATTGATCAATTAATTCTTCTTTAAATATTATGTGAACGAAGTCACGGGTAGCAGCTAGTTAACTTATAATTGTACTTTTATGCTTTGAATTTGAAAGAAATTTTTGAAATTATGTACTTGACCTTTCTGATTTTTATTCTTTAATTTTAGAAATGATTATTTAAATTTTTTTTCAAAGTTTTAACTTATTTCTTTAAATATGTAATCAACCGAAAATGATAACGAAATTAAACTTGGAATTGTTCAACTATTATGTAAGCAGACAGGGAGGGGGGAAGGGGAGTCCAGTGTCTGCTTATTTTTACTGACAAGGGTGAGAGGAGGGGGTTACGAAAATGCTTACATAAGCATTAGACAACAGAATAACTCTAGCTTAACAACAAAAAGCAAAAGAGAATGATTTGGACAAGTGTTCTGCAATGTTGAAAGACTTTTAAAAAAAAATAGAGTAAAAACAAGGAATGAGAATGAGGAACAGTCCAGCCCACCACTGCATCAAAAACATAATAATTAACAATGGAGAAACATAGATGGAAAGATCGTGGACATCAGACTAGAAATATGAATGCCAAACTATAATATTTCTATGATACTAGCAGGGGCGTGCCAAAGGCTGTTTTAGTGTGTGTGTGTGGGGGGGGGGGGGGTGAATTGAATTTTGCCGACTGCAAGATCGGGGGTGAGAAAGGCTTTGTGATAGTCTTCTCCCCCCCCCCCCCCCTCTCAGCTATGGAGTTAACTGTTCTACAATACTGTGCAGGGCTTGAAATTCAATTTTTCGAAGGAAGGGAGTCTCCCTACCAACATTTACAAATGGAGGGGAGTTTGGCTGTTTGGGAGGGAGAAAAAAATGCTTAAAACCTGCTATTATTTTATGTTCTATTTAAAGAATTACCAGAATACAGACATGACAAAAATGACAGTAGCAATTTTTATCAACAATTCAGAATAATTATGCAATTGTCTAGTCTTTATTGGTGGTAAATTCTTTCCTGGTGCTAATTATTTTTGTTACAGGTCTAATTATTGTTTTGATAATAATTAATAAAACTTCTAATTAATTTGATAAATTTATATTTATAATTAATTGTTACAATTAAAACCAATATTATTTTTCTGTATAAAATGTACAAGATACAAATTTAATTATAAAATAATGTTTATTTGAGTGTAGAAGATAAGAAGTATCACTATTGTTTGCATTCCTTTTAAAAAGGGGCAAGTCAAATTTATCGAAAAATATTTTTTCTTAAAGAACGAAAACTTTTGTTTAAGTAAAAAGTTCCTTTTTGTTTAGTGAACGGCTACTTTCAGGAATTGCACTAACTCAGAAAGATTTTGAGCTGTCAGAAACAGATTTTAAAGCAGCAAAGAAATAAATTTTTTAGAAAAGTGAAGCAAGAAAATTAGCTTATTTAACAGAAATATGCACTTCCGGCAATATTTTTTGGGGAAGGCCGGGGTGAGAGGTTCCCTTTGACGAAAATTGCATTTTTTAGCTATCTTTTAAAGAAATTTGTCTTTTTTATGATCTTTTCAGGAAATCTGCCTTTTTTTCGGGATTTTTTAACGAATTTGACGTTTTTTCGCGAATCTTTTGAGGAAATTTGCCGTTTTTTCGCGAATCTTTTGAGGAAATTTGCCTTTTTTCGCGAATCTTCTGAGGAAATTTGCCGTTTTTTCGCGATCTTCTGGAGAAATTTGTCGTTTATAGTGAATCTTTTGTCGAAATTTGTTGTTTTTGCGATTTTTCGACGAAATTTGGCATTTTTCCGCGACTTTTTTTGCCGAAAACTACCGTTCTACAGGAAGAAATTAGCCATTCTTTCGCGAATTTTTTGACGAAATGTGCGGGAAATTAGGTGTTTTCTTTGCGGGGTTTTTTTTTTGCGTTTTTTTACAATATTTGCCATTTTTTACTCACACGTCCTATGAGACGCATAATAGCTGTTTCTTGTGTGCCATCTCTGATTTTTTGCATAATTTACAAGCTATAGCGCGTCCGTGGCATCACTGTTTCATATTTTTTTTAATTAAATACGTTAATTTTTTATTTATTTTTTATTTTTATTTATTTATTTTATTTATTTATTGGAAATTTGGAACAAAATTACCTTTTTTTCGCCGCGGAAAACAGACGAAACTCGTCAATCGATTCCTGAAAAAAAATTGTGAAATTTGTCGATTGGTCGCAAAAAAATTCGTGATTTTCAATGATCTTTCGCGGTAAAAAAAACTCGCAAAATGTGTCGATCAGTCGCACGAAAATATCACAAAATGGTCGTGGAGTTGATCATAGTTTCAAAATGTAAAATTTTTTGGGCGGGAGCCTCCCGTCCATGTTACTCTTTTGGGCGGGATTTCAAAATTTTGGGCGCGAATCCCGCCATCCCGCCCTGAAATTCAAGCCCTGCTGTGAATTTTTAAAAATCACTAAAAGTCTTAAGTGTTCACCTGCATTCTCCTTAACCACAGTCGAAATTAAATGCTGTTATTCAGTATGAGTAAATATTTTTTAATTATTTTAATACATAAGTAGAGTTGAGAATCCTGTTATTAATTAGGATTCTGCTGACGATTTAAAAGGAAATGTGTATGGATGTACCATAAATTAACCAATTCTCAAAAGTAACAATTTAAGAATGTTGAAGTACTTTGGAATTTATGTTTCTATAAATAAAACCGCATGCTGTTGTGTAATGTAAGGGCATAAATTTTAAAATACATAAAAAAGAAAAATCTTGTTTGCTAAAAATAAGATATATATTAGTATAAGAGACGAAAAATTATCCTTTTACACTTTTTAATTATCACCCGCATATCTTTCAGAATAGCCCATTTTCCAGCTATACTGTCAAAATCCAACATGCCAGTTATGTCTGCTCGATAAGTTAATAGCATTAGCTCGGCCAGTCACTTTTCCGGCATGGTAATAAACAAGTAATTTTTAACTAACTTTAACCTGCTGAAAGTTCTTTCATTACTTTCCACATTTACTGAAATAATTAAGGCCAACTTGTAGACCAAAGAGATGTTAGGATACAAATGAGCCTTCCCCACAAGTTTTTGCGCTGCTGCGCCAATTTTATCCTATTCAGAACTACCTATTTCTGAGGGCATGAGATCAATTTCACATTCCAAGTTATTTACATCTTTGAGATCATCAGGGAATAATTGACATAGTTTAGAAATGTCCTCGGTAGAGCATTGGAATCTATTGTGGAAAAAAAATCTGATGTGGATTCAGTTAGAGTTAAAAGAAATAATTTCCAAAGTGCTGCTTGAGGTTTTCAGTCTGCAAAAGGTGCTGTTTTTGATTGTTCAAATTGTGGAAGATCTCATAAAAAACGTGAATGCCCAGCTTTTAATAAGTTATGCAATCTTTGCAAAGGAAAACATCATTTTGCTGCAATATGCACTAAATCTAAGAAAAAGTCAATTCCCAATAATAACAAACAACGAAAAGTTGATGAGATTCAGCATAGTGTTCAAGAACGTGCCCATGAACTGTCAAGTTTATATATAGACTCTGTGTCATCAAGTAATAAAAAATTCAGTGAGACTGTATGGTGTAAAAACATTTCAATTCATAATAAACTGATTAACTTTAAATTAGATACTGGAGCAGAAGCTAACATTTTACCATTATGTGTATTTAATAATTTTAAATTATTTGAATGTTCCAATTTAAGTGAAACAAAAATTGTTTTGATATCTTATGGCAATTACAAACTAAAGCCAGAAGGCGAGGTAAGTTTATTCTGTTCAACAGATAAATGTAAAAATGTTGAGTTAAATTTTTATTGTAGTAGATGTCGATTCTAGGCCAATTTTAGGATTAAATGCATGTAAATTGTTGAATCTAATATAGAGAATTGATAATATTGAAATTGCTTGAAAAAATGAAATTTTAAGTAAGTATGATGAAGTGTTTTAAAGGTCTTGTCAGGTTTCCAGTTGAGCCTTATCACATGGAATTAAAAGAAAATGTCAGGCCTGTTATTGATCCTCCTAGACGGGTTCCCCTAAGTATAACTAATGAATTAAAAGATACATTAGCTGATTTAGAAACAAGAGGTATTATATCACGTGTAAACAAACCTACTGATTGGGTAAATAGCTTAATTGTTGTAGAAAAACCTAATGGGAAGTTACGTATTTGCTTAGATCCCAGAAATTTAAACAAGGCAATTAAAAGAGAGCATCATATAATCCCATCAAGTGAGGAAATCATTAGTCGATTGAAAGGAAATGAATATTTTACAGTTTTATTAGATTTAAAAGAGGGTTTTTGGCAGGTTCCATTGGATAAAGAGAGTTCTTATTTATGCACATTCAACTCTCCATTTGGGAGAGTAGGCATTTGATAATATATAACAAGAGCAGGCATTTGATAATATCAAAAAGTTGATTAGTTCAGCTCCTGTTCTAAAAGTTTTTGATAGTTAGAAAAAAATAACAATACAGTGCAATAGTTCTAAAGATGGGATGGGTGCTTGTTTATTACAAGAAGGTCACCCAGTATCTTTTGCTTCTAGAAGACTTACAGATACTGAAAAGAACTATGCTCAAATAGAGAAAGAGCTTTTAGCTATAGTTTTTGCCTTTGAAAAATACCACAATTTTGTGTACGGTCATAAAGTGATAGTTCAAACTTATCACAAGCCTTTAACAGCAATTGTTGAAAAGCCAATCAGCAAAATTTCTAATTGTCTTCAGAAAATGCTTCTTAAATTACTAAAGTATACCTATGAGGTTAAATACTTAGCAGGTAAAGATATGTATATTGCAGATACATTATCTCGAGCTTTTAACAAAGATGACCCCGAAATTTTCTAAACAATACATTCAGTTGCTAAGTATCTTTCAATGAGTATGCACAGAGTAGAACAATTTAAAAAGGCACTTGGGGAGGATGAAGAACTTAAAGAAATCATTACTTATGGTAAGGAAGGATGGCCTCATAAAAAGAAAATTGCAAGTAACTTAAAAAAATATCATAAATTGCAAAATGATTTGCATTTTATTGAAGGCTTGTTATTTTTTAATGACAAAATAATTGTCCCTAATACACTGAGACCTGAAATGTTATCCTTAATACACGAATCTCATTTAGGGATTGAAAAATGTAAAAATAGAGCCCTTGAAATTATGTTTTGACCTGGTCTCTCTCACAAGATATTGAAAATGTTATACAAAAATGTGAGGTATGTATGAAATTTTGCAAAACTTTACCTAATGAACCATTGCTTCCGCATAGTATTCCTGATAGGCCATTTCAGAAAATAGGAGTGGATTTAATGTTTTTTAATGGGATAAATTATCTCAGTGATGCCGCTGGACTTTAAAAATCCTGGGTCCCCGGGATTCAGGACTTCTAAAATTATGGGTCCCTTTGTTACAAAAGTGAGTCCTCACAAATAAGTCATATTTTTCTACTCAAAAATTGAACTTGTTCATTTGCGAAAGAAAAATGAAATGCAATAATTATTGTTTTAATAATAATAAATAAATAATTAAAACCAATATTAATTTTTTTTAACTATTAAGAGAAATTTTCTTAACTTTTTAAAAAATAACTGTGTAAGATACAAATTTAATTACAAAATAATACTTATTTGTGTGTAGAAGATAACAAGTGTCACTTTTGTTAGCATTTCTTTTGAAAAGGGGCAAGACTGATTAATTAAAAAAGACATTTTTGCTGAAAAAAAGAATACTTTTGTTTGAGTAAATGTTTACTTTTTGTCTAATTTCTGTAGTCACATTTACTCGAAAAGACTGGAGTAGTCAAAAATCGTGAAGCAAGAAATTCAGTTTTTGGAAAAGAAAAAAACAATTTTGAAGCAAGAAAATTAGTTTTTGGAACAGGAAAATTCACTCCCGGCATTAACTTTTTTTCTGTGCCCTTTTGACAACATTTGAGTTTTTCGCAATATTTTAACGATATCTGCCGTTTTTTTCATAATTTTTTGTCGAAATTTGCCGTTTTCTCACAAATTTTTTGATGAAATTTGCTGTTTTTTCGTGAACTTTTTAACGAAATTTGCCGTTTTTCGCGATTTTTTGATGAAATTCATCGTTTTATCATGATTTTTTGGACAAAAATTGCCGATTTTTTACGATTTTTAAAAAGAAATTTGCTGTTTTTCGCGATTTTTTGACGAAAACTATTGTTTTATCGTGATATTTTTAGACAAATTTTGTCTTTTTATTGCGACTTTAAGACGGAATTTGGCGTTTTTTTTGCCATCTTTTGAGGAAATCTAACGCTTTTTTTTGCGATTTTGTGATGAATTTTGCGTTTTTTCACAAATTTTATGACAAAATTTGCCACTTTTTCGTGATTTTTTCACAAAATTTGCCGTTTTATCACGATTTTAGGAGAAAATTTGTCATTTTTTCACGATATTTGAGGAAATCTGCCGTTTTTTCGAGATTTTGTGACGAAATTAGCCATTTTATCGCGAATCTTTTGGCAAAAATAGTCGTTATTTCGCGATTTTTTGACGAAAATCGCCGTTACTTTGCGATCCTTTGACAACATTACGCGTCCCACGGGACGCGTAAGAGCTATTTTTCTGCGTCCCGTCGCCAATTTTTTGCATATTTTACACGCTATAGCGCATCACTGTTATCTCATTATAGTTGATTACTTTTCAAAATGGATTGAGGTGGAAAAGATTAATAGCAAAAATGTGAGTGATATCATTGTAATTCTGAAGAATGTTATTTCAAGATTTGGAATTCCAGAAACAATTGTGTGTGATAACAATCCATTTAATAGTTTTGATTTTAAGAATTTTGCCAAACAATGGGACATACAACCATCTTTCAGCAGTCCTTATCACTCTCAAAGTAACGGGATGGTAGAAAAAGCTGTAGGCATTGCTAAAACTTTACTCAAGAAGGCAAATGAGGAAAACAAAAACCAACAGTAGCTTTGCTTGAATATAGAAATAGTCCAATAACAGGCTTAGGTTTATCACGAGCTCAACTACTATTTAACCGCAGATAAAGAACTAAGTTGCCCATTAGTAAAAATTTACTAAAACCTAAAATTGAAAAAGACATTGTCCCTAAACTTAAACAACGACAAAACAAACAGAAATATTACTTTGATAGACATGTTAAAGAGCTTAAACCATTAAAACAAGAGGATAGGGTGTTTCTGCAAGATATCAAAAATAAAAACTGGAAACCTGCCATAGTCATATCAAAATGGAAAAGCCCTAGATCCTACAAAATCAAAACAGAATCAGATGCTGTTTATACTAGAAATAGAAAATAATTAAGTCAACAATAGATGTACCTTTGAATAAAATAGAAAATTTTGATTTTGATTTAGAATTGGATAATAATTTTAAAAGGAATGATTTATCAAGTGACTGTCATGATAACTTTAATTATAACAATAACCTAATTTTGCCTAGTGCTAGTTCAGTCACTGAAAATAATTATAAAACTAAATCAGGTCACATAAGTAAGCGTTCTGCATATCTAAATGAGTATGTCGAATAAAAAAGGGGATGTGACATATGTATTTAACTTTCATCGTAATCGTATCGTTTCTATTATTTGTAATATGTAATTGGCAACAGTGTTATGTTTATCTTTTTTAAATGTAGCCTGCGATGCTTTTTATTAACTTGTAACCTGGATCTTTCCAACTATGTATATATTAATTTAAATGTTTAATGTGTTAATAAATAACTTCAATAATCATGAACTATAGTGTTCAAAGAATACATTTACACGTAACACTGTCTATCTCAGATATATAAGTCATTTTAGAACGGTCCCCTGAAAGATGTATAACTGGTGTTTTACTGTATATGTACATACGCATATACATATATAAGTATGTATATAAACACTGGCGCCCAGCTAACATAAAAGTACTAATATATTTATGATTTATTTACCAATTAGAATAATCGTTATAAAAGTAATCCAAAATTTTCGATGGTATTGGTTTTCTGTCGAGAAGATATGTAATATATACAGAAGTACATACCCTATCTATGTACATACTTACTATTCAATGAAAATAGTACATTTAATATACTATATTACATAGTTATATAAATCGTCTGAAATTGCCTTTGATAGCGCAACTAAATTACATAACAAATATGTTGTTACCATATACAAATTAAAAAATAAAGACTATAATATCTGCACTGTATTGATTTTTCTGGTTCGGATATTACAAAAGTGCCCAACCTTTTAAAAGTGACTGCAAAACAGTGCATAACTATCGTTCTTTTTATCTTACTTACTTTCTCTAAATTAGACACCAACATATCTAATTTTTCCGATAATGCTTTCATCTTTTAAGGGCTAACAATCAAAGAATTCTATTAAAAAGAATTAAATTTTGTCTTCTTCAATTCAAAGAAAATGCGGCCTCATCTAATAGCAAAAATTGTGAAAATGAAAATTATATAAACAAAAAACCATAGCCTACTATAATACTAGTAAAAGCCTGTTTATTTGAGATTAATGTATGAAGTCTCCCGCCAGAGGACGCTGATACCTTGCCCAAGTTAATCAGACCAATCATGTAAACCCTGAACCAAAACAATGACACGTGTACAAACATGTGCACAGAACAGAAAACAGCTTATTCAATGCTAATTTGGGCAGGGTTTGCGTCACGTGGACTTACACGTGGTTCAATGAAATGGTTCAGGGTTTGAAGCTGTTGCCAGCTTCACTTTTTCGGCGGTTTTTCGCGAAATGGCTCGGCTGGTAGTATTATAGTAGGCTATGCAAAAAACCCACGCTTCGGTCACCATAGTGATGCTATACTGTTGCCAACGAGAATTTCAGAATTCAGAAACAATTTAGTTAATCAAAAAGAAAACTATTTTTCTCCTTTCTTTTATTAACTTGTTGATTGATTATTTTTCAGATTTTCGTACAACATTTTTTATTATAACAGATAATTATTTTTTTATGTTAGCGAAATGAGATTGACCAATAAAGTTTCCAAAATGCAGGCTTCTGATTGGTCAATCTCGTTTAGCTAGCAAGGAAAAATCGATGTGGGTGGACCCCGATTGTGTGGAGACGATTACAGCTTTTAAGGCAATTAGCGATCGTTATACCCTGTTCACACTACGGATATTTAAGATATCTCAGGCCTGGAACTCTCTCAGAGAGTTCTACAAACTCTCTCAGAGAGTTTCAACTCTCTCGAGCTAAATACAGGAACAACCACTTACTCTCATTGGCTACAAAGCTTTGCTTTTACTGATTGGCTGTTGTGGCCGTCTTTATTTCAAGCGCATGCGCATACGCTACATTTGTTCAGTTCAGAGATACAGTGACATTCGCTGAGATATCTTAGGTAAATTCATTGACTTTCTCATATACGTAGACGCCAAATTCCATTGTTATCTCGGCATGGTTTCGAATCCAACATCTTTGGCGAAAAGATGCTTTTTTTTGGCGGTGATCGCTTTGTTGGCAACTTTCAGATTTCACAAAGAGAAAAGAAGAAGTGCGGTCCAATTAAAGACAAACATAGCAATATGAGTTTCGGCGGGAGAAAAACCGGTTTGGCGTGCTAAATCTGCCCTCCGTCACGTGACGGAAGGCAGACATGTCGGCCTACGAAAAGGTTGCCCTTTTGGTGTCTACGTAGGTATTATAGGTCATTGGGTAAATTTTTCAATGTGAACAGGCATCCAATTGACCACTAGCACGGGGCGGAGTTTCCAATGTTTCCCACAAGCGTTGCGGTATTTGATTGGCTTTGGTGAACGCTTGTGGGATAACTAGAGAAGCTGATTAGCTGAAATCTGTTGTGACGTTCTTTGACGTCAGAAATGCTTGTGGTCCATTCCGGGAGGGTCCACTTCAAACACGGCGATCTTAAGATATCTTAAGTTTGTGGTGTGAACAGGGTATTAGGTAAATTTTTCAATGTGAACAGGCATCCAATTCCGGGAGAGTCCACTTCAAACACGGCGATCTTAAGATATCTTAAGTTTGTAGTGTGAACAGGGTATTATCGATTTCAAAACACTTATCGAGATGCTCCGCCCACTGTCAAATAGAAGGGTTGATTTATTTGTGTTAGATTATTTTTAAATTTAAAAGATGTGAAATAGATGTTATTCTTGCGGGAAAAAAAAATTAACTTTTTTTTCTATATAACTAAAGAATTATTATTTTAAACATTTTTAATTATTTATTTTTGATAAAAAAAAAAAAAAAAAAAAAAAAAAAAAAAAAAAAAACATTGCGAAAAGCAAAAGCATTTTTCTGTAATAAAGATTAAAATTAAAAATTGATTATTATTGCATAAATATTAGTCTCATCCAAATATTTATAAAGTTTGTTTAAATGGCTTATTAGAATAACACAACAGATTGGCATGAATCTGACTATTCACCTATGAGTTAACAACCACATGTTAGAAAAATGTTATACAAAGAAAAAAACACAAAATGAAACTAAGCAGCAAAAATAAAATATAATATGCATGGGAAAAATTAAAAGAAATGCACTAATTAATTTTATTATGTTATGTTGCTACTTGTAACACAATTAAATAAATGAAATTGAAGAGCTCCTGCTTTAATAAACTTAAAAATGCGTCAAACATTCCACTTTTTTTTTTTAATTTATTTACCCTGCAAGTAAATCGTAAAGAAATCATTTAAATCTTTCTTTCTTTCTACGATTTTTTTCCTGTTATCTTTAATCACATGCAATATAATAGGACTATACATCGACTTAAAGAAAATTTAAATACCTTAAATACAACATAAGTGCAATTTCTAATTGAAATAAATAAAATACTAAGTCATTCTAGAACTAAATTAAAAATCTTTCACTTTCACGGCGACCGATCGTCCATATGTTCACTATCAATCAAACTGTGTGGGCGCTTGTATATGACCTTAATGATAACGCTCACTCATTGCTTAGAAGCTGTAATCGTCTCAACGATATACATCTCTGAAATATGCTACCAGGACAGGACGAATATTTTGACAAAATGGACTACTCATGTGACGACAACCATGGCTAAACAGAAAAAAAAAATTTTTTTAACAGTGCTTCTTTTAAGACCGGTTTTTCAAAAGAAAATTTTTTGCCTAGCTGTATTAAAAAATATGCGAATTAAATAATGCAAAATTCACAATAACAATTTGATAAGAATAATAAATCATGATTAGAATATGGATGCCCGTATGTGTTTCGGGCAAATGATGATTGGCAAAAACACGTTGCCCGTATGATGTACGGACAAATCAGGGAAGCGGTTAAAAATTGTCTCCTAAATTTTAATTATTTAAAAAAATGTCTATAAACTTTTAAATTTCTCCTTTATAAATATTTATTATGTCTTCTAAAAAATACTTAAAATTTACGGCGACAATTTTAAAAACGTACATCATTGGTACCTGACAATTACTCTCCACGGGATTCAGAAAAATATAGAGAGGAAATATGTTTACTTTGAGTGAATCTAAAAATATAACTCTGCAACCAGTTACAATTTGCCCAAATACTTGCAGCTCCACAACGTCTGTGTGCGACTCGCTTTGAAAATCGATTCGTACAAATTTGTGCTCCTCTTTCCCATACCATCCTGCAAGGTTTCAAGCTTCAGACCTCATTAAAAGAAAAAAAACTGTCTATTTGTTTCTCAATAACATTAATAAATAAATACACTTTCCAAATTGCATCCGATCAAAACTTCCTCAAATTGCGCTTCTCTTCCCCCCCCCCCCCTCCCTCCTAGTAGACAAAAAGCTTAAAATACCTTTAATAATTTTTAAATCTCTGTTTTATATAAAAAATCTTCTGACCAGTTGGATGTTTTCCAGCTACAATAAATAATCAGTCCTAAAAAAATTTTCGCTACCCCTGAAATTTCTGTTTGCCCTCTCTCCCAAAACGCAGAGTTTCAAGTCCTTAAAACTCTTTATTTAAAAAAAAAATAATCTGCAACATTATTTACTCACTAATGAAAATTAATAAATAGTTATCTAAATTTCCCTCTAAGCTTGCTTACTAATAGAAATTATCAAATAATCTTCTAAATTATTCCCTAAGCTTCCGTATACATGCTTCCACCTTTGACCTTCCTTCCCTCCAGCATACATAGTTTCAACTCTTTATTAAATGAAAAATGTCACATTTTTTTCTAATAACAACAAATAAATAATTTTCTAAATTTCCCATAACATCTCAAATTTACTCTCATCTTACCCAAAAAAATTTTAAATCTTTTAAAATCTTTTTTTTTTTTTTTTTTTTTTTGTATTTAAAAACATTTTGTCCTATTTATTTTCTCTAGTGGCAATAATTAACAATATTTCCTAACCCCGAAATCATTTAAATTGCTCCTTAACTTCTTAAATGTACGCTTTCCTCCTTGCAGTCCCCTTCCCCCCCTCCAGCATATAAGGAAGTTAAAATATTTAAAAATCTTAACTTTTATTTTAAAAAAAATCTATTACTTTATTTATCACTCTTTAACGGTAGTAAATAATCAATCATATAAATTATTCCCCTGCCCTAAATTTACGCAATCCCCCCATCTCCAGTATACAGAGTTTCAAATATTTAATTCCTTAGGCCAGCGGTTTCCAAACTCTCTCGGTACTCGACCCACCTTTCAATGAAAAAAAATTTCGCGACCCACCTTTCATTTAAAGAACAAATTGGAAACCCACCTTTCGGAAAAAAAAAGAAAAAAAAATTGCGCTCCACACATGATAAAGTTGTACATCAGTATAGCTATTTATTTTACGATCTCTATACGATCTCTCTATCTTACGATCTGTATCCTATCCTATGAAAAACTCAAATTTTCGTACGAAAGATGCATTATCAAAAAGAAAAAAAAAAGAATTGGTAATCTCAGCTTGCGTAAGTGAATAGTAATAAAAATTAAAACAATGCACAAACTGCAAAGAAAGCGAAAAATACGTCTAATTATTATGAAAACATAATTTTATAATCACTGAGATTTCTCGTGCACACTGTAAAAAAAAAAAAAAAAAAAAAAAAAAAAAAAAAAAAAAAAAAAAAAAAAAAAAAAAAATTCAAGAGATTACTAAAAAATTTTTAGTAAATTTGTATTCCACAGAATTTTTTAGTAACCATTACAAACTTATTTTTTGCAAGTGAAACAAGCATTTCTTTTGTAAACTGAACAAAAGAATTTTTTGTATAACTAACTTAAAAATTTTTAGTATGAGCCACCAAGCAAATTTTAGTAATAGCTCCAAAATTATTTTTAATAACCATTACGTGCGCCCGAAGGGCAGGAGGTTCCTTCGAGCTGCATCCAGACTTCTGAAGCGGAAGATTTTTGGCAAAACTGCAATAGATGGCAGCACCAAACATTGCTAACTGCTCCGACAGGATTTTCATAATCCCTTTACTAACGAGTACTTACACTACATACATTTGGGGCGTATTTGGCGGTGGCCAGTATTGAACCCGGGACCTTTTAGTCTGGAGTCCGTTACTATAACCACTACGCTATCAAGGCCACACCAAGTGAGATTTAGTAATAGTTATTAAAAATATAAAACTATTAACTCTCTTCGTTGCTAACTTTTTTCTAGTAATTCTTACAGATTTTCTTCTAACCGACTAAGATTACTAAAATTTTTTTTGTAATTACAAGGATCTCTAAAGTTTTTTTAGTAGATCGACCCTTTTTTTTTTACAGTGCAGGGGGAACATATATTAACTCACACTTTGACTCAGTACTTGTCTTTCAAAAGCAGCAAAATAGAAAAAGCATGTTTTCATAAGCACGAAGTGTTGTATTTCACCAAGGACCTTAAAGCTGAATTAAATATTCTAGATATTTTGTACATATATAATTCTAGGAGGAAATTAGGGAGGGATTTTTTCTTGAAATATTATTTCCTGTTGAAATTGTCATATCTTTTTAAACAGATGAAATAAACAGAACATTTTAAACAGATGAAATAATATTTTGATGACAAACCTCGATTGATCCGCGACCCGCCAAAACAATCTTCATGGCCCACCAGTGGGTCGCGACCCATAGATTGGAAACCGCTGCCTTAGGCCAATGTCAGACGACCGATTTTTTTCACGTTGGTGGTTTCTGCATGAAAACGCGTCACCTGTCACACGAGCGTTTTCTCGTCTGCGTTCAAGCAAATGCGACTAAAGAAAAATAGAATGATGAAAGAAGATTTGAAAGAATTTTTCTTTATGGTATTAGCGAAAAATGGTTTAAAAAGAAAGAAAGAAAAAGACAGAAAGAAAGAAAAACTGCCTTTGTACATATGCAAAATAATAATAATAATAATAAAATAATTTACGTGATAATTACGTGATCTTCATTAGATTTTTCTTATTTTTTTTTTCTTTACTTAACCTTTTTTTTTCTTCAAAATAATGACAGATGCCACACGTCCCTATCCAAGTTATTATTATTATTACGATCTTTATATAATTCGGACAACGAATACCACACATAATATCGGAAGTTCTTATATTTAAAAAATTAGATACTTCACGTAGAGGTCTGCAAGGGACTATTTTCATAAATGACACTTGGACCGGGCGCAACTTATTTCTTTTGCTAAGGAGTCGAGAACATCTAGACTATGACCTGGGCTTTACTTTATCATGAAGGATCAGACTGGGCCGAACCTAACTTATTTTTTCCGTACCGAATCGGTATTGATAATCATTCTTCTTAGGTTTTCACGGGACTAAATTTTCAGTCCCGGCCTCAACCCAATCTGTAAGTAAAATTTTTGTCCCGAAATAACTTTTGATATAACCAAAAATTTTTATCAAAATGTGCAAAAAAATCACTATTACTCTACACTTAAAATTTATTCTTTTTAAAGAATAGTAGATTTCTAGGCAATAAATTTAACATACAGTAATTTTTTGGAAAAAACTGTTTACGACAGAATTCTGTCTTTAATGTATAAATATGCTAATCCATACTAAATCAATATAATAATAAGTAAAAAAAAAAAAAGTACCATACATTTACACCTGCCTATGATATACATTATAAAAAAATGCATTAGAAACCCCAGAAACAAGTTCAAAAAGGAACTTGTTTCTGAATCATGATTAATGCTGTATATCAGAGCCACCTCTTGAACGATTTTCACCAAAACTAGTCCAGCACCAATATTTTTCATGATTAATTGAATATATATTTTTATTAAATTCCATGCATTAAGTTCAGAATGACAGACAGACTCAAAGACAGACATTTTATAAAAACATGTTTTTGGTATCGCTGATCCCGAAAGCGTGTAAATCCGCCGAAAACCGGAATTTGTGAAAAATTTCACGAATCCAATAATTATTTCTTGGAAAAATAGAAGAAGGTAAAAACAACAAGTTGAAAGTGGTACATCAAACGTGGCAAATGAGATGCATTCATATAGAACTATTTATATATATATTGAGATTTTGATGCAATGGCTGTTAAACTCAAAAATGCATGAATACAAAATATGATATACGATTATAGACCTTAAATTGAGAAACACAAAAATAATACGATTCCATATTGAATAGTACGTAATCAATATGGCAAACCTAGAATCATTACCTATTAAGGGATATCTTTGAATTGATTACACATGATAGGATTTAGTAGAATGAAGAAAGCGTTTATTATTATCGTTTTAAGTTTTGATCCTATTTTCATAAAATTTGAAATGACTCGAGAAAATTCACCAACAATTACATGAATGAAATTTCAAACCATTTATTTAGTAGATTTTTGCTGTCTTATGCGGACAGACGAGAAGAACAGATGGAGATTATAAGTGCATCATATTTATATAAATAGGACATTTCTCATAGACCATAATGTAATGTAATATTTTTGAGTGGCTCTGTAAAAAAACTATGAACGTTACGTACTTTATTTTCAAAATTGAACATGGTGTAGTAAGCCTCAATAACACATATATAAAAAACCGATTGGGAAGCAGGAAAATCAGTTTTTGGAGCAGCAACAACAATTTTGAAGCAGGAAAATTAGTTTTTAAAACAGAAAAATTCTCTTCCGGCATTCACTTATTTATTTATTTATTATTTTTTTTTTCATGCTTTATTGTCGAAATTTCCGTTTTTCGTGTTATTTTGACAAAATCTTTTGTTTTTTCGGGATTTCTTGACGAAATATACCGTTTTTCGCGATACTTTTTGACAAAATTTGCCATTTTGTCGCAATTTTTGGACGAAATTTGCCGATTTTTCGCGATTTTTTGAAGAAATCTGCCTTTTTTTCGGGTTTTTAGGACGAAATTAGCCATTTTTTCGCGATTTTTTTGACAATATTTGCCGGAAATTAATCGTTATTTAGCGATTTTTTAACGAAATTTGTCGTTTTTCGCGATTTTTTTGACAAATTTTGCCGTTTTATCGCGATTTTCGGACAAAACTTGTCGGTTATTTTTTTTTTTTTTTTTTTAAGAAATCTGACTTTTTTTGCATTTTTTGAAGAAATCTGCATTGTTTTCTCCAACTTTTTGAAGAAATTTGCCATTTTTCCGCAATTTTTTGAAAAAATCTGCCTTTTTCGCGATTTTTTTTGACAAAATTTGCCTTTTATCGCTATTTTGGGCAAAATTTGCCGTTTTTTCGCGATTTTTTGAAGAAATCTGCCTTTTTTTCGGGTTTTGGAATGAAATTAGCCATTTTTTCGAGAATTGTTTGACAAAATTTGCCGGAAATTAGTTGTTATTTCGCGATTTTTTAACGAAATTTGCCGTTTTTTCGCGATTTTTTAAAGAAATTACGCGTCCCACGGGACGCTTAAAAGCTATTTTTTTGCGTCCCATCGCCGATTTTTTGCGTAATTTACGCGCTATAGCGCGTCCCCGGCATCGCTTATAATAAAAAAAAATCTTATGTGCGATCGGTTGCGGTTCTCTCAGGGCCTGAAAAAAGGCACTGGTCCTGCGGACCACTAAATTTTTCAAATTAGTATTCCAACTGAAATATTCGTGGTCTCGGACCAGCGGACCACCAAGGATTTCGAACGCTGCGTATATGACACTTTTTAGCTAAAATTTAATTAAGACTAAAACACTCTTAAATCTAATGAAATCTCACTTTCAAAAAATATCTTCCACAGACAGCCACGTTTCTAATTTTTTACGTGGCCCTGTGTGTATTTTTTTATATTCTATAAACGTACGTTGGTTTACTAAATGCAATTCAGCGTAAAAATGTATAACTTATTCAAAAATCACCTTTAAACTAATTTCGTTCATATTCTGTAACTTGTGCAGTTTCTGCTGAGTTACCTTGTATCTGCAGCATTTATACAAACAATGCACTATGCAGAAATACAGTTAAGCTTAAAAACTCATATCACAACTAAAAATGCACTTCACACAATCATCTTTTATATACAGTATTTCGGTTGCAGTATAGTATCCGATATCTTTTGTGTGTCCTTGTAAATACTGTGCACTTTATATGACACAAGATGTACTAACTCATAGTAAACCTTAGCAACGTTTATCAATTTCATTATCTTTGAAATAATTTAACATGATTAAAATGCGATGAAAACAAAGTTTCACCCTATAACATTATGTAAAGGAATTCTTTTGTGTGGCCATGTAAATAAATAATAAGCATTTTTTGCATCGCATATTGTAACAGAGTGTATATTTTATACACTTTAGTAAATGCATATTGTAGTGACGTATCGTCACAACATTGCTAAATTAAATATGTACATATAAAGAATGATTAAGCACAACTAAAGAGAAAATACATAAATATTCGTATATATAAAAAAAAAAAAAAAAGAAAAAAAGAATCATTGATTAAAGTAAAGTTTTAAATTTATTTTATTCACTAATATCTATTTTAAGTTCGTTTCATTCTTTCAGGAAAAGATGAAAGCTATTTTTTTTTGTAATTAAAGCTATAAACTTTATGACTCTATAACGTTCGGTAAGAACGAACGGTTAACAAGGAACACCCAAGTGGGAATTCAATTGCTCACCATAAAACTTCAGACGTAACAATGGCAAGGTTGTAAAAAAAAACCAGACTGTCTACAATTTTGACATTACGCGCAGAAACTAACAATAACAGAATTTACAGCCGAGAAACGCCCACAGGAGGGAGAATTGGATAGGAGTCCGATGATTTTATGCAACCCGTGGGAAGAAAAAAAGGGTTTTTTTTAGTGGCCGAAAGGGATGAACTCCCTACTGGTCAAGCCGGCCAATAAGAAGTGCGATGCAATGCCCCCCCCCCCCCAATCAAAGCGATAGCAGAAAACCAATGAAAAGAAAAAAAAGGTTTTGGGGAGGAAACAAACAAACAAAAAAAAAAGAAATGGAGTTCTCTCCGAAAAAAGAATCTAAGATGAATACAGTTCTTGGTCCCAGCTATGTAGGTAGTAAATAGAAAAGTTTTGTAAGCGAAAATCATCTCCGGAACGGGGAAGCCCATGATTTGACAAGCATCCAAGTTTCTTTGACATATGATCAAATTTGCGAAAAGAAAAAATGAATGTCTGAAAATTACTGGAACTTACAACATCAACATAATGAATTTCAGGCAACTCCAGATGGCAGTGCGTGACGATATGGCAGACTATTATTTTTTATGAACAGTTACGCTCAACATAGTGAACAATGTGCATCATTCTCATAGACTATTCTTTATATGAATATTTGCTCAGCTTAGAAAATTTCACGTGTCTGCAAAGTTGCGAGATGACAGTGCAGACTATATTTTTATACGAACAGTTACGCTCAACATAGTGAACAACGTGCAACTATTTTATATGAACATTTGCTCAGCTTAGTAAATTTCCACGTGTCTCCAAAGGTGCGAGAAAATAGTGCAGACTATATTTTTGATGAACAGTTGTGTGCCTCCTAAGGAATTACATGATTTCCCAAAAGATGCGGTGCGAATGAAAGCCAACGGATCAGTTGCTATGGATTACTACAACGAATGGATGACAAGGCTTCATATAAAATGGTGAGCAATTTAATCTTCTTCTGTGGTGTTACCGCATTTCAGAATTACCTTTTAGCTCATTATATAAATATAAATAAAGAAAAATTTCTTTAATATTAAAATTAAATTTTTAATTTAAAATTAAAAAAAAAAAAGAGAATTATAAGGAGAACATAGGCTATGCCTTTCGTTAGTTGTGCTGTGAGTCTTTTGTGTTTTTGTATAAGTTTATAATAATATGTGATAACAAAAGAAAACTAGTTGGATGTGTCAATCCCGAAACTTTCTTCTATCTCATAAGTACATTTTAATATATATATATATATATATATATATATATATATATATATATATATATATATAAAAAAAAACGTGGTAACCCCAAAGTTACCCACTATCGAATTTCCTCGAACATTTGACCTAGCCTAATGAGATGCTGGTATCCGAAAAGCCTAAAACGCAAAATTTAATTAATAGTCTGAGAAAATGAGCTTAGTAGTGCCTCATGTTGGGTAATTTATACTAAAACCTAATAAGCATCTATTGATGTCAAGACCTAGCAGAATCTGAAATTTGATGAAATTTTGTCTATTAGTTCTTGAGATATAGTTATAACAAAAAATTTGCAAAACGTAGCACAGCAACACCATATCTTGGACAATTTATGCCAAAACGTAAAAAAGCGTCTAATTATGTTATGGTGTAAAATAATCTGAAGTTTGATGAAATTCTGTGCATTAGTTCTTGAGATATAGCTAGTTAAAAAAAACGTGTAAAATATAGCACAGCAGTTGAAGGATTTATAACAAAACGTAATCATCGTGTAACTATGTTATATGTCATTTTGTAACAAAATCTGAATATTTATGAAATTCTGTGCGTTGGTTGTTGAGATATAGCTATCGGAAAAATCGTGCAAAATGCAGCATAGCTGTACGACCTGTTGCAAGGTTAATACCAAAATGTAATCAGCGTCTAATTATGTTGTATATTCTTGTGTAACAGAATCTAAAATTTGATAAAGTTCTCTGCATTAGTTCTTGAGATATAGCTATCGCAAAAATCGTGCAAAATGTAGCATAGCAGCGCCACCTATTGGGCAGTTCACATCAAAACCTTATCGGCGGCTATGTATCTCAAGGTATCGCAGAATCTGAAGTTTGGTGAAATTCTGTGCATTAGTTCTTGAGATATAGCTATCATGAAAATCATGAAAAATGTGGCATAGTAGCGCCACCTGCAGGCCAATTTACACCAAAACTTAATCAGCGTCTATGTATATCAAGGGGTCACAGAATCTGAAGTTTGGTGAAATTCTGTGCATTAGTTCTTGAGATATAGCAATCTTGAAAATCATGAAAAACGTAGTACAGCAGCGCCACCTGCAGGCCAATTTTCACCAAAAACCAATAGGCACTAATTCATATCAAGGTCTAACTGACTATAAAATTTTATTAAATTTCGAGCATTAGTTCTTGAGATAGAGCGCCCACAAATTTTTTGTCACATACAGACAGACAGACAGACAGACAGACAGATAGACGGACAGACTCACAGACAGACATTTTCTAAAAATAGTCAAAACGTGTTCAGGACCTTCTAAAACGTATAAATCCGTCGAAAACCGGAAGTCGAAAATTTTCATGAATCCAATACTTTCTTCTTGTAAAGATAGAAGAAAGTAAAAAAAAAAAGAAAGAAAGTAAACACGATCAAAATAATTGATAAATTAGAATAATATTAATTATAGTGCTTGTACTTGCAAACCGATAATTTAGGATGATACGATGTCCAGATATTTCCCTATGAAAATTATATGCTTAAGCGATAATTCTTTTATTGTATTATGATACATATAATTGTTGTTTGAAATAAATATTTGTGTATGTATATGTGTATTCTTGTTTTCTTTCATGTTTTCTCTTCCTAAATTCTTTTAGGTAAATTACTTGTTTCAAAATCTCAAATATTGAATTTAATTTTATTTTATGATAATCATTTTGATACTCTCCTTATCTCTTAAAATTCCTATTTTGCAAATTTAAACGTTAAATAAGTTTGAGTCTGAGCTATTGCGATTTTCCTTTATTTAAATTATCGATAAATTTAAAAGTAAACATATTTTTTTTTTTTTGGTAATATCCAGTACAATCTTTCACAACGCGGATTGGGATATTATCTTAATTTTATTTCTTTAGTACTAACCACTATCTTTCGCGTACCTTGTAATGTGGTGTAATTTTCATCACTACACATATCAATTTCATTATGTTTGAAAAGCTGTAACACCAATAAAATGCACTTAAAACATGTTTTCCCATTGGCCGTTATGTAACAGAATAAATTTGACCGCTTCTGTAATTACATACATCCGATTTTCATAAAATTTGGAATGACTCGGCAAAATTTTGCAATAATTATGCATTTAAAATTTTAAAACATTCGGTTGATTAGTTTTTGCTTTGTCATATGCGGACGGACAGAGAGACGGATGGACTGAACGACGACTATAGGTTCTGAGGATTTATATAATTATAAACGCACCTAAAAAGAATAAAATATGGAAATAAAGGATAAATTTTTAACCATATCGACGAAAAAATCCCTATATTGTAGAATTACAGCCTGGACGGGCCGAACTTTTAACTTTTACACCCGGGCCGAATTTTTTTTTAATGGGTCGCGCCGTGCTGGGCCTGAAAACTTTGGTCCTTGCAACCATCTAATTGCAAGTCTATTAAAAATATTTAAAATTACAAAGGGAGAATTCGATAATGAACTGCAAAAGTAAAATTCTCATAATGAAATTCCTGCGTGAAAGCATCGCTCGTCTGAACAACTTCTAATATGCCACATCCGCCAAAACGCAACGGCTGCCCAGCGTGTTGAGGAGAAAGCGTGTTGTTTTTCGCATTTTTTCACGTAAAGGAATTGAATCGTCCGTGTGAACAGCGCAGCAGACGACCATATTCTGAAAAGCTTCCATTCATTTTCCGTTGAGACAAATCGTCCGTGTGACATTACCCTTATTAAAAAAAAGATTGTAATCATCTGAAGTGTCCCTTAACCTCCCATAATTTACGTAGAATTTAAGTTATGTAGAAATATTGAGATTTCTTTCCAAGCATTAAGATTTTACAGTAAATTAGACTAAACATAATCATTTGCAAAATTTTAACAAGTAAGGAAAATCATGCGTTAAGCAAAGATTATGAAGCACTTTCCATCACTTAATGAAATCTTTAACCAAACTTTGTTATTTAGGGAAATAATAGTGTATATCCAAATATACCCAAATATGTATTCCAGTACATTAGAACAGCCCTATATTTCATATGTCAGTTCATATAATGGGAAAATTTAGCTTAGCAAGAAAATACCCAGTAGCTTGAAATTTCTTTTTCAGCAATTCATACTATTAGATGGAAACATACTTGAATACTTTTGTTCAGCCTTGTAGTTTACATTGTACCTTTATTACACGTCAGCATTAGGCTAAAATTTATTGTGAACTAAAACACTTTTAAAACAACTGAAATCACATTCTCATAAATCATCATTCATAGGCGTCCATGTACCGAATTCTTCGCGTGGTCCTGTATAGCCCTTTATCTATATTCTGCAAACTTTTCTCAGTAAATTGAATGTACATCAGCGTAAAAATACATAGCTTGTTTAAGAACCACGTTTAAATAATTTACGCTCATATTCAGTAACGTTGGTGAGCTCTTTTGAGTAACCCTGTATATCAACTATAACATTTATACACACCATATAATGTGCATATATTTAGCGAAATATAAACGCGAATATCATAATTAAAATGCATTTCATCCCTCCATCAGCCATCACCGGACATATACGGTACTTCGGAAAGAATATACTATTTGAAATCTTTTGCATGATCCTGTAAATGCTATGCACTTCATATTATGCAAGACAGCAGCGTATAATTTATATTAAGCTTCAGTAACATATATCAATTTTATTATGCATGAAAAAGCTTAATATATTCAAAATTTAAAATATGTCACACACAATTCCCCCTTTTATCATTATCTAATGGAATTCTTTTGTGTGGCAATGTAAATGAATAATAGCTACATTTCCACCTTATATTTTATAGAATGCATATTTTAATATGTTTGACAGGGTATAACAACTTTAAAACTCCTTTGAAACGATTTTTCCCCATAGGCCGTAATGTAATAAACTTTTGATTCGCCCTGTAGATAAACTAATCATGGTAGAAACTTCATTTTCGATAGGACTTGTGCTAGGGTAAACGTCAATAACGTCCTAAAATTTCATGGTAATCCGAGTATATTAACGATTTTTCCCCATGGGCCGTTATGTAATGGAAAACTTTTGATTCGCCCTGTAGATATACTAATCATAATAGAAACTTCATTTTCAATAGCGTTCGTGCTAGGGTAAACGTCAATAACGTCCTAAAATTTCATGGCAATCCGAGTATATTAACGATTTTTCCTCATAGGCCGTAATGTAATGGGAAACTTTTGATTCGCCCTGTAGATAAACTAATCATGGTAGAAACTTCATTTTCAATAGGACTTGCGCTAGGGTAAACTTCAATAACGTCCTAAAATTTCATGGCAATCCGAGTATATTAACGATTTTTCCCCATAGGCCGTAATGTAATGGGAAACTTTTGATTCTCTCTGTAGATAAACTAATCATGGTAGATACTTCATTTTCAATAGGGTTCGTGCTAGGGTAAACCTCAATAACGTATAAAAATTTCATAGTAATCCGAGTATATTTACGGGATTTAGAGCGCGGACAGACGACCATCCGGCCAGACGGACAGATGGCCAGACAAACCGAATGCATAAGCACTTTTCAACTTTGTTGGAAAGTGCTAAAAAGCGGCTATGAACAGAGCCCGCGAGCAAGCTGAAGTTGGGCCCAGGGCTAGTTAAAAAGTAGGGCCACCCTGCCTACCCATTTTCGGCAACACTTTCAGAAAAAGAAAAAAAAAAAAAAAAAAAAAAAAAGATTTATTTGAGGAATTGACAAAGTTGTTTGGGTAAAAAGTACCTGGGTTAAAAGTTTTAAACATTTTATTGAGTCATCCAGAATATTTAAATGTTACGTTTCATATTTTATAAAACAACATTATATGAAAAGTATTTGAATAAGGAAAAAAAAAAATCAGCCACATAATTTGTGGGCCCCTGAAATTGGTGGGCCCACGGCCTAGGCCCCGGAGGCCCGTGCATTAATCAGGCTCTGGCTATGAAGATAAGCTGGACCCATCAATGGTGAAGGAGATAAATTCCAGCTAAGCAGGTTTGTTTACGCATCACATTTTCCCTAATACTTTGTAATAATAATTAAAGCATGTAGCATAACGTTATTCTGCCTTACTTTAACTTGATTTTATTTCTTTTAATGGATATTTCAATTTAAAATAAAGTGGGTTTAGCCTCCATTTATAGTGGGTAGTGGGTGAAGCCCGCCATATGTGGGGCGCCTTTTGACTTAGTATTTCCTCATGATTAAAATCAGTAGTTTTTCAAATTTCGTATACATTATTTATGTCGCAATTTTATTTTGATAACGGATTGTATAACGAATAAAATGATACATGGAATTTTATTCTAGAATCAATATTTAAAAAGTAAAAAATCATTCTGTAAAAACTGGGTCAGTCATCCCCAGTCTCCCCTATATTATTTGTTTATGAACATGATAACTTCCATAATTCTTTTCCAGAAATCTTTTCCTAATTGATACATAAAATCAAAGCACAGAAATCTTGGCTAGGTTCATAAATGGGCAAAATCGGACATAAAGGATGGAAATTGGGAGGGGTTTTGTAAAAACAGAAAGCACCTCATAACTCTTTAGCTCACAAACTATCAAAGCCTGAGAGTTTATGCGCCCGTTCGTTCTATATGTATGTATATAACGCGATAACTCATGATAAATACACTGTAAAAAATATCCGTTAATATACACAAATTGTTCCGTAAAATTCTACGGAATAGTTCCGTTTTTTCGGAAAAACAGCAGAATTTCCTATTGCAGAATTTGTTATTGATATTTTGAGATTATAAAAACAGTAAGTTTCCCTTAATTTTTTTTGAAAACAGAGGAGTTCCGTATTAAAACAGCATAAATTCCATAAATAACTCCAGTGTCGCCATCTATATCTGGGACAGAAAAACATTATAAAGTTATTTTATAAACAACTTTCTATAATAAATTTCTTTCTTTCTTTCTGTTTTAATAATATAAAGCTAACATATTTTTACAATACTAGGGGGGCCCCGCCCCCCTGCTCGCTATGCTCGCCAACCCCCCGCGTAATCGCTTCGCGATTCCAAATTATTGGCTACCCCTGCTTGCTGCGCTCGCCAATACCCCATGGTATGAATAAGCAGTTGCGGACCTTTCAGATGATGTGTCACACGACTGGTGTTGTAAAGAAATTAAAAATGTGCCTCCCTGGGGGGCAGAGTGGGAGGCGACACAAAAGACATCCATAATATGAATAAGCAGCTGCAGACCTCTCAAATGATGTCACACGACTGGTGTTGTAAGGAAATTAAAAATGTGCCCCCCTGGGGGGCAGAGTGGGGGTGACTCACAAGACATCCATAAAATGAATAAACAGTTGCAGACCTTTCAAATGATGTGTCACACAATTGGTGTTGTAAAGAAATTACAAAATGCGCCCCCTCTGAGGGCAGAGGGGGGGGGGGGTTACACACAAGATATCCATAATATGAATAAGCACTTGCAGACCTTTCAAATGATGTGTCACACAACTGGTGTTGTAAAGAAATTAAAAATGTGACACCCCCCCCCCCCTGGGGAGAGCAGAGTATGGGGGGTGACACACAAGACATCCATAATATGAATAAGCAGTTGCAGACCTTTCAAATCTTGTATAACACGACTGGTGTTGTAAAGAAATTAAAAATGTGTCCCCCCTGGGGAGCAGAAGGGGGATAACACACAAGACATCCAATATATGAATAAGCAGTTGTCAGCCTCTCAAATGATGTATCAAACGACTGGTGTTGTAAAGAAATTAAAAATTTGGCGAAATATTACAGTTATCGCCAAGTTGGCGTCACTTTTGATAACTAATTTTAGTCGCCAAATTTGGCGATATATCGCCAAGTTGGCGACAAACTTGGAGATTGTTGGCGATGGTAACCTTTCCTCTCTTTATGGTAACCCATACGGCGATGCATAGACGGAGCCCTTTCCTGATTGGTCTATTCGACTCATGGAAGGAGTGGACAACCCGGATTCGTTACTTCCGGAAATCTTCCACATCAGCATCATTCCAGGAGTCATTCCTTTTAAGGCTAGTTTTTTTTTTACTATAGAAGGATTAAAAAAATAATAAAAATTATAAAATTTTATTAATCCCTTTTAAGTTTGAGATTAGTTAGTTAGTTTATTTCCATTATCATTTTTAAATAATGTTTAACACATTTATAGCATATTTTTTAAAATGTGCTTAGTATAATGGAAAAAAGTTCTACTTTTAAATTTTAATATATTTTAATAAAAGTAATAATAAAATATTAATAAAAGTAATAATAAAATATTAATAAGATAATTTTAATTTTAATATATTTTAATATTACTTTAAGAATATCCTTTCAAAAATAAATAAGTAAATAAATATGAATAATATTACAATAAACTTTTAAAAATCTCCTTAAAATGAAAAAAAAAAAAAAAAAAAAAAACTTTTTAATGCATTTAACTCTTAATACATGTAATATTTTAAAGTCTAAAATTTATTTTTTATAGAACTGAAATTAAAAACTAAGTATTCGAAATTATGGAAATAAAATCTGTTAAACATTTAGAACTGTACACTCATATAGAAAATAATTCTCAACAAAAATTAATGCCGCGTTCAACATAAGGCCTTTGCTTTATAAGTCATTCGAAATAAGTAAAGATATTTGCAAGATCTGTATGCGTAACTATGGCGTAATGGTATTACACTATTGCAAGCTGACATGGGACAGGTGCTAGGTTCGATCCCCATCGAGGGTAAGTGACATTTATTTACTGTTATTTAAATTAGTTTTGATTAGTTTTGAAAATTCATTCGATAACTATAAGGGTAGAATGAAGACTAATCCTCCTCTCCTTTATTTATATAAATGGGTTTTTCATGCAGAATTATTAGATTTCATTCAAATTTTAGATATAGGATCATTCTGATGAGGCATTTCCATGATTAGTTTTGGAAGCTTACTGGATAGGTAAAAAGAGGAAACACAGGGTCTATCCCCTCCATAATTTTGATAAATGGGTTTTTTATGCAGAATTATCAGATTTCATTCAAATTTAAAACATAGGATCAGCCTGATGAATGCACTTCGTTGATTAATTTTGGATTTTCATTGGATAAATATAAGAGGGGATGAAACCCCACCTTCTAATTTAGATAGATAACTCTTTCATGCAGAATTATCAGATTTAATTCTAATTTTAGGTATAAAATCATTTTTATTAGGCACCTCCGTGATTAGTATTGGGTGTTTATTGGATAAGTATAAAGGGGGGGGATGGGAGTAACCCTTAACTTAGATTAATAGGCTTTACACGCATGATTTGCACGCTGGGCAAATTTTGAATATAGATACATTCTGATAAAATGCTTCCCTGTTTTGTTCTAATCTTAATATATGTGTTCTAATCTGATGTGTCTTTGTCTAAAGAATAAAAAAACCAGTTTGTCCTTGAAAATTCTTTTTTGGCTTTCAAGCAAAAATTTTTATATAAAAAATATGAAAAAAAACCCGGAAATATTTCTGGAAAAAACGGAAAAATTTTTCCGTTAAATAACGGAAATAGTACTGGCGTCTAGATTACCAGTACTATTTCCGTTATTTTACGGAAAAAATGTTTACAGTGTATATCCGATTAACTTGAAATTTTGGATATAAGTTTATTCTGATAAGGCGCTTCCCCGATTAGTTTTGAAAATTCATTCGATAACTATAAGGGTAGAACGGAGACTAATCCTCCTCTCCTTTATTTATATACATGGGTTTTTCATGCAGAAATTATTAGATTTCATTCAAATTTTAGATATAGGATCATTCTGATGAGGCATTTCCATGATTAGTTTTGGGAGTTTACTGGATAAGTAAAAAGAGGAAACATAGGGTCTATTCCCTCCATAATTTTGATAAATGGGTTTTTTATGCAGAATTATCAGATTTCATTCAAATTTCAAACATAGGATCAGTCTGATGAATGCACTTCCTTGATTAATTTTGGATTTTCATTGGATAAATATAAGAGGGGATGAAACCCCACCTTCTAATTTAGATAGATAACTCTTTCATGAAGAATTATCAGATTTCATTCTAATTTTAGATATAAAATCATTTTTATTAGGCACCTCCGTGATTAGTATTGGGTGTTTATTGGATAAGTATAAAGGGGGGGGGATGGGAGTAACCCTTACTTAGATTAATAGGCTTTACACGCATGATTTGCACGCTGGGCAAATTTTGAATATAGATACATTCTGATAAAATGCTTCCCTGTTTTGTTTTGGGAATTCATTGGATAAGTATAAAGCGGGGATCCGTAGGGACTACATTTCTTAATTTAGCTAAATGTTTTTACATATCGAATTAACCGACTTTGCTTTAATTTTTGGATACAGGTTCAAGTCATAAGATGCTTCCCTGTTTAGTTGTGGGGCTCTTTTGTTAAGTATAAAAGGGTGATTATCCCCCTTAAATTAGATAAATGGGTTTTTATGCAGACTTATCCGATTTGCTTTAAATTTTAGATGTTGGTTTTTTCTAATAAAGCAAATCTCTGAATAGTTTTAGGGGTTTAATAGTTAAGTATAAAGGGGTGGGACGGAGGATATGCAGAATTATCTGACTTGTTTCGAATTTTCGATATAGGTTAAGGCGTATCCTTGATTAGTTTTGAGAGTTCAATGATTAAATATAAAGATTGGAAATGGAAGGGAGGTATTTACCCCCTTAATTTGCTTGCAGGACATTACTCCTTGAAAATATAAGGCTGTAATATGCAATTAGTGTGCATGACCTGCAGCGCCGTGCGAAAGGGAAAGGGGAGGAAGGGGGCGGTCGCTCAGGGCGCGGAAGTTTAGGGGGCGCCAAATTGAAACTTTGCCCTGGGCGCGGTTTTCTCTTCGCACGTCCCTGATGACCTGTGAACTCAATTCCACCAATTTAACGGGCAATATTCCTTTTATTAATTATATTACTTATCAAATGATTCTAAAGTTATTACTTTTAGAAAAAGGGCCAGAAATTTGGGCATAATAGATTTTTCATATCATTAAAATCAAGGGACGACAAAAAAAATGTTTTGAAAAGAAAAAAAAATATAGCTTCGTTAATTTACAAGACATACTTAAATTTATTATTAATCTTCTTAATCTTATCTCACGTAACTAACCTTATTCTAACGCAAGCTATGCTCATTTGTAATGCATATAAGCTTGATTATTTTTTAAATAGTGTAACATTATAAAAATACGACTTAAAAAGCTTTTCATAATGTATTCTAATCTTATTTTAACGTAAGCTGTGCACCTCTATAATGCATATAAATTTGATTATTTTTTAAACAGTCTAACATTATAAAAATACCATTCAAATAACTGTTCACCGTAGACACTTATGTAACCGACTTTTTTTCTATTATTATTATTATTTGAGTGACCAGTAAATAAATGACAAATTGTTTGAACATCATGTTCCATAAAAATTTATTTTATGTACACTCCACAGCTGCATGTGAAATTCAATATGTTTGAAACAGTGTAACATAATTAAATTGAAACCAAAAACGTCTTTTTACCCATCGAGCGCAATGTAACGGGATTCTTTTGACAGTCCTTGTAAACGACCTATAAATGCTAGACACTCCGTATTCAATATCGGGCATGCCATAATAAACATCAAAAACATATATACACTGGTGTTCAAAAGTTAAGCATAATTGGTAATTAAGTAAGTAATGAAAAAAATGTAAATCGGAATGGGCTGAAACGTGATATGCGAGTGTAAAACGGTTATAAAGTAAGGAAACAATTCAAAAGAGCGATAATATTTACTTTTATTATCAAATGTAGCTGTTTGAAAGAAAACTGAGTATAGTAAGGATTCACACTTTAAAGGAAAAGTGATAGAAAACATTAAACAAATGGCAATGCTGCAGTTTAATAAGACGTGTGGTCACCTCTGACAGCCAGACACGCCGCACAGCGATTTTTCACACCTGCTACGAGATTCTGAATGAGTTGTGGGCTCAAACAGTTTCAAGCTTCTTTGAGAGCTCTTTTCAGTTCTGGAACGGAGCGTGGTGGGTGCGAAAGGGCTGCAAGTTGTCTTCCGAGTTTGTCCCATACATGCTCGATAGGATTTAAATCCAGGGAGTTCGCAGGGCCAATACATGTGCTGGATACTTTCAGTTTCAAGGAAGTCGTCAACCAGTAACGCAAGGTGACAAGGCGCATTATCATCCATGAATATGAAGTCAGCACCTCGAAATAAGCGAACATAAGGCTTAAGAGCTTCGTCTCTGTATCTTTTACCAGTCATAGACCCCGTATCAAAGATATGGAGATCTGTGTGGCCGCCCAACCTGATTCCTGCCCATACCATCATGGAACAAAGAATATGAAAGAATATGAATTTATATTCTTTGTTCCATGCATACCATTACTCCCCCTGATGTAAAAAGATGTCTTTCCATTATGTATTTTGGTTCAAAACGTGTTCACTCGACGAGAATCACTACTCAGACTAAATCGGGACCAGACTTCGAGTCGATTACAGAGGACTGTAATCGATTACGATTACGATTATTTTCAATTTCTAAAAACCGATTACGATTATGTCTCTTTTTATACCAGTTGGATTACGATTACGTTTAGATTACGATTAATATTTTTTGTTGGATTATGATTACGTTTAGATTACGATTACAATTTTTTTGTTGGATTACGATTACATTTAGATTACGATTACGGTTGACATTTTTGCAGGTCATGTTGACATTAACCCTTAACTACTGTTAGCAGTCTCATAGACCGCTGTTTTTCAGGTTTTGGAGTTTAACTCATAATTTTTAGTTTAACTTTAGATACTGGTCAAATTTTGTTTCGTTTGGAGCCCTTACTATATCTAGAGACTTTTGAATAACTGAATTTTATTTATAATTGTCCTATATATAAAGTTTAATACAAAAATAGTATTCAGAGATTTAATTTAACTTTTTATTCATCTTTATATTAAGCGGTCTGACAGACCGCTCTCAGTAGTTATGCGACAATTTTTGTTACAGCAGTTAAGTGTTAAATCTGTTGGCTTGTGTCTCAACCATTTGTGACTCTTATTAGGATTTACCCAATTTTTCACAAAACAAAATATTTTTCCGGAGAAAAAATTGTATTATTAAATTAAATATTAAGGTATATTATATTTATGTATATGCGCAATATCGCGTACATTTCTTCCATTACAAAAGAGATAAATTTCTTATTAGAGTAATTAATTAGAGCAGCGGTTCCCAAACTTTCTTTGTACGCGACCCACCTTTCAGGGAAAAAATTTTCATGACCCACTTTTCAGTAAAAAAAATTTTCGCGACCCACCCAAGATAAAGTTGTATGTCAGTATAGCAATTTTTGTACGATTTCTATACGTTCAGCTATCCCATCCTAAGAAAAACGCAAAATTTTGTACGGAAGATTAATTATCAATAGAAACCAGAATCGGTAATCTCAATGTGTGTAAATGAATATCGATTAAAACAATACACAAACTATAAAAATGGTTAAAAGTATGTTTAATTATCATGAAAACATATCTCAGTAATTAATGAGATTTCTAATTGCTGTTTACCAATGTGGGAACATATATTAACACACAGTTTGTCTCAGTACTTGTCTTCCAAAAACAGCAAAGTAGAAAAAACATGTTCTCATTAGCACAAAGTGTTGAATTTCATCAAGGATTTCAAAGTTGATTTAAATATTTCTGGATATTCTGTTCGTATATTAATCTAAAAGGAAAATAAGGATACTCCCATTATTTCCTTTCGAAATTGTCTTATCTTTTTAAACAGAAATAAAGTATTTTTATGATAAACGTAGATTGTTTCGCGAGCCACCAAAGCAACTGCCGCGGCCCACCAGTGGGTCGCGACCCATAGATTGGGAACCGCTGAATTCAAGTATCTTATTATAGTAATTTCTTATTATAGTTTGTTATTAGTTTCTTACAGGCTAATATCATAATTGCATTAAATTAAAAAGTCAGTCTGAATCAGTTTCGAGTGGAAGTATGTTGAATTTGAATCGGGTTTCGGATTGACTAAAAATAAAATTCCAGGACTCTGATGTGGTTTAACCCGAGTTGTGCAGAGTTCTATTACGAACAACTCTTGTTTCGAATTCATTGTTTGACTATCTATATGCAATATTCACATTTTGTAATACAATTTATAACCATTTCAAATTTCCCATGTTTTATGGTTATTATTTTTATTGAATTTTGATGATTTAACTTTACGGATTTCCTAAGAAAAATTCAGCCTAAATCACATTTTTTTCATATTATTATTCGATATTGGGAAAATACCTCTTTAAAAGAGTCTGAGGTTTTGTGTTGAACCTTCTCATTCATCTTATAAAACATTAAATTTTCTTCTTTTTGTAAATTTCTATATGTGTGCCGTTTAATATGCAGTGCATAGCATACAGAAGCTACTTCAGTAAGGCAAACATACCCCATTCACTAATGTTAATCCTTTGGAAGAGCTTTTTTTAAATATCTTCTTCGCATTTTAGTCTTTTAAACGTTTTTTCGCAATGTTTAGCTCAGATCGATGTATATAAAGACCGTTTTCTACGTTTTTGATTTTGTATGCATTCTTTTTATTATAGGTGTTTTTAAATCAAAAAGGTAAACTTTGTGACATAAGTTTTAATTTATTTTTGTACGAAAATGCATGAAAATAGCAGGTGTTGTTGTTCAGAAACTATCTAATTGCACTCATTTATCTGTTTTTTGCAAACGCAATGGATATTTTAGAACAAGCCATCAAAGTTTACATTTCGAACGCATTTTCCGGCAAAAGCAGAAAAACCAGTCAATGAAAGGGAAACAATCGTGAGATCACGTGACCAAAATAGCTCATAATTCGGTTGGTAATTTAATTGTCACAAAATTGAAAATTCAGTTCGATTCAAATTCGCTTCCATAGTCAGCCTTCCAATTTTTTATCTTTTCGTTAAAAAATGAATTTGTAAATGTGTAAAAATGTTTGGCGCTTGCTGAGCAGAGCAGTTGAGAACACCCTTAAGATGTTTTCACTTTAGGAACCGGTTTTGAAAATGTAAATATACTCATTAAAATAAATAAATAAATAAATTAAAAACCGTAGTGGAAATTAAATGGGTAAAAAAAAAAATCCGTTATCATACAGATCGACTTTAGTTGTTCAATGAGAAAAACATTTAAAAATATTGAAATGCAAGTGATCGTAAATTTGTTATCATAATTTTTTTGCCCATAAGATTAACATTAGCGAAGGGGTGTTTTGGGATTACTAAAGTAACCCTTTAATAATTACATTGCTTTCGGAGAAAAAATGAAGAAATACAAACTAAAAAATATATACTGATATTCCTGATTTTCAAATTTCATAAATTTTAAAATAAATTTCAATTACATGAACAGCGGCGTAGAAGATGGGGGGGGGGGATACAGATGTACTGGTATCACTAATTTTATACAGTTTTCTTTGCCATATCTAATCAGAGAATTTGAAGCTATTAGTCAAGGCGGAATCAACTTTTCGATTTTAATGGTATGAAGAGCATTTGGACCCTCCCCCGGCTATGACTCTGTACAAGAACATTTAAAGGAAGAAAAAGCGCATTGTCTTCTGGTAGGACAGAATTTAAGGGCTGTGGGAATGCAGGATATAATGTTCAATAGTAAAACCATAGATAAAATTATTTTCTTTCTTTTCTTTTTTACTTTTTATCCTTCACTACTTCCAATCAATGACCCATACCTCTGGATTGACCACATGTTGTTTTATTTTCTCACTTCCCATATCTCTGACAAACTCTAGTCAAATACTATTCCTATATCCTATTACAGTGTGCGGTATACATTCTGTTTCACTTTACCCCATTGAAAGCTATCTCTATCTCTTATGACCTCTGACCTTCACACTCCTACTTTAGGGCCATTTAATGAGTTGAAAACATGAACCGAACTCTTCCTTTTCCGGTGGTACAATGTTTAGCAAACCAACCAAGTATATTTTGGTTTGGAAGAGAAAGGAAGGGAAAAAAGAAGATGTAATCCTAACGTAATCGCATATTTATTTAAGATTACGATTACATTGCAGTTATATTAGGGTTCGATTATGATTAGATTATGATTATAATCGAGATGAAATCTCTTGATTATGATTATATTGCGATTATTTCAAAAACCAAAATCTATGATTACGATTACAGTGCGATTACACGATTTTGTAATCGATTATAATCGACTACGATTACACGATTACGATTACTCGAAGTCTGATCGGGACTCGTCACTGAACATCACATTGACCCACTCTCTCTCACTCCAATGTTGACGTTTCAAACTCCGCTTTAAACGAGCGCGTTTATGCGCAGACGTGAGAGGAATGCAAAGTGCTGGTCTTCTGGCATACAGGCCAGCATGACTGAGTCTTCTGTAAACAGTTTGGCTCGAAATTAGTGTTCCTGTGGCGAGTGTGAGCGCCGAACGCAGTTCTCTGGCCGTACTGCCCCTCTGACGTTGCGCACTTATTGCCAGATATCGGTCTTGGCAATGGGTTGTGATTCTTGGTCGACCGGGTACTGGTCGTCGGGTAACATCTCCCGTACTTTGAAACCTCTGCCACAGTCTTGAGATCACAGACTGGTTCACGTTCAGGCTTCGAGACACTTCGGTTTGTGATCGTCCGGATTCCAGCATTCCAACTATTCTTCCTTTCGAAAACATGTCCAGTTGGCGTCTTTGTGCCATCATTAATCCTGTTTGATCGTAACAGTGTTTCTTGGCACATCAGTTGTACAAAATTCGTCTGAATTGCCTATACCGCGTGAACCGTTTTATGAGTGTTCCGAAATGCGCAGGCAATTAGTTAAAAAAATATATACATGAGATTTAAACCTTTCGAATACACGGGCAAACGCAATTCACTTCGCGGCTCATTGAAACTACATTTTTCTACGCTAAAAGTAACTAAATGTCCGTATTTTAATACAATATTTTTAGAGCATTTCAATAAATCAAGTTTACATCACTTACAAGAACTTTGAAACGTTCGGATGGATAGAATTATGTTTTACAAAATAAAATGTGTGAAATTTTTTATACGAAATCAGTGAAAACGTGAGTGTTCTGTTGCAGTATCGTTCACTTTCGGCACGCACAGACTGTAAAAATAAAATTACGCAAAAAGTAAAATACTTAACAGAATATGCTTTCAATTCAATATCTTTTCTCGATTTTTCCATCTAAAAATATAAATTCTGACAAAATGGACTTAAAGATATAAAAGCATACAAATTTGAATTTCATTTAAGGGTCATTTGGAAAACCGATAGCACATTTGAAAACTAAACGAGCCCGGGCAACGCCGGGCAGGTCAGCTAATGTTTAAAAAAAAAGGATTATTCCTTAAATCATTTTCCACTTTCAGGAGAATATTTTCGCTTATTGTATTAAATTAGCCTACCACAAATTATGGCTTCCTTCCAAAATTTTTTCCAAGTCATTTGTTCCACCTAGTTTTAATGGGAAATTAATTAAGTCGAAGATGTCTATTCGAAAATAGTGGTCGGAAGCGACGTATGGGTTTCTTCGATTAAATAGCGCGAATATTATACTGTTCATAATTATGGGCACGAAGCATCCTGTGGGTGCCCACCTCTTTATTTAAGGTTTTCTTTTTCTTTTTTTATATTTTATAAAATTTACAGAATTTTTAAAAATAAGCTTTTTTTAAAATTAATTTATTGTACATATTCGTAATTGAAATTATTAAAGAAATTTATTAAGTGATATTTATTATTATTAAGTGAATTTTATATTGGATATTTAAATGCCAAAATTTTTATAAATCAAACTATCGAATATGACATATTTGTCCCATAAAATAACTAACCTGGTGAAAGTACAAAAATTTTTAACGTCAAACTATCCATTATGGCATATTCGCTATTTTTTGAAACAATGAAGTTGAGAAAACTGCATATAAGCATACGAAATCAAACTATCCAATGTGATTTTTTTTTTAACAAGTAAAATTATTCAAATTATTTATCTCGATGGTATGCTTAAAGAGGACATAAAACAGCACAGGAAAAATATAATTGTCTATCTTTGTCTAGCGTTGATTTTGAATCACAATTTTGAATCCAACACCATTTTTTTCACCTTCTTTACCTCCTGAAAAATGACTTTTTTTTTCACACTGGGTAGGTTGACAAGAATGAAATAAATGTCTCGTAAATATATTTTTAAATTTAAGCTATTTACGGTACTATTTTTGAAGTAGGAGGAGTTCTCCCTGGAATATAAACCTCAAATATATATAGTAAAAACAAACAAGTTATCTTCTGCAAATGCACAGTCAAATGTTTGATAAATTGATAAAGAACTAACTGTTTAAGAAATTTTGAAACACTAGGGATTCAAAGTCACCAAACGAAGCGAAGCTAAATACCTCATCATCGAGCCTAGGCTCGATAATTGAACAATCAATCTAAAATATTTCTTTAAATGATGGAAATTTGATTAAAATAAATAAATTTAATTAGTATTATTTAATGAATTATTTTTCAAATTTCCTGGAAAAGATAATTAGATCACAGCATTGTCCTACTTTTCGATTGAAATAAAATATCAGTTCAATTTTAATTTAATATTAATGAAAAAAAAAAAAAAAAAAACAGAAATCTAAAAATTCCCATATTTTTCTCTTTTTTCAAAAAATAAACGGTCAAGTGCGAGTATTACTTGCGATTAGAAAAGTCCGTACAACAAATATAGGGTAGATGTGCCAGTAATGGGCCCCCTTAAGGAATTTCTCTAAATAATAATTTTTTATTAATAGTTATAATTATTGTATACAAATTTGTTTCATATATATTAATCTTTCAACAATATTTAACTAATCCCATAGTTACATTTCCCAATAGAAATAAAAATTTAATTTTAAATAATAGAAATATGTCTAAACACCCAAAAGCCCAGTAAAAGACCAACTATGTCCCAGTAATGGACCGCCTATGTTCCAGTAATGGACCACCCTACAAAAAACAACAGATAATTGCTTTTAGGTGCGTTAGTAATTATGTAAATACGTAGCACCTATAGTTGTCGTTCAGTCCGTCCGTCTGTCTGTCCGTTTGTCTGTCCGTCTATCTGTCTGTCCGCATATAACAACGCAAAAACTATCCAACCGAATCGGTTGAAATTTAAAATACGTAATTATTGCATAATTTTGTCAAGTCATTTCAAATTTCATGAAAATCCGATGGATAGATCAATTACAGGGAAAATCAAAAGCATTCCGTTACATTACGGTCAATGGGGAAAAAAGTTTGAAATGCATTTTAATCGTTTGAAATTTAAAACATATAAATATTACATAATTTTGTCGAGTCATTTCAGATCTTATGATAATCAGATGCATAGATTAATTACAGGGACAATCAAAAGTATTCCGTTGCATTACGGTCAATGGGGAAAAAAGTTTCAAATGCATTTTAATAGTTTGAAATTTAAAACGTATAATTATTACATAATTTTGTGGAGTCATTTCAAATGTTATGAAAATCGGATGCATAGATCAATTACAGGGACTATCAAAAATATTCCGTTACATTACAGTCAAAGGGGGAAAAAAAGTTGCAAATGCATTTTAATGGTGTTACACTCATTCGAACATAATAAAATTGACATGAACCTATGACGTATATATATACTAAAATATAAATTCTGTACAATATGAGATGCAAAAAATATTTATTATTAAATTACAGGGCCACACAAAAGTATTCCACTACATAATGCTATACGGGGAAATATTGTTTGGGACATGTTTTAATTATATTAAACTGTGCCACATTTTATGAATATGATATACGTTGCTGAGGTGTAATGAAAATTACTTCCTGTGTGTTTATAGGAACACAAAGAGTTCAACCACTGTACTGTATCCGAAGTATTGTCTACTATATCAGGAAGATCTGTATATTTTTAAAACTTTGTTGTCGTACAAACGAACCTCATTTGCTACGCTTCACGTGCAATTTCCAACTGGTTTCAATTGTATTTTGCTCCAGAACTTAAAGAAAGCATAATAATAAAAAAAAATATTAAAACTAAAGTTAGAAATTCTTTACATTAAAGGATTTATAATGAAAAAACATAAAACAAAATATTTAAATTTAAGTTATGAATTTATTATAATCAAAGATTTATAATGTGGATATAAAACAAAATATTAATGATATTATTAACTGTTTATTATTAACTAACATTAATGGATTTATATTATAGAGATATAAAACAAAATATTTAAATTTGAAGGATTTATAAGACAATGTTTTACTGAAATCAAGTTTAGATAAAATAAGGTATTAAAAAAAAGTCTCCAATGTTCATTCATATCATTATCTAAGTGATGTGCTTTGCAACTGTGAAATATAAATAACAGATCTTCAATTTTATCTTCCCTTTCTGATAGTCCAAACTGCTCAATATGGAATTTTAGAATGCATTTAAAATGATAAATGTTCTTGCACTCTCCAGTCATTTTCAGATAATCATATAGCCCACCAATTTGGTACATATTGATTCCACAATTTCCCTTCAGAGATGATTATATGGATATATTATCACCAATGGAACATTCTCATTATTTGCTGAAAAACATCCCATAACAGTGATTTGTTCTTTTTCGTTATTTGGTACTACATAATACACATCTTTAACTGATTTTGGTCCCAAAATTTTCCTTGTTTTAAGAGCACAAAAGAAACCTTGTTTTAACCTTATTGAAAATTCTCTCTGTATGCTTTAGAATTTGGAAGAAGATATTAGTAATATCTTCTTCCAAATGTGATTCTACATTTCTGAACCAACTTCTTTTGTAACGGCACATCTAGATTTTGTCAAATGTTCTGCTTGTGTTTTATACCAATTTTGGATGACTTTTTAAAAACAACTATTTATAAAGAAATTGCCTTTATTAAATTCTGATAGGTAAAATTTAAGTATTAAATTTGATTATTTAGCTTTTCAGTTAAATCAAAATATTTAATCTCTACTGAAATAACACTTTTTGTACTGGTCACTTGGGTAGTCCATTACTGGAAAATCGCGAAATAAGCAATCCAATAATGGACCACCCCTCCTAAAACCTAAAAAATAAATAAAATTTTGTTAATGGCCATTGGTACATTAAATTCAATGTTTTATATTGCTAACCAAACAAAAACATTCAATTTTTACGGAAAAATAAAAAAGTTATAAACTAAGTAAGTAAGGTCTGCTCTTAGCATGTTCATTAAGATTTTCAGTGAAAAACAGAAAAACTGTGAAACTTTATTTTCTGCTTCCTAATTGTTTTGACGAAAAGTGTAAAAAATTAATTCAGCTTATAAAGCATGCAAGGTGGAGTTCAGAAAAAAATAATAAAAGCTAAACTATTATTTATTATTTTTTTATAAACAAAAAAGTGCGAGGTGGCCCATTACTGGAAGGTGGTTCATTACTGGCACATCGACCCTATACATTATTTTAAAAAGAAATCGTTACTAAAAGAACAATAAGACTTTGTTAAAAACTATGCAACGTAGGTTTGGGTAGGTATAGCTATATATGTTAGAAAAGTGTAGAAGGATATTCGATAAAAGTCTGAGATATAAAACCTAAATTATATAAAATATTGCTATTCTGTATAGCTCTTTTTTTTCTTAATCTTATCCTAATCTTTTTTTTCTTTTATGAACTTAATTTGGTAATGACAATAAAAGTAGTGCATATTTAAACTTTATTTGGCATTTCACAAAACTAAATTCAGCATAATCGATTTTTTTATTGTACAAACCCTTGTCCAAAGGTTAAATTTAGTATTATACTGAGTGCGCTTCAGAAGAAGGTCGCAAAGTTACAACGCCGGCTAGGTCCGTGCCGCGTTTTTCCAGATAGGCTTTAAATTATCTTTTAAAAATATGGAAGGGGTATTAAGAGATCCACTCAATGCAAACTAGTCGCAAATCCCATAGTATTTATGTCCTTAGTTCTAATTAAACTAATTTGTTTTTAACAATTGACGTTTATTGCTTTTATATTGCTACTGGGCATTACATTACACAAATATGTGATTAAAAGTTGTTATCTAGGCTTTACTAGCCGATGTTACATACAATGTAGTCATTATGTATGTCCAAACCGTTTATGTTTCTAAGGGTTCTCTCGACTAATTACCGACAATTTTTTTTCGAATCATTGTCAACAATGCTTTTACACTTCTGCCACGACACTTACCTCCAGCGCTCCCCATCACCTTCGCTAAATGCTCGCAAATCGAAATTTTTGTGTTACGGGAAAATGTGACCTATAGGGTAATCACTATAGTTTTCTTCCAAGGTTTAAATGAACGTCTATTAGGGACTATGCAAATATAACTTTATCATTTTAGTAGGGGGGGGGGGGGCGATCTAGCATACATATCGAAAGATATCTTTACGAGTTGGGGGGTTTGTAATGTGATATCGTTATCATTTTTGATCCAACCATGATTTCCTCTTTTTATTCGTAATCTATTCTTTACATCAAAAATTCCCCTTTTTAAAAATATTTATAGCTTGTTTTTTACATCAAAATAGTCCACAATCTACTTTTTGTCTCTTATCTATTTTTTTTATAAAAATGCAAAGTTATTTTTAAAATTAATAAATAATTACAATATTGACATTCTCATATTTCTGTCATGTGTGCATGCATATATAATCCACAGTTTAAGACATCAGGTGCAAAATATGTTAAAATATGTGTGATACTTGTATTTACTAATATAGAAAAGAGAAATGTTCCATCTGTTTTGTTGATAAAAAGTTCTACTTGCTCTTCCTCATCCTGTACAGGGGCAAGTGCACAAAGGTTTTATAAATGTTGAATGTATTATATAACAAAACTCCACTGTTAAATCTTTTTATAGAGTAATTTCTTTAAGTTTTTAGGTGCGTTCGTAATTATGTAAATAAGTAGCACCTATTGTTGTCGCTCAGTCTGTCCGTCTGTCTGTCCGCATATAACAACGCAAAAACTACCCAACCGAATCGTTTGAAATTTAAAATACATAAGTATTACATAATTTTGTCGAGTCATTTCAAATGTTATGAAAATCGGATGCATAGATCAATTACAGGGACAATCAAAAGTATTCCGTTGCATTACAGTTAATGGGGAAAAAAGTTTCAAATGCATTTTAATCGTTTGAAATTTAAAACGTATAATTATTACATAATTTTGTGGAGTCATTTCAAATGTTATGAAAATCGGATGCATAGATCAATTACAGGGACAATCAAAAGTATTCCGTTACATTACAGTCAAAGGGGGAAAAAAAGTTGCAAATGCATTTTAATGGTGTTACACTCATTCGCACATAATAAAATTGACATGAACCTATGCCGTATACATATACTAAAATATAAATTCTGTACAATCTGTGATGCAAAGAATATTTATTATTAAATTACAGGGCCACACAAATGTATTCCACTAATTAATGTTATACGTGGAAACATTGTTTGGGGCGGGCTTTAATTATATTAAACTACTTCATATTTTATGAATAAGATATACGTGAATAAAGTATAATAAAATTTACTTCCTGCATATTTACAGGAACACAAAGATTTCGACCACTATACTGTATCCAAAGTACGCTCTACTATATCAGCAAGATCTGAATGTTTTAAAACTTCGTTATCGTACGAACGCACCTCATTTGCTACGATTCACGTGCAATTTCCAACTTTTTTTTTATGTAAAATTATTTCACATATGATAGTGATATTTAATGACTTGTTTTTGTTTGAATCAACAAAGTTTGTAAATAATAAATGTATAACCATATCTGTATATCACTGCAAACAAATGAAAAAAAAAATTTGAAAAATTCAAAAGAATCTTTTGACATTGGTAGCGATATCGCTAGGGGGGGAGGCTCCAAAATTATTAAAAAGCTGATAACTTTATATTTGCATAGCCTCTTACTTTAATTCTTTCATAATTTTAGATTCAGCAGGTTCGAAAATAGGTAGGTGGGGCTTGTTGAGCTTAAGCCATTTGGTAGGCCTCCCCACCTAGCTGAAACTGAAACTGGTTCGAAAATAGGTGGAAAGGGGAGGTCATTTTTTTTTCACTATATTTTCGGTGATATCTTTGAAAATAAAATGCCTAAAATTAAAAAAAAGTGTACTTTTGAATTCAGCGTTATGAAATTTTTCCCACTATATCCTACACGATATACAAAGAAAAGATTTTTTTCCCAAGTAACTTAATTAGCCTGTCTACACTTTCCCTAAATATATTTGTGTATATTTAATACTCTGTAAATATGTGGCTCAATACTTTCTATTACATACCCCAATTTCAACTTTCTACATTCCATGGTTTATGAGTAAAATATCTGTGCAGACACAGGAGTGATCTTAAGACTTTTTAAGAACGGAACACTAAAAATAGAGTCATTTAGTAGCCATCATATCAGAAATGCCATAATATATATATATATACATCGAAAATTAATTCGAATTTAAAAGTTCTAGTGCGATTTTTGATGTACTCGGATCAATAGGGTTAATTGGTGTTAATATCATCACTAAAGAATGTACATTTTAGGAGCAATAACTGTGAAACATATTGTTTCATAATTACAAATTGTTTACAAATTGTTTCATACGAATTGTTTCATAAAACAATTTTATTATTTTATATATATAGGGCAGATATAATTTTAGCATATTGTGAGTGTGTATAAAAATCTATAGATCATTTACAGGATTGCACAAAACAATACATTTTATTGTCTGGACTGTCAAAAAAAAAAAAAAAAAAAAAGTATAAATACTTCAGAAAGTGTAAAAACAGGTGCATCAAGCACTATTTTTTAATCACACTTTAAATTAAATTAATATTTTCTGTATTGAATTCAAATTTATAATGATATTGCAAACACGTGTACTAAAGAAAATCTTTCGATAATGCTTATAAAAAGCATTTTTATAATTTGTATAATGTTTTTGACCTTAGAATTTAGAAGAGATAACTGGTGAAAATGACAGAGCTTTTCTAAGATAAAATTAATACCGGGTCAGGAAATACTAAAAATTTCTATGATAAGACTCTTATCTGAAAGGTAGGCGAAGTGCACAAACAACCACTTGCGGTACAAAGTCTTTTCTTTTTTTGCTTTCTCCAGGTTACTGAATCATTATTTCACCTTCTCTGTGACAATGTTTTATTACCCGTGAAAAACATTTTCAACGGTTTTTCTCCCACAGCACATTTGAAGCATTTATTTAAACGTAAGTATAGCCCCTGTAATACTATTTTATATATAAAATAATAATAATATTCTGATATATTTAACAATAGAAAATTTAATTATTTTTCTCGTCGATAATTTATTTATATATATTATTATGATTGTTTCTTTTATCACTGACGGGCATCAACGGAATTTTTAAAATATAAAACATGTAATAGTTTCAAAGCAGCAAAGAAGCGTCGCTGTACAGTGTAAGATTTTGCGAATCTAGCGGGTCAAAATTCAATTTATGAAAAATGCCAATTTTAAAATAATGAAGTTGATCTTACTAGAGATAAAATGGTTATGTATTATGAAAAAATATATCTTTACATATTTTATTGTACAATTTACGTCATTGTCATTCGACCATCATAATCATAATAAAAAGATGTTTTCTCATTTTCATACATTGACTTTTGCTTAGTGTTATTGTATTCAGTGTTCATTTAAAAAAAATATATAGTATACATTTATTTTCAACAATAAAAGTTTTCTTGTATTAAAAAATATAGTTAATTAATAACATATTGCTATAGATACCAGTGTTATAAAATGAATCACTGTCATTTGTTGTCGTTTGCTACTCTTTTACTATTTGTAAAAAAGTGTGAATGTTAAAACTTCAAGGTGAATTTCAGTCACTCTATAGTTTTACTGAGATTTTAATGTCATGATTTATAATGTTTAAAACCAGATATATTTATTTTATAGCCACATGTAATGCAAAATTGCATAAAATCCGTACAAAAATAAATAAATAAAATAAAATAAAATAAATAAGTAAATAAATAAATAAAATAAAAAATACTTATCTACAGTATATACTAATCAAGAGTTGCAAATAGTTGCAGCTGAAACTGATTTTTTAAAAATATCTATATGCATACGTAATTACAAATATATACATATATTACAATGAACCGACGGGCGTGGAGAAAAATTTTGGCAGATTTTTATAATTTATCATGTGCTATTAAATTTTCTAATAATTTTTATATTGACTTAGAAAAAAGATTGCACGCTATCATAACAAAATATTTGCATAATAAGTATGTTATCAGGCAAAAATATCGATGTCAATTACAACTACATCGATAGCCATTCTAAAAAGGTTGTGTTTAATGTGTTAGATGTTATTTGAAATGTTTAAAAATTGAATTACTGTAAGTCCATTTTTGGACTTTTTTCCCGCTAGATTTGCAAAAATCGCACACTGTGCGTCGCGTCAGTGTAAAAGTATAGTAAAAGAGAGTGAGTAAGAATACTAGCAATAAATTAGGTTTTTTTTAAAATCGTGATTTAAATCATGATTTAAATCAGACATCCCTGCTAGATAGCATGGTAAATTTAGTTCATATAGAAAACCATAACTCAATAATATATATACAAATTAACATAAACTTACTAAAATATATAAATTATAAGGTAATCTGAATATATTTACGAGAATTAGAGAATGGTCAAAACAGCAGACAGGCAAACCAAATTCATTAGTGTTTTTCTACCGGGTTGGAAAGTGCTTAAAAATAATATTTTAAATGTATATCAGATCTTTCTACAACATCCCGATTTCTGACCTTTTGTTCTTTTTCTGTTTTTTTGACGTAATGAACTTTGATTTGCATATGAAGTTTTCTTCTTTTGTTTCCTGCTAGGCTTTAAATTATGAATGATTTATTTTAAATTACTTATCAATGTAAATACTTACTTAATATCCCTAAAATCATGTGCTCTTCTCATTGTTTTGAGCAGTATATTTTAAAAAACTATTACGACTTATTAATGATTCAGCATTTTAAATTTCGTTTAAACATTTTTTTCGTTTTTAGAAATTTAGAATTTTATTTATATCAACGCTAATTTTTTTCACCTTCGGATTTTTAAAAAATTTCGAATTTTGTATTTTATTTAAATAATTTGATTTGAGCATTTTTAACTTGATTAAAATAAATAACTTTTATAATTATTTTAAAATTAAATGCATGGGTGCTATGGGCGCTACCATCTATGTAAGAACTTAATAGTTATAAATTAACAGTTTGGATTTATTTATTAAACAATAAGTTGTTTTGAATAAAATATTAAACAAAACCCTCTGTGCGATCTGCGATTGCACTTATCCACTTGTTAGGATTTCGTTCATCTGACGAAAATCTGTTCGTACCAGTCCTCTGTTTGTCCGCCACAAAGTCGGTACACAAAAACTGTACAAGTCAGAGACTTCAAAATTTGCGTACTCGCAGCTGAATACCTTGTGTCACACGAAAAAACATAACATTTTGAAAATGTGCATCATTTTAATTAAATCAATTTTGTTAATGTCATCCGTTTATTTTTGCGATTTAAATTTTAAAAGATAATTTTAATTTCAATCATGTAATTCAGCTCGTGTAACCATCATAGTTTGGAGTAAAGCATTTCACTAGTTAACAGAAAGTTCTCAGTTCAAACCATGCCGCTGGAACTTGAAGATGGATTTAATTAAAAGAAATTTCGTATATTTTGTCAATTTAAGGGTTTATTTATTTATTTATTTATTTATTATTATTGTTTATCATTGACACTTATAATATTTTAAAAATTATGCGTTTAATGATACAACATTTTAAATTTCTATAATTTAAACACTATTTTCGTTTTTAGAAATTAAAAATTTTTATTTATATCTTCGCTTATTTTTTTTAATTTCGTAGTTTAAAAAAAATTGGAATTTTAAATTTTATTTAAATAATTTTATTTGAACATTTTTAACTCTTCACAGTACGATTTTTGTCTATTTTCATGAAAAAAAAAAAAAAAAATATTTGAAATCTGCATATCAGACTAATAATGGGGAAAATGTTGAAGAAATTTGAATTTCAAATTTTCAACTAAAATATGATATTTTATGGCGTGTAGCCTATGTACACAGTTAGAATTTTTAAATATTATATTGCTGTATTTAGCAAGTAAATGGGCTTAAATTAGTTAATTTTATCTGCTTAACAGTCTGCAACTTGCATTATATTAATATTTTAAAGTATTCAGTAAAAGTAATTAAAGTAAAATTTGCCTAAATACCTTAATCGATTTTTTTAACAAACTAATTCTATTTCTTTATTTTATTTATTTATTTATTTATTAATTATTATTATTATTATTATTATTATTATTATTATTATTATTATTATTATTATTATTATTATTATTATTATTATTATTATTATTATTATTATTATTATTATTATTGTCAAATGCAGCTATCTGACATGGTCAAAATAAGTGTTATTCCGTTCTTTGGACTGTTGTTGATCAATTACAGCGATCATATTGGCCAAATTCATGGCATATAATGCGAATTATAAGTGTTTTCAGGTATGTGCTAGATGTAACACATCATGCGGTGAAGGTTTAATTTGATTAAAATAAATAACTTTTTTTATAACTATTTTAAAATTAAATTTATTGGTGCTATCATCTGTGTAAGAATTTAATAATTATAAATTACCGTATTTACTCGTGCATACTGCGCACCCCGTACTTTAGAAGAAAAAATGGCGATTTTTAAATATCTCGTGTATAACGCGCACCATAAATTTGATATACAAGTGAAAAAATGGCCAAATGAATTTTGGTAAAGAAAGTCTAAACAAACATTACATCAGGCCAGAAAACAAGGCGAAAATAATTTTTTAGACTTCGGATAGGGAGTGTATGACGGGATGGGGGGGGGGGGGAGGCAGTGAGTGACGGTAATGAGAATCACTAATTTGCGTTTAAATAATGTTACTAGTTCTGTTGTATTAAAAAGTGGAAGGAGTGAAATAAAGATGCAGAAATAGTTCAACTTCAGTTAAATAGATTTTTCGAGTTTTAGTCTCTTCTTTGAATACATTTCTTGATTCATATGTGTGTCATGTGATTGCATCCAGCAGTAGAAAAAAAATTCTGTGTATAACACGCACCTTGGAGCTTTGTCCTAATTTGTTGAAAAAAAAAAAAAAAGTGTGCATTAAGCACGAGTAAATACGGCAACAGTTTGGGTTTTTTAATTGAATAATAAGTTATTTTGAATGAAATATTAAACGAAATCCTCTGTCCGAGTTTTATTTTTTAACGAACAAAGAATAGAAAATCAGTTTAAACGAACTTGAGTTAAAAGATTCTCCTTTGAGCATTTTAGCCGTGCCTTTTATTTTTCACTTATTACTTTGGTTTAGACCTGGATGCTGGATATAGGCAAAAAACAGGAGATAAAAATGTCGACATATATAGAAAATACCTTATGCTAGGAACTTCTAACTTGGTTTAAACAAAAAATGAGAAAATATATTAACAAAAAATTATAGCTAATAATTACAATTTGTCTAAAATAACTAACTTTCACAGTGACTCTTTGATTTCAAATAAATTATTTTTTCGGTGAATAGTTAATAATAAATAAATAAATAAATAAATGAATAAATCATGATTTTAAAATGCTCTTTATGAAAACAAGAATATAAAGTGATAATACATATAAAACTGCACATTACGTTACTCGTGAAAAAAAAATATATTTTTTTTAAACAAAAGTTTGCTTAAAATATCCGCGAAAGTTTAAATGTTTCCTGAACACAAAACTGAATTACTATTTAACTAAAAACAATCCTAAATTTTTTGTTTAATATTTTTTGAAAAGTTTAGTCGTGCAGTAAATTTTCTTATTTCTATATCTGAATCTTTCATTTGAAGTACTCACTTTATGTTTCAAAATTATTTCAATAATCTGCATTGCCAGGCAACCGTTATCAAGGTGATATCTAAAAAGAAAATGGTAGAGCTTTATCGAACAATTTCACGACAATGCAAAGAATAATAAAATATGATTCATTATTGACAAGTTACTGTCATAAAGATTATTTGCCGCAAGATTGAAAATAGTTACTATTTTTTTTTCAATTGTAAAATGTTTCGAACATTTAAAAAAAATACATATATATATACATTTTTTGTGGATTAGGTCTGAGCATGGAATTATCAATAAAAAAGAAATGACATATCCAGAAAAGGGTGAAATTTAAACTCTAACCGATTCTCCACGACCAATTACAGCCTGGGAAAACTTCCATCATTATATTTCAATAAATTTTTTCTCCTTATTTAAAAGTCTTATTTATTCGTAATTTGTTTCATAATTAAGAAACAAATAAGTTCGTTTTTATTGCTGAAGTTTCTCTCGCGCACAAATGAGTATTTGAGGCAAAAATTTGGCCAAGTCCAAAAATTAAAATTTGTTCAACAATTATAAAAGGCATATTTTATATTAGTTGACTAATTGGTGCAACGATCTATGTCTATTTGAGGAACATGATTCATATCCGACGCCTCCTAGCCTCAGTTGAATAGAAGGTTTGTTTGGAGAAGGTGTGCTTTATTGCTTTGTTTCAGCTTTGTTATTATATTTAATTATGTTTAAATGTTTTCACAGTTTATGTTTTTCACAGTTTAAAATATAGTATTTTTTAAAAATTTAAACCATTCAAATACTTTTCAAGAAAGTTGAAAAGTGTTTATGCATTCGGTTTGTCTGGCCGTCTGTCTGCGCTCTAACTCCCGTAAATGTACTCGGATTGCCCTGAAATTTTTGGAAACTATTTACAGTTATCTTAGCACGAACCCTATTGCAAATGAAGTTTCTAGCATGATTAGTTTATTTACAGCGACAGACATAAATTTACCGTTACATTACGGCCTATGTGAAAAATCGTTTCAAATAATTTTTAAAAAGTTACACTCTGTCAAACATATTCAAATTTATATACATTTATGAAGTGCATTGAAATGTTTATTCTGTAAAATATGCGGTGAAAAAAAAGCTATTATTCATTTACATGGACATACGCGAAAGAGTTCCATTACATAATGGAAAAGGGGGGGGGAATTATGTGCGACATATTTTAATTATATTAAACTATTTTATCAATAATAAAAGTGATATACATCGCTGAGGTTTAATATAAGTTATGCGATATAGTCATGCATAATACGAAGTGCATAGCATTTACAGAGACACACAAAAGATTTCAAACAGTATATTCTTTTTGAAGTCCTGTATATGTTTCCGATGATAGCTGGTGGATGGATGAAATTCATTTTAATAATGGTATGTGCTTTTAAGTTTCACTAAATCTATGAATACTATATGGTGTGTATAAATGCTATAGTTGATGCACAGAACTATACTAAAGGGCTCGCAAACGTTACTGAATATGAGTGTAAATTACTTAAAGGTTGTTTTTAATTAAGTTATGCATTTTTACACTGAACTGCCTTTAGTTACGAAGAAATAGTTATAGAATACAGATAAAATGATACACAGGGCCACACAAAGAATTGGGATGCATGGACGCCTATGAATGATAATTTCTGAGAATGTGATTTCAGTAGTTTTAAGAGTGTTTTAGTTTAAAATAAATATCTAAATACCGGCTTGTAATAATTGTACTAGGTAAACTACAGGACTGAACAATAATATTCAAGTATGTATCCACCAGTTAGTATAGTTGCTGAAAGAGAAATTTCAACCTGCTAGGCATTTTCTTGCTAAACTCAATTTCCCTATTATATAGTATACCCATATATCAACCAACAGATCAAGTACGAGGCTGTTCAAAAGTATTGGAATACATATTTGACTATAGACAGTAGCCTTATTTCCCTAAATAACGAAGTTTTAATAAAAATTTCAAGAAGTGTTATAAAGTGTTTCATAATCTATGTTTAATGCATGATTTTTCTTAGTTGTTTAGTTTTAATTTAAATTATTGATTTAGTTATATTGATTTAGATATATAGATTTTAAAGATATGACGTGGTTTATCCGATATTTTTTTGAAGTAAAGTCGTATTGATGGCAGTTTTGAAAGCCAATTTAAAACAAGAGTTCCACTCATAGTTGCCAATTTTATAAATAATCTATTGAACAAGTAAGAAAAATCATGCGTTAAGCATAGATTATGAAACAGTTTCCAACACTTTCTGAAATCTTTAGCAAAACTTTGTTATTTAGGAAAATAAGGTTACTGTCTATATATGTATTTTGAACAGTACTTTTGAAAAGTCCTGTGTTTGATCTGTCGGTTGATATATATATATTATAAAATGCAGAAATTTAGTTTAGTTAGAAAATGGATGGATACATACTTGAATACTTTTGTTTAGTCCTGTAGTTTACCTAGTCTATTATTATACGCCACTATATAGCGAAAATTTATTTTAAACTAAAATGCTCTTAAAACTACTGAAATCACATTCTCAGAAATTATCATTTATAGGCGTCCATACACCCAATTCTTTGCTTGGCCCTGTATATCATTTTATATGTATTTTAGAACCATTTCTTAGTAAACTGAATGCACTTCAACGTAAAAATGCATAACTTATTTAAAATAACTTTTAAGTAACGTACACTCTTATTCAGTAATGTTTGCGACACCTTTAGTATAGCCCTGTGTATCAACTATAGAATTTATACACACCATATAATATAAATAGATTTAGTGAAATTTTAAAGCGCGTATCATAATTAAAACATTTCATCCATCCATCAGCCATAATCAGATACGTATACAGTGCATCAAAAAGAATATACTATTTGAAATATTTTGTGTGTCCCTTTAAAAGCTATATGCACTATTATGCATGACTATATCGTATAACTTATATTAAACCTCAGCGACGCATATAAATTTTATTATTCATAAAATAGTTTAATATAATTAAACTATAAATGAATAATAGCTATTTTTGTCACCGAATATATTACAGAATACATATTTTAGTGCACTTCGTAAATACATATAAATTTTAGCATGTTTGATAAAGTGTAGCATCTTTAAATCTCATTTGAAACGATTTTTTTTCCATAGACCGTAATGTAACCCCCCGGTAACAACTACAATAAGTTAAAAGAATCCAATTCCATCTTGCTTGTTTCAAATAATAATTTTATAGGAATTATTGTTAATCACAACTTAAGCATGATATTTTAGAGATTAATTTTGTAACTAGGCTGATTTCTCCGGTTGAGCAACTTCTGGGGAAGCAGCAATTAAAGAAATTATTTGCCTATAATTTTGTTGTTATTTAATTTTAGCAGGTTTCATTTTTATCCATGAAACAGCATTCATTAAGGGTTTTAGTAATCATATAAATTTACTTCTAAAACTTAAAAGGGAGGAAATATAATAAAAACTTCGTGGCACTGACGTTATACACTATCTACCAATAAGTGTTTGAAAAATTTTGATTTTTGACATTTTCTCAAATATTTAAAAATATACTTGTCGGATTCTTCTGAAACCTCAGGATTATGAAGATTATGTCTGACCTCATATTTATCAACATCCATTTGATAAGCAGGGCAATTAGGGGGCCGACGAAAAATTAAAGAATAACAGAAATATTTGGGATCACCCTGTACATGAAAATGCACGAAACGATTTATCGCTGCAGAATATAAATATGTGGATACTGCACAACATGTACACTGATTTTTGTAAGAATAGCATGTATATTCATGGAGAACGAGTGATTTTTTTTTTTAATTCAAAAATTCTGATATGTTTTTTGTTTATATCATGCAGGGTTTTTGACCAAATTTAACGCAAATTTCAGAAATATTGGCAAAATATTTTAGAAAAAATACAGTGCAATTGGAATATAAATATATTGAATATTTTATGAAATATGAGTAGTTTTATGAAATAATTTTTATCTGCGCATGCGCGAACAATAAAAACGATTCTTTTACATCCTTTAATAGTGAATTCTATAAAGTAACTTATAAAAAAATCCAATCAAATATCATGAAAATTCAAAAAGATATCATTATTATAAGTAAGCTGTTTTTACATTGCTCTCAAAAAACGTCTGAATTATAAGGGATTCTCCACAAATTGACATTTTTTATTAACTGACTTTCAGGAAAAAATTGGTACTATTTAAAGGGACAAGGGACCTTTAAAATCACTTTTTTATATTTTAAAAATTGCATTTTAAATACTATTCAAGATTACATAATATGTAATATAACATATATTTATCACACAAAAAAAAAAAAAAAAAAAAAAAAAAAAAAAATGGTTTTTTAAGGAGAAAAAAGGAATTTTTTTGTAATATTTTGGATTTAACGAGAACTTTTCAAAATGCCCCATGCGCATTTCATATCAATGTAAATCTCCAAAATTATTTATATAAGTTTCATTTATATATATAAATAAAACTGTGCATTGAATTTTATATATCTGAATATAAAGGTACGAAAAGAAATATTTTCTGATTAAAAAAGAAACAAAAAAAAGAGCATTTTTGAAGTTATTTTTACAATTAATTGCCTTTAACTTTCACAATTATATTTATTATCAAAAACCCATGCACAGTTTTATAACATATATTATGATAAATAACTATAAAAAATTTCGAAGCATTCAGAGAAAAAATGCGCATGGAGCATTTTGAAAAGTTATCGTTATATCTAAAATATTACAAAAATTTCCTTATTATTTAAAAAAAAAACTTTTTTGTGATAAATATATGCTATAATGCATATAATGTACCCCTGAATAATATTTAAAGTGTAATTTTTAAAATATAAAAAAATGATTTTAAAGGTCCCTCGTCCACTTAATGAATACAATATCTAATACAATATTGCTGCTAATAAGTATCTTGACACCTGTGATAGAAAAGGAAAAGAGCTTTTATTCTTTTCTATCACAGATGTCAAGATACTTATTAACAGAAATATTGTATTAGATATTGTATACATTAAATACTAATTTTTTCCTAAAAGTCTGTTAATAAAAAATGTCAATTTGTGGAGAATCCCTTATCATTCAGCCGTTTTTAGAGAGCAATGTAAAAACAGCTTACTTATAATAATGATATCTTTTTGAATTTTCACGACATTTGATTGGATTTTTTTTATAAGATACTCCATAGAATTGACTATTAAATGATGTAAAAGAATCGTTTTTATCGTTCGCGCATGCGCAGATAAAAATTATTTCATAAAACTACTCATATTTCATAAAATATTCAATATATTTATATTCCAATTGCGCTATATTTTTTCTAATAGATTTTGCCAATATTTCCGAAATTTGCGTTAAATTTGGTCAAAAACCCTGCATGATATAAACAAAAAACATAACAGAATTTTTCAACTTTATTTTAAAAAATCACTCTTTTTCCATGAATATACATGCTATTCTTACAAAAATCAGTGTACATGTTGTGCAGTATCCACATATTTGTATTTTGCAGCTATAAATCGTTTCGTGCATTTTCATGTACAGGGTGATCCCAAATATTTCTGTTATTCTTTAATTTTTTGTCGGCCCCCTAAATGCCCTGCTTATCAAATGGATGTTGATAAATATGAGGTCATACATAATCTTCATAATCTTGAAGTTTCAGAAGAATCCGACAAGTATATTTTTAAATATTTGAGAAAATGTCAAAAATCGAAAATTTTCAAACACTTATTGGTAGATTGTGTATGATCAACTACTGGCTCAATCCTCCTACATAGCTGTAATAGTAATGCGTTTCCAATCTCCCTATATTATAAACACACCCATAACACTAGTCAACAAAAGATAACTTTTTTTTATATCGCAAATAATTTTATGTGATTCGTGTTCTGTGTGCTAGAAGTAGTATAGAAAGTCAAATAAAACATTTATCAATTTTATGATACATCAATATTTATTTTTTTTTTAAATTTTTTTTACAAATTTTAATCTTAAACTAATTTATTTCGAATAAAAAAAGCTTCCTTTTTCATTTTTTTTTTTTTTTTTTTTTTTTTTTTTAAATGTTTGTCGATGGTATTTTGCGGTTGAGGTGTCCCTAATTACCAACCAGCAGTAGTCTGCCAACATCGCAGGGTTCCATTTTCGTTGATATCGTTTTTCAATAACACCTATATCTTGGTGAAATCGTTCTCCGTGTTCACCACTCATAGCTCCCATATTTTCGGGGAAAAAATCTAAATGCGAATCCAAAAAATTTATTTTCAAAGACATGTTGCAATTCGTTTTATGAAAAGCTTGTAACATTTTCTCAACAAGGTTAATATATTGCGGGGATTTATGATTCCCTAAAAAGTTTTCAGTGACTGCAACGAACGATGTCCAGGATTATTTTTCTATATCATTTAAGCATGACGTGAATGTTGGAAATTTTATTATAACAAAAGATCCAACATAGCACACAGAATACGAATCACATAAATTTTTTTGCGATATAAAAAAAAAAAAAAACGTTATTTTTTTGTTGACTAGTGAAATCTTAAAATTTTTGGAGGGTTCCATGAATGTTCAGAATAGGGAAAATCCACAGTATTATATATATATAGATATAGATATAGATATTATTTCTAAAACCAATAAGTAATTCATAATTACTTTTTTTCAACAAGTAGAAGATAACAATTCTTAGATCATGCCTCTGCAAATTATACAATTTTTTAGAAGGGAAGAACTAGTGAATGTGATCTATTTTCATTTTTTGTTTTTTTATATCATAAAGTTCAGAAAAAATAGAAAAATTTCAAACATTTTCATTTTTATTGTCAAAGTACTACTACTACTACTAATAATAATAATAATAATAATAAAAAGATAATAATTATATAACCACCAAAGGTTTTATAGACAGAGAGAGAGACTTAAAGATAAATTGCAGTTCAGAAATGCAGTATATAACAGTATTATAATCAATGAAAGTACATGATTAAATATAATACCTTATAAATCATAATCGAGTCCTCCACCTCCCTCAAAAAAAAAAAAAAAAAAAAAAAAAAAAAAAAAAAAAAAGTTTTTTAAGTTATTGCCAAAAATTTTTAATAATTTGAATTTTTTCCTTATTAAGTAAGTTTAATAAGAACTGGAAACAATTTGTGAAATTTGTGTTACATTTTAACAAATATGCTTTTTCCGTGAATTTACTATTAATATGTAAAGCAAACTTTATTCATAATATCTTTTTATTTATTATTGTATAATCTAATAATATAATCTTAATATAATCATAATATAATCTCAGTTTACATTGCTTTAATTTGTCTCTTTACTCTTTTGTTAAGAGGAGAAATTAATTCATAAAAAACTGATTTTAATAACATAAACAATAAAAAGAATAAAAAATGTTTTATTTCCACATTATTTCAACAATTTCCTTTTTCATCTTATTTAACCAACCGTATTTATAATAAATTTGACAATTCTTATAAATAACTAATTTTTTTATTTTGTAAAAATTAATTTCAGATATTTCATAAAGAGTTGATCATAAGCAAAATGAAGAAACTATCGTGGTTAACGATATTAGGCAAGTATATTTTTGTTATCCTTTGTTTTTACTTTCACATGCTTTCTTTTAACTTACAATTATGATTTGTATGTGGTAGTCAAATCTTGTGATTCGTTCTTCACCCATTTCTTGTTGACATACAGATTTGAAATTTGGAATATAATGTATTCCTGACAGAGTTGCAAAAAAACTGGCTAAAATTAAAAAAAAAAAAAAAAAAAAAAAAAAAAAAAAAAAAAAAACAGGCCGGCGTTTTTTTTTATTTAAGAAATATTAATGACTTATTTAATTCCTCATAATCAATTAAAGTCATATATAAAGTCATGCAATAAAACTACAATTTCTCACTATTAAGCTCTCCAGACCTGAGATACACAAATGTGTACCTCCATTCTTTTCCTCATAAAAACTAAACTAAACGAATTTTTTGCAGTTTTACTTTACTTCTATACAGCTGAATGTTTTTTGCTTTAAAACAAAACCAATAAATGTCAGCATTGATGAATATTACCTCATAAAAAAAATATTATTTTCATCCAAGTTTCGAAAGTACCTTCAAGACATTGTGGCCTAGAAAGTAAGAAATATTCATGATTATTTAACTTAAATGTTTTACAACAAAAAATTTTGAGGATTTGCCGCTTATTTACTTGTTTAAAGACCTTAACTTTGTTATTGCGTAAATTTATATTACTTATAATTACACTGATGTTTTAAGGGGATTAGTAATTTTACTTCCATATTTGTAAACCTAAATTAACAGTCCTCTAAAGTATACTGATTTCATAAAAATTAATCTTTTTGTCATCTACGGTGTCATTCCAATTATGCAAAAGCAATAAATATACATTTGTAGAGTTATTTTATGCTCAGGTCTGAAGAGGTTAAAAATAGTACAGTAAAACCTCCATAACGGACACCTCTATCTAACGGACAATTCTCCAATCCCATCTCCCAAACCCTAATTTTTTGTATGTTTAACCTCTGAATAACGGACATTTTAAATAGCGGACACTATTTTCGGTGATAAAGGATGAAAAAGTATTTTTCAAGAAGAAAAAAAAAAACGAAAAATATCTCTAAATTTATCAGGACAATGTGTCACAAATTTTGTGATCACAGATATATGAGGGTGGGCTGAGGAAATTTCTTCCTCCAGTTCATTGTTGAATTCAGGGAGTTGCGTAGGAGGGACATCTCCCAAAACATTCAAATGCCTATGTCCCCCCGGAAGATTATATGATTTTATGTTTTTAATGATAAAAAGTGTAATCCCTATCCCCGCTCGGAACTCTATAATGATCAATAACTTCACATTAAAAAACAAATTACACGTAATCGCAAACAAAAGTAAACTTTTGTAACAGTTTTTTTTTTTTTTTTTTTTTTTAATAAGAGTGTAATAAACAACAGTTAAAGATGTGCACAATTTTATTTAAGTTTTATTGCTTAAAAAATAATTTTAATTTCTTATTAATCGTATAATAGAGATTTTAGAATATATAAATGACAATTAATGAAATATTAAGCATTTCTTAGCGATTTTTGTATTTCTGAGGTTTTCTCAATAGCGGACACCTCCGAATAGCGGACACCTCCGAATAGCGGACAAATTTTTCGTTCCCGAGGTGTCCGTTATTGAGAGGTTTTACTGTATTATGAATTAGCATATGCATGAATATATTCATACATAGCGTAAATGTATGCATGAATATATTCATGCAAGAGTGCATATATGTACTCTTTTATGTATCAAGGAGCTTTCCAAAACTTTCATTCAACAAATTTTATTTGGAGAATATTTTGTTTAATTACTCTTTTCATTTTATATACTTATGTATTAAACTCTCCTCAAATACTGAATCCTTCCTAATTTTTCTTTCAACATTGTTCATTCTATGACTTAATCTTTCCACAGTGATTTGTAAGAATGTTTCCGTGAATATTTTGATGCGTTAAGTTTTGCATAGTTCAATTAAATATAACTTTTTGAATTTGTAATATACGTGGAGCTATGCAATATAGAATTTCAAAACACATTTTTGAAGTATAATTTATATTCTCTTCAATATTTATAATTTTTTTCAGACATAATGTCTTCACAGTTGACTTCTAGCAGTTATAAAGACTTATTTATTTGGAAAATTTAAAAGAAATGTATAACTTTTTTAGTAGAAAATATTTATAAATGTTTTAAAACTAAATTAATTCAAATTTAATATGAATTAGCTGTAAATTAACCTTTTTTTCTATAAAAAAGCCGGCTTTTTTCAATTTAAGCCAGCTTTTTTTAAGTGGCTAAAAGCCGGCAACCCTGATTCCTGAGGGCAATACATGAACTTAACATTGATTTTTTTTTTTTTTTTAATTCGATGCCTAAGAAGAAGAACGGGGAGAAAATAATAGTTCATTATGGAGAAATCAGTATCAGCTTCAACAATGAGTAATTGTTGAAAAATAGTAATGGCAATGCTACCATAGCGCCAAACTTTGATCCATTTGGCGCTAAAAATAGATTTCCATATACATGAAGCAGACTTGGCGATAGCTGGCTAATTTGGCAAAAATTTATACTTTTTAATGCATTTAAAGAACACATATTTTTTATATTTTTTCGAAATGTTAATGAAAGCATGCATTTATTTTTCTAATGAATTTTATGAATATTTGAAATTTATTAATTTATCAAAAACAGTAAACATTATTTTTATTCACATTATTATTATTTCGTTGCGGTAATAACATATAATTTAAATCTTGCGTCGTTTATTGTTTTTGTTAGAAAAATATATCTTTTTAAATGTTTGAACATTGAACCTGATATTTTTCCTTGTTCAACATACAGACATAACCAGTTAGTTTTTTTTTTCAATAAATTGCTCAATAAATTCGAAATTTTCTAAAACATTCACTGACTTATTTATAAATGTAAAGGCACAAAATAGGCAGACTTGACAATTTAAGCAATTTCGAAACGAAAGACGTTTTTCATTTTTTGATAAATGAGTTATTTTTCGAGTTATAAGCGGTTTTAGGTCACGCGACAACCAATTTGTCTCCCTTTGCTGACTGGTATTTCTTCCTTTTCGTCCGAAAATTTGGTTCAAAACTCTAACTTTGACGGTATTTTCTGAAAGATTTTTTTTTGGCTTTATCAAAAAATGGGGAACATCTTTCAATCACATAGTTTCTTATTAACGAAATCTGCCAATTTCATGCGTTGCCGAAAATAAAAATGAATTAAAACTTATGGCAAAAAATTACCATTTAGGTAGATTTCATATGAAATTCTACCTATTGCGGTTGCTCCTATGTTGGAATTTCTGAAAAAATGTTGCAGATCTACACCGATCATAAATCCAATAACCACAAAACAATTATCAGTAAAAAACTTTATATATCTAACTATAAATATAATCAATTTTTTATCGATATGATAACTTCGAAAATTCAGCTCAAATCTCTTCCAAACTCATACATAAAATCAAGGGTCATAAAATCTCGGTCAAGTTCGTTAATGGGCATAATCGGAAAAAAAGGGGTGGAAAAAGACAGGAGTTTAGCGAAAACCGAAAATACCCACAACTTTCTTAGTTAAAATAGATATCGAATCAGTTTAAAATTTATATTATTTCAAAAAAATGGGCCAACAATTTATGCATGAGAGATTTTCGATAAATTTTAATATGGGCTCAAGAGGTGAAAAAAAATAGGGTTTTTGAGAGTTAAAAATTCATAGCTTTGTCAATTCCCAAGATATCAAATCCAACTTATTTTTTTTTTTTTTTTTTTTTATAAATGCTCTTAATGTTATCTAAAACTTTTGTATTCACAAGTTTTTTTTCTTAAGATATCAAATACGATTAAATATATCATACATTTTCTCAACAATCTACAGCTTTTATATCTTTTTAATCTACAACTTTTATATTGACAAGTTTTTGACAGGACCAATTCGTATAGCAAAAGTAATTAAATAAAAATAGGAGTTGAAGAAAAAAAATCTCAAATCCAAACTGCTTATATTCTGACTTATTTTTAAATTCATTTTGCTCTCAAACACATCCAATTAGCAGTTTCTCATATTTAGGAACTATATATTGTGACATGTTGGCCAGTGTTGTGATAAAGACAGAATATGTTTCAAAAAATTTTGTCAAAGAGGGCATTTTGAACAGAATTTTTCGAAGTGATCGTGATTGAAAATTTGAGGAAGTATTCATATAACAAATTGCTTATTTTTTGACTAATTTCTAAATCCATTTTTGCTTGACGGGTTCTCTTACTTAGGAACTGTATAATTTGCCGTATTGGCCAGTTTTTTTTTTTTTTTTTTTAATCACCATCATACATTGTCCGAAAAGTGGAAAAAATCCACTTCCGGCATACTCTTTTTATTTTTATTTTTATTTATTTTTTTTTTTTTTTAAATAGCTCTTTGATGAAATTTGCGTTTTTTCGCGATCTTTTGACGAAATTTTCCATTTTTGTGATTTTTTGACAAAATTTGAAGTTTTTTGGCCGAATTTGCTTTTTTGGTAATCTTTTGGCGAAGTTTGCTATTTTTTCGCAATCCTGTGATGAAATATGCGTTTTCTCGCGATTATTTGACAAAATTCGCATTTTTACAAGATTCTCTGAGAAAATTCGTGTTTGAAAAAATTCGATTTATGATGAAACTGGCGATTTTTCTTCAAATGATTGCGAAATTGATTTTTTTCGGCGACCATTTGTCGAAATTTACGATACATTTAAGGTCCAAATTGTCGGATTTATAACAATTTTGAAAAATTTAAATGATTGTCTTAATTGCTCGGGAAATTCAAAAGATAATCCTCCCTGATTTATAGTTTAATGCGAATGGGAGTTTCACCAATCACATGTAACACGGATCATGTTACTATGGCACATGGCAAATAATTTCTAGCAAACTTTCTTTTTTCTAAATTTTACAACTTGAAAAATAGTCTGCAGATCTTTTCAAGAGTCTGTGACGTGCGTTGCAGCGTTGCGTCGATTCGGTGCCCAGATAACCTGGATGAATAACTTTTGCTTGCGCGGCTATGGATGTTTTACTGTAACTCATTCAACCCCTTGGCGACAAGAGATTTTTACGAAATTTTTAACCTTTTGTCACCGGTTTTTAGAAACAAAAATGTGTGGCTTATTAAATCGAGAAAATGCTCCGATTAGGTAAGGCGAATTATACAGTAAAATTTTACTGGTGGTGATAAACAAGGATTCTTAAGCCTTTTTGCGGCACGTATACGTTTCGCTCGTCCCCAAGGGGTTAAATGAAAATATTCTTTGAAATCAAATGAGATGACCATTTTATTCGATGGATAGCTTAACTCTGCAAATTCAAATAGCTGTATTTAAATTTATCTTTTAGCAGTAAGAAACTCATTTCATGGGAAAGTCATTGAATAATAATAACTATTTCTATAACAGGCTCGTTACGAACACTATTGCTGTAGTTTTCCAAAATTATTATTATTTTTTCTATTTTATAGGATTTGAGAAATTTTCTTCACCAAATAAAGCTTTTCAACAGATTTTCAAGTGTAATTTCTATATATAAGAGTATTTTTTAAAACTAAGTTTTCGATTACTTGTTGATCGATGATTTGTTGATATTCTTATTATTATTTAAACTATAAACTAAGAAATACATTTTTATGTTAAATTTTGTATGTGTACTTAATGTATTAAATATTCGTGTGTTAAATTTGTAATAAAATAAAATGTAATTTTATTTTTAAGATAAATTTTGAAATAAAGTTTAATTTTATTTTCTCGTTACTTCTGATAAATGAACGACAAACATTTATTACTGATTATTTATTTATTTTAAATGCGAATATATTTTCCTATGCACATTTTGTAAATTAAAAAAATATTATTATTATTATTATTATTATTATTATCATTATTATTATTATTTTAAATCTCAAATACATCCATAAGCAAATCTGTTATGAATTATTCTTTTTGCCATTTATTCAACACAAGCACTTGCATTTCGAAAGTAACTATCACGTCAGAATTCAAGTTCCTGACCTTTTCGGTATCATTTTTCAACTTTTGAACAATTTTTGCTGCGTATTATTGAAGGTAACGATATCGACATACAATATATAGATTATGGTGGAGACTATGTCATCATTATTTTGCAATCATTACTTTTGAAATAGGTTCGGTGGTTCCAAAAATTACTCCCGGAATAAACATACAAACAACTGTTTGTATGTTTTTCCTTTTAATATTAGTAATATAGCATGGAAGAATAAAATTTTCAAAATAATAATAATGAATTCGAAAGAAATGATTGTTCTATTTTGTACTGTTTTTTTTTTTCATCTAACTAAAAATATGTCTCGTATTTTACAGCCTATTTCCAACTAAGCTGTGCTTTCATGACGGTCAGAGAATTTGAATCTAGTGGCTTACTAAGATGTTACGACACAAACATGCAAGACAATCGCCGGATTTCCCTGAGGCACATCAATGGCCAGGCGTTACCGCTTCCCAATTCAATTGAAACTTTTTTATCCATTGTAGAAAGGTACGAATCACTGAATCCTAACGACCAAGTTCGCGATTTGGTTGGAAAACTCTTGAAAAGTTTCAGAATAGACGATCTTTATCCCGAAGTTGATGAAGAAAGAAAGCTCAGAGAAACGGGAGATACATCCTACCAAAATAAAATAAAACGAGCTATTTTCTCACTCCCTGAAAGCATCCGTTATGAGTTTAACGAAGATGACTTTACTGATGACGAGAAGTGCGCTCTTCATTTTATGCTTTCACATACTGTGAATGACACAAGAGTGGATGACACAGAGGAAGTTCTGGAGGGTTCAAAGTAAGCTAATTTATTGACATTCTGAAGTTTCTCTTGCTTATATTGCACTATAAAAAAAAAAAAAAAAAAAAAAAAAAAAAAAAAACTGTAATCCTACAAATGTAAAGTTGTCAAAATATGTATGTTTACTAACATTTTATCTGTACACTGTGCAAAAAAATATGTAAATCTACAAAACTAATTTTTGTAAAGCTACAGAAATCTGTAGCTTTACAAACGAATCTACTAAAATTATTGTTATCTTATTGAAATTTTATCTGTAAACTGGGTTGCAATTACATAATATGTTCTAAGCATCTCGAGCTTCCTAAGAAATTCTTAGTAATCTTATAATTTTTTTTTACAGTATAAATCTGCATCCGTTACATGAATTTTTGCTGTTGCCTTTACATAAGAAGTTCTAGGAATCCAGTTTCCTAAAAAACTTTTAGTAACTTTACAGTTTTTTTAAGTGTAGTATATTTCCAATCTTCTAGTACAATAATTTACTAGCTGACCCCTTTATACGAACTTAAAAAAATTCTGATTTTTTATCTTTTATTCCATATTAGGTACCTGAATTTATATTTTTAAATTAAAAAAATATTAAACTGAAAGTATATGCTAATTGGTTTTTTATTTTCTGCGTAACTTAATTTCTGGAGTCTATATGTACCGAAAGCCAGCGAAACCATGATGAAACACTCAGGTTTTTACTGATTTCGTCGAAATTTTCGCTAATATTATTTAATACTTCTACCTGTCCGAACGTTTCAAAAATTTTTTGGGTACTGTACGATTAAGTATGGTCTCTTGAGATGCTCTAAAAAGATTGTTTTAAAATACTGAAGTTCAGTTACCTTTAGCATAGAAAAAATATCGTTTCCATGAGACGCGAAGTGACTTGAGATCATTTGTGTTTTTGAAGGAGTTAAAACTTATATATATTTAAAATCGCTTACACCATCGATTAGATGTAACTATAAGCTTTAAGAGCATACTTTTGGTTTGTGGGTACCTCTGAAATTGCGCCCTGGAGGGGCATTGCAATAAGAAAGAATTTTTTTTCGAAAAAACGACCCATTTTGATTTTTTTTTCAAAAGGTTAACTGTGATATATACAGGGTGTCCGAAAAGTCTGGAAACGGTCGAATAACTCGAGAAATACATATGAGATTGAAAAATGAAAATATACGTGTTAAATATTTTTAAATAAGCTATTCAGTGATACTAAATTTGACCTTCGCAACCGAACCCCTAAGGGTCAGAGGGGGTCCAACTTTGAAATCTTATTTATAACCCCCTTTTTTATTGTAGATTCGGATTCTACGGACAAAAATACGTAACTTTTGTATTTGATGTTTATTTCGAATCCTCATTTATCACGGTGTAATTGAGCATATTAAATCGACACATATTTCGGTTTTCTCAACCAGGTTTTGCCTGAGTGGCCAGAATTTTCGACGTCAAATTCCACGTCTTTTGCAGGAATAGCGTTTCTTTAAATTCACCCGTGACGATTATTTCGATAATGTTACGTTGTTAAAAATTTGATCCATTTGCTGTAGCGTCACTCCACAGCTTTTATAGAATATCTCTTTTATTAGCAATGAGAATGCTCCATAACACAGTAAAGTAACCGCAGGTGCAGGCGTGCACCTGCACCTAAATCTTAGGTGCATCCGGAGAGGCTTTGGGACCTCACAAAAATTTTCAGCCTCTTACATACCGTAAACTTTATTAGCCATTGCACACTGACACACACACAGAACAAAACTTTATTTTTTTAGTATAGAGCAGGCCAACAATCGTTGCGAAATGTACCCCATTTTCTTCTTCTCCTTCTTTTTTGAGTACTACTGAAGAGAATTCAATACTTTTCTTTGGTAATTTTGGCAGTAGCTAAAAATTGTATAACCGTTTGACAAGAAAAAAAAAATGCAATTGTTATTTTAAATAAAAAAATTATTGTGTTTTTATTTTATTTCTTGATGAACGATTAATTTACATCCCAAACTATTGAAGACTCAACTTTTAATAAAGTATTGTAATCACTTAAGCAGATCTCAAGAAAAATATATACATTAGTGTCAGCTGTTTTATAAGCCATTTCGCAATTGTTGTCACCCTCTTCCCCACACTGTAAAAAAAAAAAGGGTCGATCTACTAAAAAAACTTTAGTGATCCTTGTAATTACTAAAAAATTTTTAGTAATCTTAGTCGGTTACTAGAAAATCTGTAAGAATTACTAGAAAAAAGTTAGCAATAGATAGAGTTAATAGTTTTACATTTTTAATAGCTATTACTAAAACTCACTTGGTGTGGCCCTGATAGCATAGTGGTTATAGTAACGGATTCCAGGTTAAGAGGTCACGGGTTCGATACCGGGCGCCGTCAAGTACGTCCCGAATGTATGTAGTGTGAGTACTCGTTAATAAAGGGATTATGAAAATCCTGTCAGAGCAGGTAGAATTTTTGGTGCTGCCATCTATTGCGGTTTTGCCGAAAATCTATCGCTTCAGAAATTTCGATGCATCTCCTATCCTTCGGGCGCACGTAAAGGTTATTAAAAACAATTTTGGAGCTATTACTAAAATTTTCTTGGTGGCTCATACTAAAAATTTTTAAGTTAGTTATCCAAAAAATTATTTTGTTCAGTTTACAAAAGAAATGCTTGTTTCACTTGCAAAAAAAAGTTTGTAATGGTTACTAAAAAATACTGTGGAATACAAATTTACTAAAGAATTTTTAGTAACCTCTTGATTTTTTTTTTACAGTGCACATTTAAATAGATATGATGTATTATTCTTGGTACTGGGCCATGTACCTATTATCTAATTTTCTGATGTCGATTCCCTGTTTTTTTAAAAAAAAAAAACATGTTTTTCTTTACACGTTTACCTGTAGACTCTAAGACATACTATAGTTTATACGCATTAGACCATTCAAATGAAAACTTTTGCCAAATAAAGCGGGTTTTATCAAGAGGCTTATTAAAATTCTTATTTGACAATTGTTAATTTTATAAGCGTTTTCTATTATAATTCAGTGCTTATTCAATTGTAAAATATTTAAAGGTTTTGCGTTCTACCTAACTGAGTTACAACTAAAGAATTCATTGCAAACTGCATAACATAATTTTACTTCCTGTTGAATGTTTAAAACCTATGAAACAAATTCATATTTGTAACACAATTTAAAGTGGAAGCCAATTTTTTATTTTAGTTTTATTTTCAATCCTATAAGTTTGGGTAAAAAGTTACAATGAATGACATGCTTGTTTTTTAGTAAAGTGAAGCATCCCCGTGAACTAGGCGTAGTGAGTTTGCACTCAAAAAGGAAACATGCATTTGCTTTAGGGAGAGTCCTTCTTGGAATCTATGCAGCTTATTTACCATCTAGTACCGATGACATATCTACAATATTACAGAAACTCGGACAGAAGTATATTGATGACTCATTGAGAAACTCAAAAATCAATTTGGTTTTTGCTGTCACTATTGGAGGTAAGAACTTTTTTTCTTGTGTTTATGACTTCGGTTTATTTGTCAATCTGTTCGTCTGTCCGCATTCCAACTCTCGTAAATGAACTTGGGTTAAATTTTCGGAAGTTATTGACGTTTACCCTAGCACGAACCCTATTTCAAACGAAGTTTCTAAGATGTTTAATTTATTCATAGAAAGAGTTAATGCCTTTACATTAAGGCCAATGGGAAAAATCGTTTCAAATAAATTTTAAAGCTCTTACGCCTTTTCCAACACAATAAAATTACTATGCATTTACAAAGTGTTTTAAGATATGCATTCTGTAGAATATACAGTGTAAAGAATGGTTATTATTCGTTTACAGGGCCACACAAAATAATTCCTTTACATAATGATTAGGGGGAGGATTGTTTGCGGCGTATTTTACGTATATTAAATTATATCATGCATTATGAAATTGATGCACGTACCTAAAACCTATTATAAGTTATTTCCAGAATAATACTAAGTACATAGTATTTACAGGCACGCACAAAGGATTTCAAATGGTAATCCGAAGTATTATACTAGGTGCAAAATGTTATCTATCGCCGACCTTTTATTTCTCAACCGTTGGTCGTAAACATATAGTTACGACCGCAGAAATATTTCAAATGAGATAAATATCCATGTTGTGGCGTTATTTAAAGCAAGAAATCAATTTTATAAAAATTACAAAATCTAGTTTTTTTATACGGCCTCCTGGTCCCTATAGTTATATTTAGTAAAAGTTTACACATATCATAAGAGATATAACACAAAAAGTTTGACTTCTGTACAACAAAAATGACAAAGTTATTAAATTTCAAAGTTTGAGATTTTTGCACCTGATTTTCTCTTTTATTCATTGACCAGTTAAAAAATTAATAAGTAATTCGAGATCGAAATCAGGGTGCTATATCCCTTTTTTAAGGTGAAACAGCTTTAGTCGGTTTCGCCATATCACGATATCACCAAACAGAGTTATTTCATCTAAAAATTTCAGTTAACTTCAAGGGAGTGAAATAACATTCAAAAGTCAAAATAGGTATTATTTGTTTTCGTAAAATCCGAGCAGTTGGCATTCGTGATTTACGTAATGGTGGGTTACTTATTGATATTTTACTGCCTGATTTCATGTTGAACGCCCCTAAAATCAAAACAGAACTGACGCATGCTCAAAACGGCTTATGTTTTTGCTCGGGTTTTACGATAACAAACAATACCTACTTTGACTTTTGAATGATATATGACTCTTTTGAAGTTAACTGAAGTTTTTAGATGAAATATTTCTATTTATTTATACCCTGATATGTCAATTCCAGTTAAAGCTGGTTTTGCCGTAAAATAAGGACATTGCACCGTGATTTTGCTTTCGAATTATTTTAACACGTTCACTGCTGCTTACGTGAAGATGTGTTGATAGTTAATGCTGCACTGTAGAAGTGGGTTTTTCCCACAAGCCGATTTATTTTTTATAACAAAGAATCAGTGAAAGATTTTCCCGCGCCAGCGCGTGACTGGCTAATGGACATCACCCCACATCACGCGCTGGCGCGTGAGTGGCCCCTTAACGTTAGCGCCTTATCAGACGCTGGCGCGTCTGTGGCAGCGAGCGTGTTGACTAATTTTTTAACTAATACCCTATGAAAGGGACAACCATGTGCAAAAGCCCCAAAATTTGAAATTTAAAAACTCCGTCAATTTTTGTGGTACAGAAGTCAAACTTTTTTGTGCTACATCTCTTATGATATGCATAAACTTTTTTTTAAAGATAACTATAGAGATCGGGGTCCGTATAAAAGTTTAGATTTTTTAATATTTATAAATGAGTTATGCATTGTTACTCTGATCTGTATTCAGTTTAATAAGAAATTTTTGTAGAATATAAATAAAATGACATACAGGGCCACACAAATAATTCGATACATGGCCGTCTATAGATGATAATTTCTAGATGAACGATAACACCTTATTTCTTTAAATAACAAAGTTTTGTTTAAGATTTCAGTAAGCGATAGGAAGTGTTTCCTAATCTATAATGTACGATTTTTCTTATTTGTTTTTATTTGAAAATGAGAATATTTAATGGAAAATAACAGGCATTGAGTTAAGCCATGGTAAGAGAATACCTCGATAGATCCCATAATTAAAATTGCTAGTTTTATTGACAAAGTTTTTAAAACTCTGCAGACCAACTATGACTGCAATTCGGCTATATAAATGTTTATGGGAAGAACACAGACGTTCGGGAACATTTGAAGAATGTAAAGATTTATTTGAATTTTAAAGCTGCTTTTCTTTTATTACAATTGTGTATTATGTCAAAAGGAATGTAACAACTTAACCCTTTGAGCTCTGGTGAGTAAATTTCTTCAAAATTCAAAACGTCACATCGGCACCAGAATTTTGCAAAGAAAAATTTCGGTTTGAGATATACATGAAAAAATGAAAAATAAAATTTTTAAAATAAATCTGGTCAAATATTCCGGTGCCATTGTGTTTTTTCGGAATTAAAATTAAGTGATAGGAAATTCTACCATCAGAGCTCAAAAGGTTAAATGCTAAACTAATGTCTTATAGGCTAAGCGGTGGGAGGTATTTTTTAATATTTAACATCCGTTTGCAACTGCCATTGTGGTGGTAGCCATCCACCGTTCATACCGTTCATTTCGCTTTGAATGTGTGATGGATCGTATCTACAGATGATTGTTGTATTTTTTTATTCAGACGACCAATCAAATCTTTGGAAATCAGATTGTTTGATATTACTTTAGAAAAGTGTCACTGTCCCCCGGTCTAATCCTAGACTTCCACAGCTAATCTTATAAATTTATAAGTATGGTACATGAAATAGCAATTATTTAGTAAAACCTCTGTGATATACTTTTTATGATTTAAGTGTTTTTGATTAATTTTCAATATTTTGTTACTACAATAAGCATCTAAAGAATTTAGATTTTCCAGGTAAACTGTGAATAAATTTATGGATTTTAAAAAATTTTTGTCCATAAACGAGAAAATAAATGGAATATTTAAACTGGATAATGACACAGCCAGATTGTGTTGTAAAAATATATCCTGCGTTCATTTTTTATACACTTATAGATTATAATGGTTTTAAATACTGTAATAATCATCTGTGTTTTTTTAATTTTCTAAAGCCGAAATTTAATGTTGGAACAGAAGCTAAAAAATAAAGTTATTAGGCATTTTTAGGTGCGTTCTTAATAATATAAATACGTAGCACCTATAGTCATCATTCAGCTCATACGTCTGTCCTAATATAACAGAGCAAAAACTACCGAGCCGAATCGTTTGAAATTTAAACTATATAAATTTTGAATAATTTTGTCGAATCGTTTCAAATTTTATGAAAATTGGATGCATAGTTTAATTACAGGAACATCAAAAGTATTCCGTTAGATTACTGTCAATGGGAAAAATAGTATCAAGTAAATTTTAATAATGCTACACTCTTTCGAACACAATACAATTCATATGTATCTATGAAGTATTTACTAAAATATACATTCTTTACAATGTGGCACAAAAAATATTTGTCATTAATTTACAGAGCCACAGAAAAGTATTGTACTGCATAATGGTACAGGGAGAAACATTGCTTGAGGCGTGTTTTAATTATATTAAAATATTGCACATTTTATGAAGTTTATATACGTTGTTGAGGCTTACAACAAATTACTTCCTGTATAATAGAAAGCAGATAGTATTTACAGGAACCCACAAAAGCTTTCGACCACTATACAGTATCCGAAGTACTGTATACTGTAACAAAAATATTTGAATATTTTCAAAACATCATTATTGTACGAGCGCACCTAATTTGCTGCGTTTGACGTGAATTCACCAACTTGTTTATTTAAATTATATATGCGTATCAGTGTTTTTGATCACATAGATTGTTTCTCTTCGTTTCTTTTTGTACGCATAAACAACGTATGTATAATTCCTGGATGCATCAAAATTAACATATTCGAAGAAAAATAAGAATGAAAAATCATGTGTACAGTATAAATTATAAAACACTTTCCCAGACATCCAGATTAATAGAACAAAACTTCACAGTTTACTTAAGGCAAAATATGATGTCTGAATGAACAATTTGGAGTAGCGCCACGAATTTGAAAGTCCAATTTATGCTATCTCCATTAATAATAGAAAAGATATATGATTTTGTTTTTGTGAAGCCATGAATATGATCTGTAGATACGTGTGCAAAAATTTAGTCAGTTAAATGCAAACACAGTTTAAATTTTCCCTTTAGAAATTTCTACCAGCAATTTGAAATGTACTTGAAAGCTTTTGTGCAGCTCTGTATACAATCTATATAATTTATAAACACCAAAAAACAGTTAAATTTAAAAACGCATATAGTAACTTAAAACTCATTTACAGCAATTATTGTTCGTACGCTTCAATAATTCAATTACTGTTCATTTTCATCTATAGCGAAATTATTTTGTGGTGTCCCAGTAAATGAATGATAAGTTCTATGAACACCATATTCTGTAGTAATAATCTTGTAGCCAAACAAATCAATCACCCGAACTCAATCAATTTCATATTTTAAAAACAGTGTAGTATCATTAAATTGCACCGCAAAGGATTTTTTCCCCATAGGCAATTATGTTCTTACGCGCACCCCTTTAAATAAACCGTAAATACAGCGCACTTCATTTTCAGTGCTGAACATTCTTTGAACTCCTGTAACATGTATCAATTTCATAACAATTGGACTACATTTTCGCGAGTTAGAGCACGGACAGACAAACCCAATTTATAAATAACTTTTAACTATGTTGGAAAATGTAAAAGGAAAGGGCTGAATTTAATAAACTAACGCTGAAAGTTTACTAATGCAAAGATTTTTTGTTAATCTGTGTGTATATGAATGATAAACGCACATCAGGATATGCTATGGTTGAATATCAAGAGGTACCTGTATCTTCTTTTGCTTTCATTAATTTAACTTTAACTGTATAGATATGGCTAAGATAAAGTTACAATGGCGAAGCAATCTTGAACTGACAATTTATTCTGACTGTAAGGTAATCACTCTTAAAAGCTTGTTTTTGCAAGTTTTCGCTTCAAACAGATAGAAATAGCAGAAATGTTATCAGGAACTTCCGCTTAAATTTGAAATAGAACAATTTACCGCCAAATATTATAAAATGAAACTTTAAAACGAATAGTTCAAACACCGACAGTACATAAACCTACGGTATCAAGCTTTGACATGCTTCTTATTCTGCTATCCATTTATCGTCATAATCAATAGTTATATTATGCTCCAATTCACTATAAAGAAAATATATATATACAAATTTCTCTAGTTTCTGAGCGATATATTTAAGCACAAAATTGTAAAAGGAAAGTAAGTAGATTGGAGGTGAGAGGACTATATGACTGATTTATTGTTACAATAAAATAAAAATAAAGAAGTAAATAATAAAAAAAAACTTTAAAATTTTCCTTAGGAGTTTTTGTTTCGTGGAGATTTTAGTTAGGGAGCACTTAGATAATATTTATCAGAAATCTGCCGAAACACGAAAGATCCTCATCCCTATATTTGTTTTATTTACTTCTAAATTAATAATAAAGGGTTTTTAAGTATTTTTTAAAATCTACTTTAACCCCCCACCCCCCTTCCTCCCCCCCCCTTTTTTTTTGCTTTTGAAAGAGGAAGATGCTTACAAATGAGATGAGTTTTATGACAGTAATCTGTTTAGAAATTTTACTTTCTTAAATTATTATTGATATCTATATCCACTCAAAGTATTATATACGGGGTGAGTCATAAATATCGAAACAATAGGCTATCTCCCAAAATATTGCTCCTAGACCCATACTTCCATTTGCAAAAATTCATTAAAAAAGGCGCCATATATGATGGCACTAGCGGCCTTCGCCCGCTACGCTGGTCGGTTTATCTAAAGAAATCTTGAAGAAGTAGTTAGATAAGGTTCAGACATACATTAAAAAAAAAAAAAAAAAAGCAAGTCGATCATTCAAAAAACGTTGGGAAATATCAAATATTTACTGTAATTTTTTAAGAAAAACAAAGTTTCGAAAAAAAAAATTAAATCGAAAAAAAAATTACACTGACATATTAATGCAAGGAAATTTTCCCAGAGAGAAAATTCGCCTTGAATACAATATTTCAAATTCTTTTAATTGCTTATAGGCGTTAATGCCAACATAGTGAAAAAAAATTCCATGCTGGGAATCGAACCCGGGCCATCAGTATGGCGCACTGACGTTCTACCGACTAAACCACATGGAACGACAGCCAGCTTGAAACTTTCTCATACTTAAGTAGACTGGCGAAAACATAACGATAGCGCGTTTTAAAATCGCACAGTGACATCTATTGGATTTTATATGTACTAAAAAACGTTATGTACTAAAAAACGTGAGCAGCGCACCTAATAGTTTCTTTTGTTTCTTTTTGTTACTTTTTTGTCTGTTGTCCGATTTTGATGAAACAAAGCCTATACACTGCCCGGGAGTGTGCATTCTTCATTAGTGAAAACCGCATAAAAATCCATTCAGTAGTTACGAAGATAACCTCGAACAAACAGACAGACAGACAGACAGACAGACAGACAGACAGACAAAAAATTCAAAAATTTTTTTTTTGTGTTTCATTGGTTTTCTTTTATCGCCCTGACTCCATTTTTGTCAATTATCTTCAATGTACAGACACACCGGGTCCTACTGTTTTATTATATGTATAGATAAATTGCAACTTCATGGTGGGGAGAATAATAGAGAAAATACGAAAATTAAATTTTTATACTGCCCCCGTAGGGCTAAATTCCCCGATTAAGAAATTATTTCTTATCCATTCTTGAATTGAACAATAAAAATTTCATCTCCATGTCTTTAAATCTCACAGAGATATTAAAGTCCGAAATTCTGCAAAATTCGTGATTCACACCACTTACCATGCCTCTAAATGGAGAGTTTCTGACTCATTTTGAAAGCAAGAAAGGGGTCATCTACATATTATCCGTTTTTAAATGTCGATTTAAGACTGCATCTCTCATTTGGACTTAAAAAAAGCAGCATAGAGATTTAGTGCAAAACCTACTTTCAAAATATCATGATAATGTGAACTAGTCTGCACTAGAGGTCTGCACGGGCCGAAATTTCCAGGCCCGTCCCGAACGAAAACTATTTTGGCCCGGCCCAAAAGTTAAAATTTCGGCCCGAGACTGGCCCGGCCTGGAAAAAAAGTTAAAAATTCGACGCGTACCCGGCCTGGCCCAAATGAATTTCTTCAGAACATTGATCTTTACTCTTACGGAAAAGTTCAGACAAAAAAAACTTATCTTAGTCTTTTTTTTCACATTTATAATCTCCATTTATGCAGAAGTGCCGTAGGCTCCGATATTTACGCTTTTAATGAACCTTTGTTTGTTGTATGTAAATGTTTCATCTATCATTAGTATTATTAATCCATATTCCATGTAATGGAGACATAAAAATCTAAAAAGTGGTATATGGTAAAAGTAGAATCTTCTAAGACGGAATCGCACTGGAAAGAAAAAAATGCGTTTCCTTCTTAGCAGATGTAAATGCGAGAAAATATATTTTTTTCTCGCGTATTGTTGTATTCATTTTGCATGGATGAACAGCTTAAAAGAAATTTGCAGTTTTCAGTTTAAAAGAAAATTCCATCATAATCATATTTTTTTATGTGTTTAATTTTATCTTAAAACGTCTAGTATTCTACGATTCTTTAAAAAGAATAAATTTTAATGTTTAATTGTAGAATATTGACGACTTAAAAATATATGCCTTTTTTGTAAAAATTTTTGGACCAAGCCAAATTTTACTGATTTATGAACAGATCTGGCCACGTCAAGAAAAAGATTTTCATACGGGATGATTCAACAAGAACTGATTATTTTAACCCATGAAGACTAGGAAGAATTAAATCAGTCTCGGCTTCGTACGGAAAAAGTACGTTAGGCCCGGCCCGATATTCCAGTGAAAAAATTAAGGCCCGAATGCCGTTAATGTTAATCGGGCGGAACCCAGCCCGTGCAGACCTCTAGTCTGCATGGGTCGAAATATCTAGGTCCAGTCCCAGACTTATAGATAGGAAAAAGTTCGGCCTGGCCTGAAAAAAAATTAATCATAGGGACCAGCCTCATTGAATTTTTACATAGTTTTTAACATCAATATGAGTAAAAATTGTTTCGTACAGGTACGTTCTGGCTAAAAATACTTAATAAAGCTTTTTCTTTTTTCAAGTTCACACATAGTACACATAGGAAAAAGTTCGGCCTGGCCTGAAAAAAAATTAATCATAGTGACCAGCCTCATTGAATTTTTACATAGTTTTTTACATCAATATGAGTAAAAATTGTTTCGTACAGGTACGTTCTGGCTAAAAATACTTAATAAAGCTTTTTCTTTTTTCAAGTTCACACATAGTACACATAGGAAAAAGTTCGGCCTGGCCTGAAAAAAAAAAATTAATCATAGTGACCAGCCTCATTGAATTTTTACATAGTTTTTTACATCAGTATGAGTAAAAATTGTTTCGTACAGGTACGTTCTGGCTAAAAATACTTAATATAGCTTTTTCTTTTTTCAAGTTCACACATAGTACACATAGGAAAAAGTTCGGCCTGGCCTGAAAAAAAATTAATCATAGTGACCAGCCTCATTGAATTTTTACATAGTTTTTTACATCAATATGAGTAAAAATTGTTTCGTACAGGTACGTTCTGGCTAAAAATACTTAATATAGCTTTTTCTTTTTTCAAGTTTATAATTTATACTTTTAAAAAAGCGCAAAAAGCTGCGATATAACTATTTTATTAATGAATCTCTATTTATACGTAAATGTTTCACCTTTTCTTTAATATCATTTGCTATACAGTAAAATCGTTTAAGATGGAATCTCATCGGACAGATAAAAATGCACTATAAAGAAACTCCTTTCTTAGGAGTTAAAAATGAAATTTGCTTTTTCCCTCAGTTATTATCATATTCACTTTGCATGAATCTTTTCCGTGAAAGACAGGATTGCGTTATAAGCAGATTCGTTTTCACTGATTTTACTGTATTTTATTTTTATTTTTCCTTTAAATCTATTATCCCTTATAAAAAAATTAATTTTAAAGTTTTTATTGTAAAATAATGACGATTCAAAAATATATGCACTTTTTTGTAAAAAATTTTGGGCTGAGAAAATTTTATTTATTTTTGCATGGATTAAACCAATCGGAGACGATGATTTTAATACGGGTTGTGAACTGAAACTTTAGCAGTCATGCAGACCTAGGCAAACCTAGGAAGACAGACCCGGTTCGAAATGAAAAAAAATATGTAAGGCCTGGCCGAGTCTTCAGAAAAAAGTAAGGTCTTATGCCTGGTCTGGCCCGTTCCCAGAATACAAACTTTTTTAACGGCCTATACGGGCGATAAAAAGACTGAAGTTGTGAGGGTTAAAGTTAAGAAAAAAATCCTAATCCTCATGTTAGAAAACGCAGGGTTTTAAATAATTGACGGACACTTAAATAGTAGGGGAGAGTGGGGTGTTGTGAGGCACTTTTTACAAAAATAAGAAAATCAACTTTATTTGACATAAAAGCAAAAATTTTAATTTATAGAGTGCAAGGTGAAACACTTTTTAATCTCCCTGAACAGTATAGAAATATAACATGCAAAAGCTATTTCATAATTAAACAAGTTGGAAGTTGCACGTGAACGTAGCAGATGAGGTGCGTTCGTACGATAACGAAGTTTTAAAAATATCCAGATCTTGCTGATATAGTAAGAGCGTACTTCGGATACAGTATAGTAGTCGAAATCTTTGTGTTTCTCTAAATATGCAGAAAGTAATTTTTATTACACCTCAGAAACGTTTATCTTATTTATAAAATGTGAAATAGTTGAATATAAATAAAATACGCCCCAAACAATGTTTCCCCGTATAGCATTATGTAGTGGAATACTTTTGTGTGGCCCTGTAATTTAATAATAAAAATTCTTTGCATCACAGATTGTACAGCATGCATATTTTAGTATATATTTCATAGATTCATGCCAATTCTATTATGTTCAAATGAGTGTAACATCATAAAAATGCATTTGAATCTTTTTTCCCATTGACCGTAATGTAATGGAATACCTTTGATTATCCCTGTAAATGATCTATGCAGCCGACTTTCATAACATTTGAAATGACTCCATAAAATTACGTAATAATTATATGTTTTAAATTTCAAACGATTAAATGCATTTGAAATTTTTTTCCCCATTGACCGTAATGTAACGGAATCCTTTTGATTGTCCCTGTAATTGATCTATGCATCCGATTGTCATAACATTTGAAATAACTCGACAAAATTATGTAATAAATATATGTTTTAAATTTCAAACGATTAAAATGCATTTGAAACTTTTTTTCCCATTGACCGTAATGTAATGGAATCCTTTTGATTGTCCCTGTAATTGATCTATCCATCCGATTTTCATAACGTTTGAAATGACTCGACAAAATTATGTAATAAATATATGCTATAAATTACAAGCGATTAAAATGCATTTGAAACTTTTTTCCCCATTGACCGTAATGTAACGGAATCCTTTTGATTGTCCCTGTAATTGATCTATGCATCCGATTTTCATAACATTTGAAATGACTCGACAAAATTATGTTATAATTATGTATTTTAAATTTCAAACGATTCGGTTGGGTAGTTTTTGCGTTGTTATATGCGGACGGACAGACGGACGGACAGACGGACGGACTGAGTGACAACAATAGGTGCTACGTATTTACATAATTACGAACGCACCTAAAATTTTTTAATTTTCAAAATGTATCCCTTACCTTCGAAATAACAGGGAGGTATGGAACAGCAATAAAACAAAGCTATAAAACACAAACAGTCTGTTGTCGGCTAGATATGCAAATTATTGTAGTTTGATAATGTATGTGCAGCAATATAAAATTCCAGAGTTTTCATGATTGGAATGAAAATTCTGAATTGTCAATCATAGACATTAAAAAAAATTTTCATTACATTTATTTGCATTTTGAAGTAAATAAGTATATTATCATTGTTATAACTAAAATACAATCCTGTGAAACTGTTTGCATATTAGGAATTTACATTAATTTTATTAAAAAAAGGGAATTGGGCATGCCCCATTTCTTTCTTTACAGGCATTTTTTCATTCTTCCCTACTTCCTTGTTTTGTGTTAAACTTCTTGTATAGACAAAAATACTATTTTTATTCTTTCTTTAAATAATGGACAGTGTACAGTATAATGTGCCATAAATAGAAAAACTATTTTTACATAAACAATGCATAAACGATAATGCTTAAACAAGTGATTAATATAAAGAAAGCATAAAAAATATATGAAGCAGATTTACTTTTGATTCTTGAAACAAATCTTTTCTTTATACAACTGGAAGCTTATACAGATCAACAATATTTTTCAACTTAAGTTGGGCTACCATTGCTTCATCTTATGTGTGATTGATGAAATATTTAGAAAGATATTACATAAAAAGAAAAACCAACTGTTCCACTCTACCCCACTCTCTCCTACAGAAAAGAAGTGAAAACGGCAAAAGTTAAACTAAATCACGACTTTAAGCTACAGAAAGAAGTTATTTTTTCACATTTTTTTTTAAAAGCCCATAAAGATTTTATTAGAAGACAACCTTTGTTTAAAATTTCAAATGCGTTTTACTGCATGATGTTTTTTTTATTTTTTTTTCACTATTTTTTGTCTTTAAATTATTAATTCAAGAATCATTCAAGAAATAAGGCGCAAAATTGGAAACTGTCTTTTATTTTATTTATTTATTTATTTATTACATTAATTTTGTTTCGACAAATTTGAAAACATATTTACTTTTGAACACACAATTTTTGAAAAAAATGAGTTTCATCATTTTTAAAATAAATATTGTTGATATTTTAAAATTAATATTTTTAAAAATGCTGAAACAAAACTGAAATTATCATTTCCTCTTTACTTAAATGAAAAATAATCGAAATCCGATAAATAATGTTTCGAGTTATAATGATTTTGATTTACTGTAATTAAAAAAAAATACTAATGAGTTTGTCGGACGTTCCCCTCAGTCCACACAACTTTGAAGAATGTCCGTGGTAGATATAGCTGCCACCACCGATATTACTATATCGGTAATATCGGTCACCCACTGTGAGATTGGTGTAAATGAAGACTTACGCTAGTAACCGAATTATCAGTTTATTAAGAATATATGTACACACAAAATACGCTATTTACAAATATATACAACTACAACTCGGATATAGGTGATCCGGTTCAACATTAAATTAGATACCGTAAAGATTGGTTGTGTACTATTCCAATTACACTTTCCACCTCACACTCAATACACGTTAAATTCACTTTTTTGAAGCTCAACCTTGAGTCTCCCAACACAAGTATACTGGGCCTGCACTTCTTAGCCCAGAGCACTAAACACCAGGACTTCTGTGTCCTCTGCGCACCAGAAAACGCACACTTTACGCTCTTCCACACAGAGCAACCTCTAGGTACGAAACCTAGGTACCGAATCAATGATCTGAGGCAAACTTGCCATCTCCAAATCACTGCTTTCCCCCACATAAACCCCTTTGGAGCCTCCTCATTGGACACATATTCCATTCTTTTCTTGCTTAGTGACATGCTGCTAATCTGCTCACCATCCGCATACTTCACTGACAGGTGGACATGCCTCTCAGCTATCTCTTTTCTCTAACACCCCACCTGTAAAGGATTATCTGGCAATTCCCCTTTCCACAAAGAAGGAATGTCACCTTGGAAATTCTGTACACAACCATACAATAAAAAATATTCAAATATACAAAGAGTAGACATTACATTCCTTAGCACAGGTGCTATCAGATCCTGACAGAGTTTTTTTTTAACTTTATGGGAAATTTTAGGATGTGATTTTGTTTGCAAATTGTATGGTTAACCATCACATAAAAAGCGGGAAAAAAGCAAAACTTTGCGAGTTTTGCAGATATGAAGATGCAATTTTTTGTGTTTAATTCAGGAATGAATGAAGACAGTTTTTCTAATTGGAAGCTTTACACTACGGGAGCTCTATAAAAATTTAATTTTCGTATTTTTTCAAAAAGACCCCCCCCCCCTCATGAGTTGAAACTTCTGCCATCATACATGGTACCTTTTTTCAATGAATTTTTGCAACTGGAAGTATGGGTTTAAGGGCAATATTTAAGGAGATAGCCTATTGTTTCGATACTTATGACTTACCCTGTAGATAGCTATTTTAGAGATGAAAGTAAGCCATCGTTGCACGTTTAAAAGAAATGAAACAGCAAAATTTATAAAATTGTTTAACGCAATACTTTTTGTATTAACAATGCATAAAAAATATTATTGTAAACCGCTTAATAAAATATTACATAATATTGTTCCATTTTAGAAAACAGTAAATTTATTTAAATTACAATTAAACGTAAACGAGCCTATTGCTCTTTATGTTCTTGTTGAAAAATGTTTTTGAGGAAGTTTCAATACAAAATAAAATGTTGCATGACGAAAAATCTTCTATTTCCGGAAAATTATCGATATTGGATTTGACATTATTTCTCATGAAATTAGCTGAAAGAAATAGAATCACAGAATGATTATTGGAGCACTTATGAACTGTTCACATCTGCCCTAACTAGTTTGTACAGAAGTCCAGTGTTCTCGCTGTCGCTCGCCTTTGCGCCAAATTGCGACTAAATTCTTCATTTGGCGAGTAAACAAGCGATTAGATTCGCCAAATTGCTAGTTCTCATTTTTTGCTTTTTCTTTCTTTTCTCTTTCTTTCTTTCTTTCTTTCTTTCTTTTATTTTTTCTTTTTTTTGTGTGTGTGTGTCGCTTATCGTGTTCAATTGCACCTTACTGTCAGAATGGAAATTAAAAGTTTCTTAAGCACTCGTTGCAAAACAATGAATTTAGCACATACCATTGACTTCATTTATAAAAACGATCTGCAACAACTTGATTTTTCAGATTCATTGTGTGTAATATCATAAAATTCTGAATTAATTTAGGAAATTTTATTTCATAACATTTTAACATTTTAACGTGTTAAATCTGTTTTAGATTTTTTCCCCATGATTACTCAATATAATTAAGATATATATATATATTTAATATATTTGTAGCAGACAGTTGAATTTAGATTAATAACAATCGTTGTCGCAGTTATAAAAACTTGGGTTATTTTAGAACATATTAAAAAAAAGGGAGTGTATTATAGGATTAAAGATAATTTTTTGTGCTACATGGCGAATCTATTTGGCTAATACTTTTTCATTTGGAGAATGTTTTTTATTTTTAATTAGCCAAATTACTAACGTTGGTCCAATGTCAGCGAGAACACTGCAGAAGTCCCCCATATGGCTACTAGAGTTAAAATGACAGACATTAACACTTTCTCAATTTTAGAAGAAAAATTTTTGTAATCAAAAATATTTATTAGTATCCATAGAATGTGTTAAAACACAAAAATTCAAATAAATGAATAAATAAAGTTATTAGCTTAACAAGTTGGAACTGAGATTTTACTTTAAATTGTGTTTTGGCTATTGGGGACATACAAAGTGTCAAAGAGCTTAAAAATAATTGTCATATGTTTACAGGTGCTATCATCGTCGATCATTAAAATAATAATAATAATAGTAATAATAATAATAATAATAATAATAATAATAATAATAATAATAATAATAATAATAATAATAATAATAACAAAATTGCGAGGCTTACATCTGCCCCATGTTCACCTGCGCCCCAGTCTCCCCTACTCTGATGAAGAGCTGTCAGTTTTTAAGTCAATCGTATAATTCATTTTTGAGACAAAATCACACTGAGGTTTCCAAGTTTAAATAAAATTTGTTTGGCATTTCTATATTTTAATTAAAATTCTCTGATCTTTCGAGGTTTTCTCTAATTTACAATTATTGAAGATATGTCAATTTTTAAATCAGTCGTATAATTCATTTTTGAGATGAAGCGCGAACATGGAGTTAAAATGTAAATACAATGAAGTCATGATATACATGAAAATAATTTTATTGGTTAATTTAAAAATTCTTAATATATATATATATATATATATATATATATATATATAAATTTGAACATGATGCTTTTATTGAAGCCCAATTTCGTCAATTCTACGAATTTAAAGCAATTAAAGAAATCATAGAATCAAACAAAAAATTTTTTGATTTTTACTTGTCTTTTGATCCTCTTAGTTTGAAGAACAGTGAAACCTCCCCGTGCGACCACTTCCGTGCACGACCATTTTTTCATACAATGAAATTTATTACCATAGGCTCAATACTAATTTTACCTCCCTTCAGAGATCATCCCAGTTAAACTACCTCCATGAGCGAACAATTTCGATGAGGAAAATAAAACAAATTACACCTTTTCCTTGTCGTTTGAGGTAGTTTTTATTAAAAAAATAATCCGGAGAAAAATTCACCAAACTTTTAAACTAAGATTACCATTTTTTTTTTATTGCGGTAATTTTTAAGTGCTTAAACCCTATTGAGCCGAAAAAGGCTCAATAGGGTTTAAGCACTTAAAAATTACCGGTATAATAATAATAAAAAATTGTAATCTTAGTTTAAAAGTTTGGTGAATTTTTCTCATTGAATTTCAATCTGATGGCGAATTAGGTATGGCGGTTAATAAAGTTCTCTGTTCTCTTCTGACAGGAAAATCTCGAAGAAATATATAAAGTAATGAAATCAACATTATATGTTCCCATCCAAAAAACATTGCCTTTATTTACTTTGAAAGGACTTGAAAATAAAAGTTATAAAAGATAAAACGTAAAATGAAAGCAAACGTCAAAGTATTCAGTTTTTAAACTCTGAAGTGATAAACCTATGTAATTAACTTTTGCTTTGATACTTAAACTTTTTTATATTTTTTCCCAATGTGAAAAACTTTATTCAAAAATTAAAATCTAGATTTAAACATGACCTCCATTAAGAGACCATCTCTCGGAGCGACCGATTTTATTAGAATAGAACATGGTCGTGTTAGGGAGTTTTTACTGTACTATAACAGAAAAGCACAAATTATTTATGATATGGGATTCTGGTACTATGATGCCATTATACGGCGCATTTTTTTAAAATAACTAAACCGTGTAGACAATTATCCAGTTCTCTTTTTAATACTCTTAAATTTTAATTTTAACAGTATATGCATATTTGTTTCTTCGCAGATCTTATCACACGAATGGTCTTACAAGATGAGATCAAAATTCTTGGGAACGGCGTGTGGACGGATACATCTTGTCCCACAGAATATCGATTAGATGATAATAATGGAGGTTTTGTTACCTACTCAGGACTTCGAGGAGCTGTAGATGGTAAGGATATTTTTTTTATATGATTATTTTTTGTAATCTTCAAATTTTTGCCGCTAGGTGTCCTTAGAAAATGACTTATGATACAAATTAGAACATGAAACAATATGGAACAAATTATGGAACAAACATTTCCAGGAAAAGTTTTTAATTTAGACAACTAATAAAGACTGGGAGGCGGCAATACAGATAACTACCTCATCGAGTTCACGGATTAAATTCTAGGATTAGTTAAATCTCGATTGGCATATCAAAACGTAATTGGTCTGTCATGTCATATCTTGGTGGAAAACACTTACCTAACAACTCAATTTTAGCCATTGGCTCGTAGGTTTTGGGACCATTACCATTGTATTTTCCTGTGCCCAAAAGTATGAAAACATCGAGAACTGGGAGCAGAAAAATATAATGGTAAACCTACATGTCAACCACTGAAATCAGGTTTTTAGGTGCTTTCCACCAAGATATGACTTAGAAGACTAATTACGTTTTAATATGTGAATCAAGATTTAACTAATCCCAATATTTCATCTATAAACTCGATGAGGTGATTGTCTATGCTGTTGCTACCCTGTCTAATCCAATTTTGTATAACAAATAATTTAGAGAAAATAACTGGTTCCATAGATGCCAGAAATCTGACACAATATGAGTACGTTGGCGAAGGAAAAAGAAAAATAGGATGTTAGATTTATTCGTCAGTACACCTCTCGAATGTGAGAAAGCAGAGAGAGGAAAAAAATACAGAGAGAAGAGAGTGAGTGAGTGAGAGAGAGAGAGCAACTAATGTATCTGAAATTATGGATGAAACTGGGACGACACTGAAACTGGAGATAAAGATAGCATTGGGCAGTTTATGAGGGAATATGATAAAAATGTCAATAGAATAATTTTGAGCTCTTAAAAGAAAAACACAAAAACATTCAACGGTGTTTTTTTCTTCTGAAAAAGTCAGAGACGAGTGAGAGTCAGTACCATCAAGACTTATTTAAAGCCTTTTTAGGGAGTGTGGGATTTGAGAATAACGATGTTATTATGGCGAACGAATCAGACTGAGGCTAATAGTTTTGACAATTTCTACAACACGAAAAAAAAAAAAAAATGAAAAATAAAATAAAATAAATAAAAACACAAGATTATTGTTCCTCTCGCAATATATTCTTTGGTATTCCAAAATAGCAAAAGCAAAACAACAAATAGTAATATCATGAATGACAAAAATATAAGACAGTGAATGCATGTATTATTGCCATTAAATATAAGTCAAAACACAGGTAGAATATAATTTTTATTTGTTTATTTATGGTGACCCAGAACGAATTAATCAAATTTCTATAATAATCTATAGTAAATCTATGATCAATTATCGAATAATTTGATAAGATTGCATCGGTTTTGAAAGAATTATATCCGTTTACTGATCGTCCATTGTATGTCATAAAATAAAAAAATCCTTTTTTCAATCAGCGTAGAACAAAAAAGTGAAAAAAGGAAATCATCCAGCAGAAAAGAACAAAACTTATATTCTTACATTTGATTGATTGTAAAATGCTATTAATCTCAACACATCGCTTAACGATTATTTGTAAAGTAACACTTGAACATATTCCTGAAATGATAAAAATAAATAAATAAATAAACAGAAAACTAAACCCATATACATACATTTATTGCAAGCTCGCCAGTTTCAGTTTTTATTAGATAAATCATATAAACAAACTAAAAAATAGCTGCATTTATTTCTTAAATAAAATCCGTAAGTTTTAATCCTATCTTATTTGAAGCATTGAGAACCAGCGTCAACTATACCACATTTTTGTGAAAAATGAGTTTGAGTATCAAAGCATTATGTGCTATAAATTAATCGAATGGTGAAATTTATTCATTTAAAAAATACAAAAATGACTAAACTAGTTTAACAGATGGTTCAATGTAATTCGGATATCAAATTATCAGTGAAAGATTGGATCAAGTGCATTGGTTCACTATGGCAGTGCCATGTTAAAGAGATTCCGTACTCTTTGAACTTTTTTAAAATTTAGGCATTTTAAGGCGCATTTTTGGCATAATAATAAAGGTTTTATTGAAAGGTAGCGATTATGTAAATAAATTGCTCGAATATTCCCTAGAAAAATTCAAAAATTTTATCTATTTATTATTTTTTTTTTTGAAAAATTCAACTTAATTTTAAAATGTATCTTTTTGTACAATTTTGAACATTTTGAGCTAATATATTTTGTAAACTTTTTGCTGAAGTGTGCTGAATAATTTTAAGGATAGGATTTATTATAAGTTCAATTAGTTTGGAAGAAAATAAATAAAATGTGCAAATATGTGTAAAATTACAGTAAAAATAGATTTTTTTTTTTTTTTTTTTTTTTTTTTTTTTTTACATTTTTGTGTGTAAAAAAAGGATTTTTAATTTATTGTAAATTTAATACTCAGCTTTAGTCCCCATCCCATCCCCACAAAATTGAGTGAATCAAAAAATATATAAATTTTGTCATTTCGAAAATGTCTATTCGTCGAAAAAACAATTTTAAGTGAACTGGACTGTGGTATTTAAAAGGGAAGAAATGTAATACGCCACTTTAAACTGTATTTATAATATTCGTGCCTTTATGAAACTTAATCAGAATTTACTAGGGAAAATGAAGTGTAATTTAAGCAAAAAAATTAGAAAATCTATATTTTCGTCATTTTCACAGAATGAAGGATTCTATAAGTCCCCTTAATTCTATAAGCCACCATATGTTTGCTGGATAAGATTACTCTCCCCTGGCATTGGCAGATTTGGCAAGAGTTTGACAAAAGTTTTTACAAATTTTGAGAAGAATTTTTCTGGAAATTGGAGTTTGCGAGGTTAATTCAGTGGTTTTCAGCGCCTAATTTAATCACAGAGTTTTTTACATCTTTATATTATATATGTGTGATGTTATGGCATGAGGAGCCAGCGAAGAATCGTAGTAATCGTAGTATTAGGAATTTTAAGAAATAAGGTTTATTTAAGAATATTTAAATTTAGAGCCGTTTTTTAGATTTACGCGCATTGGAATAAATTTTTTTAAGGTGAATTAAGTATGTATGCCGTTTCTTCGAAGATTAATACATTAGAACTAATAATAGGATCTTAATTTAATAAGCCGGAATAAATACAGAACATTGTTAAAGGGAAATTAATATTCACTGTTAAAAATTTTGCTCTAGTTTGAATCAAATTTTGGTGCTCAATAGCTGCCACCATCAGATAATGAAATCACGTACCAAGGTTTGGAGCTTCCCATTTTAACTTCGCTCCAACTATTGGAACTATGTTTCAACAGTAGCTCCAAATATTGGTTCAAGATTCCACCATCTTACAGTGGCAGCTATTGAGCATCAAAATTTGGTTCAAACTAGCACAAGATTTTTAACAGTGTAGTATAAGGTTAATTTTGGCAAAACACTAAATTTTGTAATGTATGTATTATTTATTATCTTTATATTATATGTATTAGTTATTATCTTTATATTATCTTTACAATATTATTTAATCGTATCTTTTTCCTTTTTTCCAGGTCTCATAATCGGAAGAAAAATACAAGAATATCGTCAAGATTATTCTAATTTCCGTCTGAGTCAGATTTTGCGACAATACTATGGGTATGCTGGACTCTTAGACACCGAGAAGACTCGTTGGTGTGCCAGAGAGAGAAATTACCAAAACCTGCCCGACTTAGAAAATGAAATGTTGAATTTTAATAGGTTGTACAAGGCAGTGTCTGACACAGGAGTCGTGATTGGTCAAAAAACTCAAAATAAAATACGAGACGCATTAAATGATGTACGAAATAACATTTTCAGTAACATGGAAAGTACGTATAAACGATTTCTTAAGCTTATGAAAAAAATATTTTGATAAGTTTTATACAGTTCTGTTTTTTTAAACAGAATATTCCAGGTAGAACAGTAGCCTCTTCATTAATTCAGGCTGATTCTTAATAATTTTTTAAATAATTAATAATTAAAAAAAGTGTATTTTGGCGTTGTTTTTCACTTTTCATGACGTATAAAAACACGTATGTTTATTATTACTATTTAAAAATGCGTAATCTTAAAAACTGATTACTATCCAATGTCTAAATACTAAATTTTATTATGATTTAATAATGTTTTTTTAATAGAAATATGCCAAACTCAGTATTTTTTAACTACAAATATCTTTTAAGAATTTTCTTTGCTTTAACCAACCAGCAATTTATGTCGCATTAAAATCCTTATAAACACAGATGCCATCAAGGGATCTATAAGGTTGCAATTTAAGTAACACATCTTCCTTTCAAAATTAATTTAAGTAATAATTTTTTGTAAAGAAATTCTCACCATATTTAAACACAGAATTTCTTTATTTAATAATTCAAATATTATTTTACAAAAAATCTGAAATTTTATTAACTTGAAGCATACGAACCCTAATGTATTTCGTATTCATTTTGTCTATACGTGTAACTCATTTTTTCTGCAAATGTAGTAATTTAGAAATTTTCCATTAAATCACTTTTTTTTTTCAACGAAAAAAAAGTATTTAACTAACACAGGTATTTTTTCTTTTTCAGCGGATGAATGCAGTATTTCAGATCAAAGTGCTGGTAAGTGAGAATTTTGTGACAGCAACTTCATTTTTTAAAAGATTTTTTTTAATTATACTGTAACACTGATAACACAGGATAAAAATATTTTTAATCCTTTTGAACTTTTAGAACATTAGGGGTAGAGGAGGAATTAATTGGAACAAAAAATATTCTTGATGTAAATGGTAAGTAACACGCTCGTAAAAAACATATTAAAAATATACGCTCGTATTGTTGTGCAAAATGTACTTTTGGCAACTATCTTTAAAAAAAGATGATTAGCTAAAAAAATGTTAAAAAATCCTGTGGGGTACACATTGGATGAAATTTAATGCTTAGAAAGAGTGAGATATTAGTTTTTAAAAGTAAAATTTTTATCAACTAGCGAGGATTTTTTGTAAAATGATACCTACACGATTCCTTAGGTAAAGGGTCTAGCCGGATAAGCATAGAGAAATGAGCCCATCGCTCGAAATTTGAAATAACACGTGTAGAAATAAGGTTCTCCATGAGAATAAAACATATCATCAAAGATGGAAGAATTGGTTGAAAATAGCTATAAAGTTCTTGTGTCACTTCCTGGAGGGATTATGAAAACAAGTGACCAAAACGTGCTTCGTTATGAACGTTATGTGAGGAAAATAGCTTCAGCTAAAAAAGCATTTTGTATAGATCCTTTTACTCCAACACAACATGTATCGAAATACCATCTGCTTAGAGTGAATTTACAGTATTTTATATTGAAAAATCTTAATGTACCAACTTCTGATCCTTTACGATGTAACTGGCAGTTGGTTAACGGAGAACTTCAGACGATATTAACAGACTTAAAGCCAGCATCAGACAAACTCTTAAACGTCATTAAATGTGCCTTCCTAACTACACTTGGATAACCATGTAACACTTCAAAGTGTATATGTTGCCGATATGAACTTCGATATTCAGTAGTTTACAAAATTGCCGTGGAAAAGACTGTGAAAACATAGGATACAGCTTTGATTTTGATGAAAATTAAGAGAGGATTTGAATATGGTTGCATAAATATGATTTTATAGATATTATTGAATCCCTTTTTCTTGTATAATTATTTCAAATTTTTAAATTTTTTTTCATAAAATAATTTTTTTTATGATTCTAAAATCCTTCATTTTTTTTTATTTATTCCTACTTTTAAAAGCAAATATCATATTCTTTTTCAGCTCAATATTTCTCGTAATTTAATATTCCGCACGGTTGTTTGTAATTAAACAAAAGAAAAAAAAAAGCATTTTTTGCAGCAGTATGACTATATTTTTAGTATGTTCATTAGGAGCGTATTAATTACCATTTACAACAAGAATAATTTTTTTTTAAATTATTTCAACGTAAAGTTGTTTTTTTTTTTCCTTATTTATTTCTACCACGCTATTTGTAATGCAAAACAAAAGTTTTTGTTTAATACATTAAATGTTGTAAAATTGTGCTTGAAACAGAAGGGAGGGTAACAGATGTCTTAATATTGCTTTAATTTAAATTTCAAGAGCAGTTTCTATAAATTAAAAAGAAAAAAAGGATTTTTTTAAATCTTCAGGTTAAAATGTTTTTTGGTTATAAATTTACTTTTAACTTCGATGCATATTAATCAAAATTAATTTTCATTTTGAATATATTATTTAATTACGAATTTCCAAATTTTTTAAAATATTTACATTTGATTAATGATAGACTGTAAGTTTTGTTTAGATAATAGGTGGTTTACACTATTTGTTTGAAGTATTTAAAATATACAACGATAATTATTGGGATTTAAAATTACAATAAAATAAAATATATTTAAATTTTAAAATTGTTAAATGGTATGATTATTCTTTTAATTTTTTGGAAAAGTGGTCAAACAGTTTTAAAGGAACATGCTTAAAAGTCCTGAACATTTTAGACATTTAAAAGGTATCTTACCTATTTATAGTTATAGTTTATTATTAATTTATATACAGTATTGCAGCATTCAACCGACAAATTCAGAAGGGTAAAAAAAGCGTCAAGAGGATGAAAAATCGCCATAGGCAAACCACTTATTTAGTCATAAAAACAAGCTGTTACATCCTAGCTGAACTTGAGCTATCGGTATTTTTTTTGGAGAACAAAAAAAAAAAAAAAAATAAAAATAAAAACTTTGTAATAAAATTACAATGATATGTACCACGTTTTGTGTGATATGTAGTAATGTCACAAAAAATTCTAAAAAAATAGCGTGAATATAAAAAAAAAAAAAAAAAAAAAACTAAAATTGAATTCCTCACAGAAAAATTCCTTTTAAATGTTATATAATGCAATTTCTTTTGATACATTCTAATAAAAAATAGCCTTATAAGTATTTTTAAACAACATTACATTTCTAACAACATAAATAAAGCAATTCAAAGACTTAGAATTTCAAGTTATCATTTTCCTGGCATATCACACAGTGATGTGTACAAAGTAAAAGGTCTTCTGCCATATTGTATAAGTATCTTTTTCTAGATTTTTTAATTTCTAATTAACATTTATACAATAGAAAACAAATATATGCGGTATGTAACAAATTCTGTATTTTACAAATAATTTTTCATGATTAAAATATGATTGTCACTGAAAAAGAATCTCATTTTCCGGGTCTGCCTTTTAGTTCTTTATCATGTATAAATATGTCACTGGAGAGCGATTCTTTTTATTTTTAACACAGACCAAGTCAGAAGTAGTAAAATCATAGCTACAAGAAAAAATTTTAGATATTTTTCCGAAAATAATGTGATTAAAGTCCTTGTAAAGAATGAGTAGACTTTTATTGCGTCATTTTCCTGGCTTCGATAAATTAACAAATAAAACTGAACATTACATGGAATTTGAACTGCAATATTAAAAACGTGTTCCTTTAAGCAAAATTAAATATTAGATCTAAAAAAAAACAAGAATGTAAAAAAAAATGTTTTAGAATGAAACTGTTATTATTCTGGCATACATATGCCAAGAATTTTCATATAATTATATAAAATATAGCTTATTATTTAAAAATAGATTCACCTTTTGAAATTTTGAATTGTTTTCAATGAATACTTCCAATATCTCAGATAATAAAAATCTGACATTGTGTGATGCACACCTTCAAGCAACTGATGATACCGTATGAGTTGGTATATCGCAATCCAAAATATGTTACATCACCTGCATACTGTTGGTACGTAATTATGGAAACTTTTACCACTTTTTCATATTATCATATTCAGGGTTCTTACTGGCTTGTGACCAACATTAGCGATTTGGCGAATAAGAGATAAAAAACAGTCATCAAATGGTAAGAAATGTTAGGAAAAAAATAGATTCGGCCGAAAACACTAAAAATGTATCTTTTTTGTCTCCCTTTTTTTTCAAAAATGTTTAATTTTTTCTTCGACTAAATACATCCTGTCTCCACAATGTTTAAAAGTTTTAAATATTCTTTTAGTAGTTTAAATAAAAATAGCTATTATTGATTTATCATTGTGAAAATATTTACTAAAAATTTCTATGACACTTCAACTGTTAATTGATAGAAAAAAAATGAAAAATTTGACAGCTCAATGATTACTTTGCATTCAACTAATAAACAGCATAAATATAGTGATTAATTGGAAATAGATAAATACATATCGCATAATCATTTATGTCTTTGGCCGTTGCTAAACTGAATCGATGTTAAGTCAGTATCTTTATAAACAGAACTATGTAAAGGGTATGGTAGGATTGAACATGTAAAGTAACATCCAATCGTTGAGTAACGTCGATAAGAACCTCCACTGTATTGGCACACACACATACACGCACAAAAAAGAGTAGAAATTGAGTATTCGCAATTTGGCAAGACTGATTGTTCTTTTACTCGCCAAATGAAACATTCTGTCGTAATTTGGCACAATAGCTAGTGGCAACGAGAACTCTGATCATATTCAGAACAAAAGGTGAGAATGTCTATTAAAAGTTGTATTATAATATACTCCTGTTTCTTCAACGTTATTACCGTCAACCCAAATTAAATTAGGATAGAACATCTCGTATTTTTAATTAGCCCTTGTTGTCTGAATTTATTTCCAATTTTTAGACAATATTACATTTACGTTGATAACATAACACTTGCTATCCAAATAGATTAATTAGAGTTTAACGAACATTTAAATGTCTAAAACACAACGAATGTTGTTGTTTTGGGTATTATTCAATTCATACTCATATGACAATAGGCTAAGAAGAGTTTTTGGAGATGTTTAGAAAATATTATATAACACAAGATTTAACTGATATTACAACTTTCTAATACTTTTTGCGTTTTATTATGCATGATTCTTTCAAGAAAGTAACTTTTATTTTAAATATAAACAGCGAAATATTTGTTTAAAATAAAGGAATCGCAAACAGTGCAAAGAGAATTAAAAGGAAATATTTATTATCATTATTACTAAATGCCTAAACATTAATGAAATCATATAGTAAATGCATAGATACATACTAATATAACTATTTGTAAGCAGCAACAAAAATGATTGTTGAAGCAAAATAATTCTCAATCAAAAGACATGTACTATTAATAGTACACCAGACCCGAAAGGTTTAAATATGTGGTTTGAGACCCCATGTTGTATGGTGATATTTCATCTTTTTGACGCCTACTACACCCCACTGAATTTGTCGGTCGAAATAGGAAACACTCTCTTTATAAAATACACGAATGATTAAAATTTTTAACTGACTCGTATTCTGCTTAAACTTTACTTTTTAAAAAGTTTTCTAGTCCACATTTTGTAAAAAGAATAGTGATAACGATTTTTTTCCTTCTAGATCGAAAATACATGAGCCCGAGAAATATTTTTGCAATACTGGATTATTCTCCTACTGCTCTCTTGAAGTTAAATTTCCAAGCTGAAGTTATTGGGTAACATTATGATATTATGAAAAAATTGTATTATTATTTAGCTGCATCTAACAGTTTTTCTACAGAATAATAAAATTCCTTTCTCTTACAGTCTTCTTCCCTTTCTCCTCTTCTTCTTCTGTAACAAAATGTAAAAGTGGAACAATAAGTTGATATCCAACATACTCTTTAATCCTAGGCTAAAAAAATAAAATAAAAATAAAAATAAAATAAAATCAAAATGTAAAAATCAAAATCGAAAAAATAAAAATAATGCTCTAAATATAGGTTTGTCTTCAAAACCATCACCCAGGAGTTCCTTTTCTAAAATATAAATCATGAAAAAAAATTCTTTACACGTTACATTATCAAATCGAAATTCAAATTGAAGGCTTGAATCTAGTTTCTATAGTGTAACGTGTAAAGAATTTTTTGCTGATTCGTATGTTAGAAAATTAATTCCAGATGATAATTTTAAAGATAAACCGAAAAGATTAGTATAATAAATTTTTATTTATTTTATTTTATTTTTTGCTTCGTTGTTTAAAATCTTGAAATAAAGTGTACATTGAGTGTCAAATTATTATTTTATTTTCATATTTTCATATTTGAGTATACAACGTAAGGTCCTTATTTATTATGTATCAAAATGCAGAATAAAAAAGTACGACAGTTTTTTGCATATACAGCATTTCATGTTCATCAGCTGCACTTTAAAATTGTTATGTATTTTATAATTTAAAAAGTACCTGTTCTTGTTTAGGTAGTTTAATTTTATTTCACATATTTTAGGTAAGAGGGGTAAGATTACTTTTAAATTTACAAACTTTGAATAACCTAACAAATGAATTGTTTTTAGCTACCTGTTGCTACAATTTTTTTTTTTTTTTTTTTTTTTTTTTTTTTTTTACGAATGATTCATAAGGAAAAGAGAAATTTTATGATTAAAAGACTATGATTAATTGAATAATAGATAAAGTTAACTCAAGAAAAAACTCTAATATGTAAAGGGGAAAAAAAAAGAAAGACAAATTAAATTAATAAAAGAGAAAAGTTGAGGATGGAGAAACACTTAAATATATTCACAAAGGTACTGTATTTTTTTTAACCAAAAATATTCACAGACTAGCAAATGCCGTGCTTTGTTTGGATTCGCGAAGCATTATTTCATAAGATAAATATTTGAATGTAACAAAATTTTTCATATTTTTTTTGCATCTTTATTAAGCAAAAACGTTAGCTCATGTTTTGGCACATTTAAATTTTAGAAGTGTAAATTCAGCCAAATAACTGAGAATTTCTTCGGATTTTTTTATTTATGATATAAGGCTGGTTTAAATAATGGAATGGGGTAATAAAGTACAAAATTCCATAATGTCTTGTGGGAAATTAATAACTTGCCTACTGTATCCATGTTGACCACCTTTAACCTGATAAACAGTAATAATTTGATTCAATTAAATTATTCTTCAATCATTTAAAATATTCTTAAATTATTCTTCAATCTCAATTATTCTTCAATCTTTCGATTCGGATACCAAACTTAAGAAACTTAAGAAAATATTCACTTTAAATACCAATTATAAGAATTAATTTTACTTGTTTACGATTCTTTTGCTGCCAGTTTACCAAAGTAAATACCTTAATAAACAAATCATAATGTAATTCTTTTAAAATCCGAAAGTATAAACTGCGTGAATAATTTTGGCAGAATAATGAAAATATATTTTATTTAATATATTAATCATGATTCTATCTATAATTACTTACCCCATGGTTTATTTTCCTTCTTAAAATAAAAAGATACGGGTTCAAATTTTTATTTGCAAACGATTTTGGCGGAATAATGAAAATATATTTAATTTAATTAATTAATCATGATTCTACCTATAATTACTAACCCCATGGTTTATTTTCCTTCTGACAATAAAAAGATACGCGTTCAATTTTTTATTTGCAAAAATGCGTCTATAATAGAAAAACATGTAGAATAAATTAATTATTAAAATAATATTTTTAAAGTGTTATTCTGTAAAAAAATAACATTGTGCAAATCTACAAATCATAATTTAGTCTTATGTTTAATTTCAAATCAAAATACTAAATAGTTTTTTTTATAAAGTGTACGACAACGTGTAACTTGAGTGGCCTAGTAGAGGATTCGCTTCGTTCATCCTAATAATGTCCTTAATTTAAAAGAGTTTTTTTCACTCGAAAAATTTTTATTAAAGATTTGATGAATTTTCATCAATTTTACATAGATTCCAAAACTAGACCATATTAGAAAACTTAATCGTTGCCATACAATTAGCAACAATCAGCATAATTACAAATTAAGCTTATGCAACCATTCAAATGCGTGTTGAAATTTGTTTTGAAAGAGAAACAGTCGCCTTCTAAATATATTTAAAAATAGTTCTTAAAAATTTATCCGTAATCTAGAAAACACGTACAATTTGAAAAAGACAAGGAATAAAATTCAGTATTTAGACAATTCTCCTGTGAAATCAATGAAAACAAAATACATCCACAGAAAGAAAAGAAGAATAAAAAAGAAAGGGAAAAGTCGAATACTTAATTGTGACCATATATACATATAATATATTACTATTTATTACTTAAATATTACTTTAATCAAGTAGCATTTTTCACTTCGTACTTATACAAAATAGTATTTTTAATAACGCAATACACAATGAAACCTTCTTGTGCGACCACCTCCCTGAACGAGCATTTTTTCATGGAACGAAATTTATTCCCATAGGTTCAATACTAATTTTATTTCTATCCAGAGACAATCCCAAATAAACTCTCAACATGAGCAACTAATTTCTTTGAAGAAAATAAAACAAATTCCGTTTTTATTCTTTTTTTTTCTTTTTCTTTTTTTTTTCCTTTGGTCACTTGAAGAAGGTTTTTTTAGAAAAATATTTCCAGAGAGCACATTATTAGTCAAACTTCTAAATTAAGTTTAGTTATATTTTTATTCCGGTAACTTTTAGTTATTTAAACTCCTTTATAACTTTTTAGGTAATGAATTTAACTATGATGACAAATTAAGAATTACGGTTAATAAAGTCCCCTGTCCTATTCGGTCAAGAAACACTCAAAGCAATAGATAAATTATTGAAATCTTCATTCTTTGTTCCCAGCCAAAAAAAGAAAAAAAATTGCATTTATTTATTGAACTATGAAAAAACTTTGAAGTAAAAGTTATAGATGATCAAACCATAAAAATAAGGCAAATGTCAATGTATTCCCTTTTTAAACCCTGCAGTAATAAACTCATGCAATTAATTTTTATTTTGATACTTTTATATTTTTTTCTGATTTGAAAAATAAATTTTAGTAACATTAATTTTTATCTTTCTTCAACAATTAAAATCTAAATTTAAACATGTCCCCCATAAAGAGACCACTTCTCGGAGCAACCAATTTTTATAGAAACGGAACATGGTCGCTTTAGAGAGGCTTTACTGCATATCAAAAATAATGAAATGATGTTGCATGATGCATTTTGTGCAATTAAAAGTCTCGTATTATTATAATTTAATGCCAAAACTTAAAAACATTTTAAATATACTTTTATACCTTTAAATAAAAAAATAATAATAGAAAGTTTTATTTTAATAATAATTATTGTTAACTTTCGTAACTCTAATGCCAAAATTTTAACTATTCAAGGAATATGATAAAAAACTTGAAACAAGCTTCAAAATTATAATTTGTATTAGTATAATAATTTGTATTAGTATAGATAAACAAATTTTTATGCATCAATATCTAGTTTTTATATGCGGATAACAACAGCAACAACAATAATAATAAAAACTGGAAGACTTTTAGCGAGAAATTTTTAACAGCTTTATTAAAATAATTCTTTCTTTTTTAGTCATTTTCTTATAAATTAACACAAGTAACTGATTTGTAAAAACCCATCTTTATATTTTTATTTCAATAGCAATCTCTCCAATGATTTTGATTTAAGACCAAGAGGCAGTTTAATGGGAGTTTACTCAAATCTGAGAGCTCTGCAGCAAAATACCTTAGATATCATTTTGAAGATTTCAGGAATAGCTGGATGTCCATCATGCTTTGCTAAATATTACTCAAGAAGTAAGTAATGGAATGTGATCGTATTTAAAAAATAAAATGTAACAATATCTAAGACCTGGCTGTTTTTTTAGTCATCAGCCCTGAATTTTCTACTCAACCGATTTTGATAATTATTTTTTTTAAATGAAAGCTATTTATTTGTAGTTGAGTCCATTTTAGCTATTTTTTAATTTATTTCCATTTTTATATTTTATTTTTAATTTTAAATGCTTTTTACGATATTTCTCCAAAATGGTGGCAACTCAGTTTAGCTTTTCTCATGGAGGAATGAGATAGGTGGAGGTGAAGTAAGGCTCAAAAAAGGTTTGCAATATGAATCCATTTATCGCTCAAATTTTAATGTTCCAAACAAAAGGACGTGGAAGGAATTTTGTATTATAATAAGAATTGAAAGAAATGAATTACAAGTGAAGCATATTTTAAGAAGAAATAGCAATTTTTTAAAATGGTCTTTGTTCTATTATTATTTATTAAAATAAATGTTCGCTTTTAAAATAAAAGAAATCGGAAAATTAGCAATAATTAAATGTCAAATTGAAATTAAATAAGATATTGAAAACATTCGATGCAAACTAAAAATTGTATTACTAAGAGTTTCCTGATTTAATGTAATTTTAAATACTTTATAACGTAGATGAAAAATGTTTATGACTTAATAATTGCATGTAAATAAATATTAAAAATATAATGATGAAAACATTCTTTTAAAATCATGTATGAAAACTTAAGTAATAAATATTAATCTAAACTATAGATTTCTGACTGCAGACGATTTTAAGATATTAACAAAAGAATGTTACATTTTCAAGCAAAACGTTAAAAGAATTTTCTATATTGATATTTAAAACACATATGATAAAATAATTAATAAATTCTTACCAGTGAAGCGATAGATTAGCTCTTTTTAAAAAACAATAGCAAAAAAATACGGGTTTAAACCTGTTTCAATTGATAGGCGTATCAAAGCACGTGATTTTGTTTGTACCTAATGTGACTTAATGTAGGGTTACATTTTTAGCATCACCCCCAGAGATAATACTTTCCCTACACCTATCTCATTCCTCCATGAGCTTTTCTCTCGATGAAAAAAATTTATTTTCCATTATCACTTTCCACCAGTCAGAAGCTTTATTTCATCAGTGAACATGTCCTCGCATTTAAAAGAAAAAAGTTAATTGTTTTCGTAAAATTTAACCACAAAAAAATGATTGCGTATAATTATGCACTAATTGAGGTAAAAAAATATATTTACTGAGAAATAATATTAATAATGTAAATAAAATAACAAAAAATAATTTATGATAAAAATTAATGTCTAAAGCAAAATAAGAAAAATTTCAAATGAGGAGGATGATGTTATTCAGCAACCAGATAAATGGGAATTACAATATTATTACGGATGCCTTTTTCATATTACTAATAACAGTAACTTTTAAAATACATTTGAAGAGAAAATGACGTCACTATTTAAAACATCGCATTTTTACTCATAACGATATTACATTTCAATATTTCTTTTCATTATGGACACTGACAAGGAAGGTTTCCATACGGGCATACCCCGAAAAATTTGAAAAAATTATATAATGTTCTTCTCGTGTGGATATATACGTTTATAAAAACATTTTCGGCGGAATCTCCATTCAGTAACCGTAAAAAAATAATGAAAATTTCGTTATTTGGCGATTTATCGCCGGTTGGCGTTGGAATGTAAATTCAAAAAATACTTTATGTCAAATACACTTCAAGAGAAAAAAAAGTTTCATGTTGAACTTGTTTTGATAAATTTAATTTAAATAACTTTAGTTTTGTAAGTTTTAGTTTGTGTTTTAAGTATAATTTTGTTATATCGATATTTATATGTATTTATATTCAAATTTAATCATCAAAATTTGAGATTTAAAACGAAATTCATAAATTAAATTAATTAAATTTGTTTCAAGCTCAAACTCCAATTGAGAAGTGTCGATTAGATTTTGTTGCCATGGAAACAACTTGGCTTTTATTTTTTGAATACGCTTAAATGTATGAAGATAAATTTTCTCAATATGAATTTTTTTTAATCTATAAAAACGTTTTTTCTAGTGATTAATTAAATAACTTTTTCAACAAGTAACATATATATGTAATACAATATGTATATTTATGTATATAATATATTAAAGTCTCTCATTGTTTAAATTCATTAAATACTATTTACACTCATTCTAAATATCTAACAGTTTTGAGTTGCATTATAATCGTTTGCTTTTGGCGAGGAAAAGGGCTGCTCGCCAAATTGAGTGACTCTTTCATCTTTTCATGCCAAATATTCGAAAATAATTTATTTTTTACACATTTTCTTCTATGATTCCGCCGCTAATTTTGACGGACCTTTTATTACATACATAAGTACTTCAATTAGTATTTTTTTCATAAAATTCTGAGTATGCCCATAATGGAGACCTTTTCCTTGTGAGATTGAGATTTTACTTTCAGATGATTTCATTTAGTGAAAATAATGTCATAGTAAAAATGAAATTAGTTTTTTTTATATAAAACTATTTTCTGTGAGTGCATATAAAATAAAATTTCTGGTTTTCGCCGGCACTCAGATTACAATTTTAACTAAAGCTGTGCGAATATTTGCATACAAAATTGTACTGGCAAACTTGATATTAAGTTTGGAAATATATTTATTACATATTGATTCAATAATGTAATTACTTTTGCTTTTTTTTTTTTTTTTAACCAAATCGATCGGGGCTTTTAAACATTTCATTCGTCGAATTCGACGGGATTCCACTCGTATGATTTAAATTAAAGATCGGCCGAAAATTCGATTTAGTTTCCGTTTTTTGCCCAAAATTTGAGTTTCGCCAAAAATTCGTTTTCGGCGAAAATGAGGCTGAAGATTCGGCCGGACTGAAACTATCCATATTTAAAAAAATCTCGTTTCATCCTTCGGAAATTTTCAACATGACTAATTGATCTGAGATATAGCGGCTAAAATTAGATACTTTTACTTACCCATCATATGTATTATAGGGTAAATATTGCAATTGTTTCGAAAATCGAAATTTTTTTTTTGACGGTCTTTCACGTTTTAGACACTGGAGATTCCTAAAAACATATTTAAAAAAAATGCCGTCCGTCTGTTTGTCTGTAAACGCGTTATCTCCTGAACAAATTGCGATAGAGACTTGAAATCTGGTGTGTTTTTAGTATGTAATAATGGAAAGAAGCCTTTTAAATATCAGTAACCTCAATTAAACGGTTTTTTTTTTTTTTTTTTTTTTTTTGACTCTCAAAATATTCGCTCTGATGTGCATAAAAAATTTCGAAATTTTTATTTTAAGGAGATAATTTAAAATGCAATAAAAAACATAAATTTTGTATAAAGAAAGAAGTCGATCGGATAATTGGTTGCCAAAATATTTATAATCCTTTTTTCCACACTCTTGGATTTTTCATAACCCTGCATTTCATTCAAATTTGAATTCAAATATATATTTCAATTCGAAATGAGACGCTTAATCCCACACAGTAATCTGGTGATTAGTATGATTATCATTTTTGAAATTATAAGGATGTCTCTTTTATGCAATTTAGTCCTATTTGATTATCTCGTTGACCAATAAAATGGCGCCAAGTTTGTCGCTAACTTGGTGATACATCGCCAAATCTTACAACAAAAAATACTCGCCATAAGTGATGCCAACTTGGTGTTTTTCCGGCATTTCGCCAAATTCTCATCGACTTCCATTGTCATCCAATAGCATTCTGTTTTGTTGAAAATATTTAAACATACGTTTAAATTTTGATTGGAATTGCAATGCTTTTTATATTATAAGTAGTTTAGACATCTTTTTAGCCTCCGATGTTATTTCTTTCAGACAAGCTAAAAAGTGTCGTGTCAAAAATTATGGCACACTTTTACTTACCTATCATACGTAGTATAGGGTAAGTCTTGCAATCATTTTGAAAATCGGAAAAAAATTTTGACGGATTTACACGTTTCAGATACTGGAGATTCCGAAAAATATATTTTTAGAAAAAAAAAATTGCCGACGTCTGTCTGTCTGTAAACGCTCCATCTCACGAACAAATGGAGATAGAGACTTAAAATTTTGTATGTACTTAGTAAGTAAGAATAGGACGAAGCTTATTTAATATCAGTAACCTCGATTATCCGGAACTATTTTTTTCGGACTCTCAAAAAATTCGTTCTGATGAAATGAATATAAAAATTTTCGATTTTTTATTTTTATTTTAAGGAAAGGACGTAAAAGTCAATAAAATAACACAAATTTTACATCAAGAACGAAGTCGGTGGGATTAATAGTTGCTGAAATATTTGTAATCCTGTTTTCCACATTCTTCGATTTTTCATGACCCTGTATTTTCTTCAAATTTCAATTCAAAGATAGGTTTTAATTGGAAATGAGACGCTTAATCTGACGCAGTAAACTGTTAGTTAATATGATTATTGTTTTTGGAGTTATGAGGGTGTTTCTTTTACGCAATCCGGTACTACTTGTGTAGTTTGGTATTTTACATAATTTGTTGAAATGGGTTCATCAGCAATTCATTAATGGAGCATTACTATGTATATTAAGAATATTTAAATATACGTTTAAATTTTGTTTTGGAATTGCAATGCATTCTATAAATAGTTTTCACATATTTTATTTCCACATATTATATAATGCATATCCATGATGGGTAAGTATTACGGTGGCCCCCAACGACTAGTTTCGTAATCTGGCCGTTAAAACGAGACATTCATACAATTTTATTGTTAAAATGCATTTTTTTTTTCTCAGAGTCTATAAAAAAGCGTTGAAACTAAAGAAAAAATCCGTTTTTGATGAATCTAGTCAATGAAGAAGTAGCACGTCAAATTGTATCTCTTTATTATTCCGCAATTCCAATGTCCCAGAGAGAAATTGCTAATCAATGGGTATTTCACGTCGTTCTGTTTGCTATTATATCGATAAACACAAGAAAAATGAAGTTAGTTAATTGCATTCTAAACGGGGTCGCCCTTCTAAAAAACCTCTATCGATTTTTTTTTTTTTTTTTTTTTTTTTTTTTTTTTTTTTAATCGGAGGCGAAACTGAATTCTGCAATGGTAGAATCTACATTCAACTTGTATTTTCATATTTTATATCAAGCATATCCATGATGGGTAAGTACTACGGTGACCTGCAAGGACTTCTTTATTTATTGTTATGAACTTCAGTTTTTATAATTGAACGGTTCAGTATACAAATTAACTCCACTTTTTGAAAAATCTTAAATTTTAAGTGTCATGTACTTGATATAGTCCTAAATTTTTATATTTGTAACTGAGTTTTCGCTGGCTTTCAACAAACATTAGCGATTTGGAGAATAAAAAATAAAAAACATTAGCCAAATGAAAAATATAATAGTAAAATAGATTCAGCTTGAAACACTGGAAAATTGAACTTTTACCCTTTATTGTATCCCTTTTTTTGAATATATTTTTATATAATCTTTTTTTTTTTTTTTTTTTTTTTTTTTTTTGTAATTTTTTAGAAAACAGAAATTTGATTGTCCGGTAGCGAAACTATTAAAAAGAGCATTCTAAATGTCTCTTAAATGTGCAAATGTTTCAAAATTTTTTAGCATTCTAAATAAAAATTCAAAATTCTGCGTTTGATTTACCGTTGTGAAAATATACACTAGAAGTTGGTATAAGATTTCGATTCTAACCGACAGAAAAAATTGATCGGCCAAAGATACTTTACATACAGTTAATAAATAGTATGGTAAATGGTTATTTCAACCCCACATTCCAGTAAATTTTTTCTTTATGAGGCACTTCATGCGAATATTTTTGCTTGTGTTTTAACCAGCAGGATGCAGGTGCATGCATAATGATTAACTGACAGTTAAAAAATACCTATCGCATTATCCTTTCTATCTTTGCTATTGCTAAGCGGAATTGGTGTTGATTCAATATGTCAATAAATGGAGCAATACAAATGACATAGTGTGATTGAACCTATAAAGCGATATCAATTTTTCAGAAATGTGGATAATATTCACCAATATAGAGTACGCTTGTATTGCACACACAAAAACAGAACAGAAAATGAGTACTCGCAATTTGGCGAGTCTGATTATTTATTTTTTTTCCAAATGAAACATTTTGTCGCAATTTGGTGTGATAACGAGCAGCAGCGAGAACCCTGATTTGTAATAATTTTCCTTAATAATAAGGATTAATACCATAAAATGACAAAATTGTTTTGGCCACTGATTAACAGGCAATTTATTTCAGAGGCCATTTTGATTAACTCCATAATCTAATGTAAATCGTTGCAATAAAGAGACTTGATAAAAAATTCGAAGCTTTTTTATTGATGCATAGTGTGAAAAATATGCCGCGATATAAAATAACTGGAGGTTAGAAATTCGTTAAAATTTTTCGGCCAACGACGTTCCAGAGAGAAAAAAAAATCTCAACTGAAATAACTGAAGATTCAGAATTTAATGCCATTAAAGCGACTCTTCACTCACTTGAAAATACCCGCTCCATAATGTTAAACAAACGGAGGAGTTGTTTTTGAATTTCTCGTTTAAATTTGAATATTTTTAAACGATTATTATTATTATTATTTTGTTTTTTCGCATAGAATAACTGAGGTCGATCTTTAATGTGTCTCTTGTTCATTTTTTCGATTTCGATTGCAGATTTTTTTGAATAAAAGGAACTTTTACTTTCAGAACCTGTTTCGAAACTGAAAGTACCTTTAAAAAAGATTGCAATCAAAACCGAAAAATTAAAAAATAATCAGATTAAAGATAGGTTTAAGCTATCCTATGAAACAAAAATCATTTAAAAATGTTAAAATTTAAAATAATTCAAAATTTATTTGCTAAGTTAACTTGCTAGAAATATAATTAGAAATTACAACAAATTTTGCAGATAATTATTTTTTTAACTTCAATATTTTTCACTTTTTCTCTAACTCCAATTTTTTTTTTATATATATATCAAAAATGTTTCTTTCAGCTGGAAATAAGGAGGATGAAGCAGAATTGATAAAAGATCTGTATGACACTCTCGGCACTTTTGATCAAGAAGAAGAAAAATTGGAAGAGAGATACCAGTCTACTATGAAAGCAGGCTCCCCTGGAAAAGTAAGTACGCTATGTAATTAATGTTTTAATTTTTAGATTATCAATCCATTGCTTTTTACATCGACCCTGTATACATACATGTCTATGTATATACAGGGTGTATCTAAACTCTTGGGTAAAACTTTAAGGGGTGATAGTACACATCAAGACAAACAATATTAAATGGGTAAGTAACAAGGGAAAGTAACATTTCAACTCCTGAACACAGTTCAGTTTGTGCTTCTTCACCCCTCCCGACGATTCAGAATTTGAGCTCAAAATTTAAGTCTAAGCTTTTGCAAGAATTAATTAGATACAAAAATAACGGTTAAAAATAGTTGTTGGTTACGTTAAAGTTTAAGGCGCCCTCTAACGGAATGTTTTGAAATTTATCTTTAAAATTTATTTTCAAGGAAATTAGCATAAAGAATAGTTTTAACGAAAACTGCAAATGAATCGACCAATTTTTCTGTCTTTTATAAACATTTGAAAGTTGAACCTCTCCACCTCCATTGAACACAGTTCATTTTTTGCTACTTAACCACTCACAACGATTCAGATTTTCAGCTCAAAATTTATGTCTAAGCTTTTAAAAAATTTTAATGAGATGCAAAAAATAACGGTGAAAAATAGTTGTATGTTACTCCAAAGTCTAAAGCACCCTCTATCGGTATTTTTTGAAATTTATCTTTATAATTTATTTTCAAGACAATACTGACATAAAGAATAATTTTAGTGAAAACCGCAAATCAATTGACCAATTTTTAAGCTTTTTATAATCATTTGAAAGTTGAACCTCCCCACCTCCATTGAACACAGTTCCGTTTGCGCTACTTAACCACTCTCAACGTATCAGAATATGAGCTCAAATTTAAGTTTATGTTTAAGTTTCTAAAAATATTTAATGAGATGCAAAAAATAACGGTAAAAAATAGTTCGTTACTCCAAAATCTAAAGCGCCCTCTGTAGGCATTTTTTGAAATTTATCTTTATAATTTATTTTTAAGATAATACTCATTTAAAGAAAAGTTTTAGTGAAAACCACAAATCAATTGATCAGTTTTTCAGTTTTTTATGATTATTTGAAATTTTGGACCCTAAACTTTAATGGCGGCTATCTCCTTCTGAAAACGTTTGGGGCTTTTGGTTTAATATTTAATAGTGTTTGTCTTGATGTGTACTATCACCCCTTAAAGTTTTGCCCAAGAGTTTAGATACACCCTGTATATAATCCTGATGAAACGGATTTATGAAACGATTTTATGAAATGACTAATTATATTTCAGAGCTATTACTGGAACCTTTGGCGATAAAGGAGGCGGGCTAATAAGGGCCATTTTTCGCCCATCAGCACCTAGATGTGACATACATTTTTTTCATTATTGTACCCAATAACGAATAAGAAACAATATCTTGAATGAAAGTCTAATAATTGATGGAAAAATAAAATATGTATTTAAGTAAATACCATGTATATTAAAGATCATAAACACTATTGCCATTAGTTTTAATCTAAGAAATCTATAGCAAATACAACACTAAATGCAAAATTACGATGAATGGAGCTTATTAAGATTTTTATTTCAATATATGAAATGTCGAAAGTAATCAATAACAGAAAATATAATCATACAGTTTCAGACACTTTTGGCAATATGTTTCAGATTATTTTCCTCCTTGGTTGCTTCATCAGAATCACTACTGGAGCATCCATTGGCCGCGTCTTCTTGTATAGGAGTATATTCAATACTTGTTTTTTAAGTTTTGGTTGCGTTATGGCACAAGTAAACCAGAAATCACAGTACGTAAGCAACATGTTTCTAGTACTCTTAGACACTTGCGCCTACTTTACATTGACAGTGCCATTGTGTGATGCTGCTTCGCTTTTTTTTTTTTTTTTTTTTTTAAATCCAAGTATTATAGATATAGTTTTTTACACTTTTGAGTCGAACAATCAAACTTTGGTCACGAAGTGTCCCTTAGCATCCTCTGTTGAAAACTGTTGTTACTATTTAGGAATCTTGGCATGTCATGTTCGATATTCATTTCTAGCAGAAGTTCCAAACAGTCCCGTAAAAACCTATCAGTTCTCTCAACATCGTTTAGCTTCAGCAACTCTCTGATATTATGTGAATCTTTTTTTAATATATGTGTAAGTATGTTAGCGCAATTGTTCTTTGAATCCGCGAAGTAAGGACCGAAGACATCCACAATATAATTGAAGTAGTGAAGTACGCTTAACGAAATATCTTCCTTTGTATAACCAGAAGGAATTTCTCTGAAAGGATTATTTCGCACTTTTCTGGATATAAACGTAAATGCTATCAAAAATAATCATTACATTATTGTCGTAATCCGGAATAAATAATCTTCTCGCTAAAGTGTATATTTTTCAATAACCTGTGTTCTGGTGATGTGTTCCATTCATAGGTGTTGTGGGACACAGTTCTTAATCAATGTCTGTTTTGCATATTTAAAGAAGATATTATTATTTTTCTTATATTGAATGTGGACAGAATACCATTAGAGAGACCAGTTCTAAGTTTTACAAGTAACACTGCTAAGCAAGCACGAAATGATTTCTTTTCTGAGGAACGTATTTTGAACTTCACTAGTTTAAAGATATAGCTAAAATGGTACATAGATATACCCATGAGAGTATAATAATCAATTTCGGCAAAGTGTCCAGTGTATCAAAATCGAGGTCTTCTGCTTTGTACATTTCTGATATTGTTTTAAATATTTTCAATATATATTGAGTAAATCTTGCAGAGCCAATTTACTGAAGACCGATCAAGAAATATGAATTTTACAGCATCGTTTTCCCAACAAAATATAGATTCTAGTTTCTATAAAGGCTTGAATTTCAACATCTTTTGCAGCAATAACGAGGCAGTTCTTACCTTTACATATTGTACAACAAGTGTTAAAGTATTTACAATGAGATATTCATAAATTTATAATAGGTTTCTTATTTGTGGTCTCGTCGACAGTAATTGTTGACGCATAATCTCTTATTTTTACATCACAAGAAAAATAGAAATGTTTCGAACATTAAGATCACGAAATACATAGTATATACATTTAGAGTACTACATAAAACCACTCTGTAGATCGCAGTTTTTCGAACATCTAAGTATCGATATAACTTTTTTCTTAAAACAGATACGAAATTTTTTCCACCAGGCTTTAAAACTCAATGACACTGACATCCAAGCATTATTTATTAGTAATTTTTTAATAAATATTTACAAAAATAGTTTCAGAAAACAACATTGACCTCTCAACAACGTAAATATCTTTTGAGTACGAAAAAACAAATCTAAACGTGCTCCGATAACAGTGAATTTGATTCTCCCGGATGATACATTTTTTTCTTTAAAAGGTAGAAGTGCACACTGAACCCAAATAAAACAATGCTCCTATGAAAGCTTATAAGGAGTAGCATCATTGCATGTCAAAATTAATTGGGTTCATCGAGCGCTTCATTAAAAAAAAAATAATAAAAAATAACTCAAAGATGCAAAAAACGACAAAAATGTCGAAAAAAGCCAAAACACTCTATTTTGGGGCTATAATTTCCATGACTTACCATTTTATTTATCATGTAAAGCTTATACTAAATAAAAAATACATATCCTTAATTATGCAAAACCACTGAACAATTATCGGAATTCGAAACTTTTTTTTTTCGGGTATATGATGGGCGAAAAATAGCCCTTATTAGCCCACTTCCATTAACACCAATTAGCCATATTGAATCGTGTATATCAAAAAATGATATTAGAATTTTTAAATTTGAATTAGTTTTCGAGATATTAATTTTTTATAATTATATTGATGTTTCTTTAATGATGGCAACAAAATGACTCTATTTTTGTGGAAAAAGTGAGGAAAAGAAAAAATAAAGCGATTATTATATTTCTCTTTTTTTCTTCATAAATTTAAAATTGAAATTATCTTTTATTTCAATCGAAAGTGAAGACAATATTGGGATTAAATTATGTTTTTAGGAAAAATTTCAGAAAAAAATTATATTAAATATTATTTTAATAAAATATTCATTATTTTTCGTACTTAAGAAAAGGATATTATTTCAAATTGTTGCCAATTGTAAAAACAGCGCAAAGAATAATATTTTTTTTCAATAAAAGATTTATTTATACGCGACTATTCAAAATAGAAAAAAATATTGGAACCAAATGATTACATGCTTAAAGGAGGAAATATATAGAAAGTTACGTTATAAAAATTGTATTTGAATCGATTATTAAAAGAGAAAGAAAACTTTAAAGTAATAAATTCATTAATTTGCGTTAAAAGCAGAAAAACTGGGAAGTTACGTCAATTTTAAAAAGGCTAAATAATAATATTGCCAAACACTTTAAATTAAAAAATACATTTACGAGACATTTACTTCATACTTCGAGATTATTTATTTATTTTAACGTTTGCTTCAATTTTAAGACAATGTAAACAATTATATTTCCTTTCTAAAAATAAAAGTATTTTCATACGAATCTTAAAAAGAGAAAGAAAATTTTGGAGAAAATTAGGTCAAATTTCATGAATTATTAAACGATGCATTTAAAATGTAACAATGTAACAGTTTATTGTAAACCAAACAGTTCATTAACCGATCATTCACTGTACTAAGATTGAATTTTTATTTACAATTATTTCATTCTAGATTGTACTCTTTTTCCATTTTGGAACACCCAATATTGATTACAGAGTACGGGATGCACTGTATGAGCTTAGACGTACTTTTGGAGGTAAATTTGTGCACTATTCAATAAAAAAGCATTCATAATTGATATTAAAGTTATGAAATCTAATATACAAGTTTTTTCTTTATTTTTCAGAGGTTACTCTTTTGGCGATAGGCGACAACAGAGAAAATTTGGTTGAGTTTGTAGAAAATGATCAAACGGACATCTTCACTAGTAACTTGAAAACAATACAAGATATAAAACAGCGAATCAACAAAAGTTAGTATGATGTGCATTTTAGCGTTTCGATGGGCAATTATTTGAATTTAGGAATGCTTAATGCTTTCAAATGATAATTAGAAGTTTGTGTGTCATTTTTATTTTCTTTAGGAAGCAATGTACCTTTAGCGTGCCAAACAGTCGCATTTTCAATTAAAAATTTATCATTTTATTAGTAATACACAGTAATGTAATGTAATGTAATACGCGTTGTAAAGTCGGCTTCTCTCCACTCGATTCTACGCCCCATAAGAAAACACATTGTACATTTTAATAACCAAATTAACTCGCACATACACACACAAAGAAGGGAAAGGGAAAAACGGAGTAGTCATTCGATTGGAAGTTGTCTTCTTACAAATATGTTTAACGTTTTAACCGGCTGTCCTAATTTTATACGTTTTCAGAAATCACGTTAAAATGGCTGCAGACAAAAATATTTTAATCAGAATTCTATTTGAACCAGATAATAGAAAGAAGTGATATTAAATATATTATAGCATCAAATTTCGATTAAAATACACGTATATATTTCCTGGTATTTGCAAACATTCTTTTAAAAATACAGGAAAAACCTCGGAAAGTGAAATAGTTTAAAAAAAAAGGGTAATTTTCGGTTAGCTGGGCGACTAACCAAAAAGTACGAAAAAAAAGCTTAGGTATCAGCTTTATATTGAAACTAGCTTTAACCTATGACTTTGCTCACGCACAATGTAAGCTTTTCCGGTATCATTTAATTATTCTGTCGACCAATTTCGCCAAATTATACAAATTGCCAAATTATTCGCCAAGTGTTGCAAGGTTACGATTAAATAATATTTCTTAAAATAAAAAAAAATAGATTAGCTTTCAATAAATAGAGAATCATAATGTTTGGCGTGATTTCCAATAAAAATACATTATACATTTAGGATTGTAATAAATGGTGCATTAGCATACATTTTGGCAGGATGTTGGTATAATCGGAAAATACCGTAAGATAGAGGGGGAAAACTCTGTTTAAAATTAACCCAATTTTCTGTACACTCGAGTATTGAAAAGGAATTCTTTAAAGAAATAAAACCAATATAATACTTTTTTAAGCTAAGTATGTGCCAAACCACGCTTGGTAACATAAACCTATTATATAATGCCATATGATATAAAATACCTTTCCAATCAGGATCAGTGGTTATAGCTAGATGTAAATATATCTCTCATTGTCGCAATATTTTAGTTTAAGCATCAACGAAATACTGTCATGATATTTAATATTTCTGTCATTATTTTCAGTCCTCGGAACGGTCTTTTTCTGGGGAGAGAAGCACCAATATATTTTATAAATTACTTCAGCGATAGTTTGCTATTACAATTGCAAGGTAAAGTGGTATTTTTATGTTATTCGTGAGCATGTGAACATGTGTGTGTAATCGCTAAATATTTCTCCTCTAAATTAACCTTAGTGCACTCGCAAAAGAAATATTGAAACCACCACCATCGCGTTCAATTTTTAATAGGTATCCGTGTGCTTCAATTTTTAACATTACCTCGCCTTTGTTTATCCATTTTCAGTCTCCTATCATACCTATTAATGCACACATTTTTATGATAAAAGCCCATATTATTAAAAATAATTCATCGTATCAAGTTCTTTATATTAATTAGGTTTATAGTTATAAGGAAGGCCAAAGGATATTATTACTTTTTTAAATTCAAAATAAAATGAGAAAATAGAAAAGTAGCAATCAACTTATATTATTCATTTAAATAACTAAATTGATTTACTCACAAAACAAATAAAAATAAAACGCGCGCTTACATGCTAAAGCTGCATTTGAAACCAAACATGACGCCAGACTTTAGTTTTATTGAGGTTAAATCACATTATCTGGCGAGTTTTTAGCATCCGATGCTATTTCTTTCAGACAAGCTAAAAATGTCGTGTCATCAGCCCTGAATTTTCTAGTCAACCGATTTTGATAATTATTTTTTTAAATGAAAGCTATTTATTTGTAGTTGTGCCCATTTTGATTATTTTTTAATTTATTTCCATTTTCATATTTTAATTTTAAAAGCTTTTTCATGACATTTCTTCAAAATGGTGGCAACACAGTTTAGCTTTTCTCTCGATAATAAAAATTTATTTTCTAAAATGATTGCGTATAATTATGCACTAATTGAGTTAAAAAAGTATATATTTACTGAGAAATAATATTAATAACGTGAATAAAATGACAGAAAATAATTTTGATAAAAATTAATGTCTAAATCAAAATAAGAGAAATTTCAAATGAGGAAAATTATGTCATTCAGCAACCAGATAAAAGGGAATTACAATATTATTTATGGATGCCTTTTTCATAAACAGTAACTTTTAAAGAACATTTGAAGAGAAAATGACTTCACTATTTAAAACATCGTATTTTTACTCATAACGATATTAGGTACTACTCTGTTATCCCGTCGACCAATTTCGCCAAATTATACAAATCGCTACATTAATAGCCAAATTATACATATTGACATAATTTTTTATTTTAAATAACGAAAAAATAAATAATTAGTAGAATATTAATAAAAATATTAATAAAAAGTCGAAATAAAAATCACTTAATGACATTTTAAACACATGAATCGTATTTAATGTCATTGAATGTGACATTCACGATCATCCACTATTGGCATTTAGTCTTATAGTTTGGCGATAATTTTTTGGTCGATGGGATAACCTAGTAGTACCCGATATTATTTTTTTTCCTTTTTTTTTTTTTTTTTTTTTTTTTTTTTTTTTTTTTTTTTTTTAAATAAAGCTATTTTTCTGTGAGTGCATATAAAATAAAATTTCTGAATTTCGCCGGCACTCATATTACAATTTTAACTGTAGATGTGCGAATATTTGAATGCAAAATTGTAACTGGCAAATTTGACATTTACTTTGTAAATATATTTATTATATATTGATTCAATAATGTAATTACTTTTGCTTTTTTTTAAACCAAATCGATCGGGTCTTTTAAACATTTCATTCGTCGAATTCGACGGGATTCCATTCGTTTTATTGTTAAATTGCATTTCCTTTTACTCAGAGTCTATAAAAAAGCGTTTAAACTAAAGAAAAAATCCGTTTTTGATGAATCTAGTCAATGAAGAAGTAGCACGTCAAATTGTATCTCTTTATTATTCCACAATTCCAATGTCTCAGAGAGAAATTGCTATTCAATTGGGTATTTCACGCCGTTCTGTTTGCTATTATATTGATAAACACAAGAAAAATCAAGTTAGTTCATTGCAATCTAAACGGGGTCGCCCTTCTAAAAAACTTCTATCGATTTTTTTTTCTAATCGGAGGCGAAACTGAATTCTGCAATAGTAGAATCTACATTAATCTTGTTTTTTTTTTTTTTTTTTTTTTTTTTTTTTTTTTTTTTTTTTTTTTTTTTGTAAATAGAGAGTGGACATTGAGGAAGCAAACAAATACCCATATTTCCTATGATTAAAGAAAGCTTTACTAAACTAAGATGTAGGATAAGGGTATGCAAGAATGCGCGGTTTTGAAATTGCCAGATCTGACTAGTTTTTTTTTTTTTTTTTGTTAGCTTGATAATCTAAGATTATAAATGAAGTGAAACATCATCCATCAACTATCTCCCTTTCTTATTATTTAATGAAGTATCTTAAATGCGCCCTCCTGCACCTCCTTATCCTATGCAACTAATGTGTGAGCTGAAAGCGAAAAACAGAATATAATTTAATGCTTTAAAGGGCAAGCAATTGCGTGTCTATAATGTTGAATTCCCACCGGAAATATAGAAAAAAATATTTCAAAATAAGAAAAGTCAATTTTTCAGCTCTTTTTTCATTAAAGTTATAAAAGTAAAACTTAATTAAAAGTTTCTGGTGCAAATTTTAATTAAACTTAACATGGGATATAATGTATCCCACCGCCATTCAAGAAGTAATCGACGTTAAAAAATAAAATACGTCTAATTCATAATGATAACAGTACGCTGATACTACAAACACTGTTATAATATTAAAATATAGGGTAGGACCACCTTCCAGTAATGGGTCACCTCGTAGTTTTTTGTTTATAAAAAAAATAATAAATGATAGTTAAGTTTTTATTATTTTTTTTCTTAGCACCCTCTTGCATTCCCTATAAACTGGATTATTTTTTTATACTTTTCATCAAAGCAATTAGAAAGCAGAAAATAAAGTTTCACAGTTTTACTGAAAATCTTAATGAACATGCTAAGAGCTGACTTTACTTACTTAATTTATATCTTCTTTATTTTCTTGTAAACATTGAATGTTTTTATTTGAATAGTAATATAAAACTCTGAAGTTCATATACCAATGATCATTTACAAAATTTTATTTATTTTTAAGAGTTTAATAGAGGTGGTCCATTACTGGATTGCTTATTTCTTGATTTTCCAGTAACGGACCACCCAAGTGACCAATACTAAATGTGTAATTTCAGTTGACATAAAATATTTTGATTTAACTGAAAAGCTAAATAATCAAATTTAATACTTAAATTTTACCTACTAGAATTTAAAAAGACAATTTCTTTATAAATAGCCGTTTTTAAGAAGACATCCAAAATTGGCACAAAAAACAAGCAGAACATTTGACAAAATCTAGATGTGCCGTTACAAATAAGTTGCTTTTTTTAAGTTGGTTCAGAAATGTAGAATCATATTTGGAAGAAGATAGTACTAATAACTTCTTCCGAATTCTAAAGCATACAGAGAGAATTTTCAATGCAGTTAAAACTGGTTTTCATTTGTGCTTTTAAAACAGAGAAAATTTTGGGACCAGAATCAGTTAAAGATGTGTATTATGTAGTACCGAATAACGAAAAAGAACAAATCACTGTTATGGGACGTTTTTCAGCAAATAGTGAGATTGTTCCATTGGTGATCCATATAAGCATCTCTCAAGGGAAATTGTAGAATCAATCTGTGCCGAATCGATGGGCTATATGACTGTCTGAAAATGGTTGGATAGTGCAAGAACATTTATCATTTTAAAAACATCCTAAAATTCCGTATTGAATAGTTTGGACTATCAAAAGTGATGATAAAATTGAATATTTGTTATTTATATTTCATATTTGCATAGCACATCATTTAGATAATGATATGAATGAAGATTGGAGACTTTTTATTGCGTTATTTTATCTAAACTTGATTTCAGTAAAACATTGTCTTTATCGTATAAATCAAATAAATTTAAATATTTTATTTTATGTCTTTACAATATAAATCCTTTAATGTAATAAACTTTTAATAATATCATTAATATTTTGTTTTATATCCACATTATAAATCATTGATTATAATAAATTCATAACTTAAATTTAAATATTTTGTTTTATGTTTTTTCATTATAAATCCTTTAATGTAATGAATTTTTAACTTAAGTTTTAATACTTTGTTTTATTAGTATCCTTTCATTAAGAGCAAAATACAATTGAAAAAACAATTACCTGTTATTTTTTGTAGGGTGGCCCATTACTGGAACATAGGCGGTCCATTATTGGGCTTTGGGTGTTTAGACGTATTTCTATTATTTAAAACTAAATTTTTATTTATGTTGGTAAATGTAAGTATGGGATTAGTTAAATAAAGTTGAAAGATTAGTATAATATGAAAAAATTAGAATATAATAATTATAATTATTAATAAAAAATTATTTTTTGAAGAAATTTCTTAAGGGGGTCCATTACTGGTACATCTACCCTATATAGAGAAATAAAAAGAGTAACAAATAATTTTTTTTTCCGATTTTCAAAAACTTTTCTGATTACATGAAAATTTTGATTTTTTTTTTCTTAGTTCCAGGAGAATTCACATACAAGGCTTGCAATCAAACTACTCCAGCCAAGGAAGCCGATAACAAGCAAGAAGTGTACATATCTCCAAATAAAATTCAATATTGGGCCATGTATCCGAAATACTTTTTGAAGAGTTATGGCATAACTATGAAAGTAAGTCGAATTTTTTATTCACATTCTGAAGTTAACAACAGTGTAATCTGTGATTGAAAATAAATCATTTGTGAGCTGACGGTTGTAATTTGTGTTGACCTACTTTTGAGTAGTATTCTTATGATTAAATTTGAATATCATAAGCTCATAATAGAAAATGACCCAGATTAAACTCAAATGAAATCGAAGCTTTAACTTATTTTTTATTTATTTAATCCAGACATATTAATGTAATATTTAAAAAAATTATTGTTTATTTTAGAAATTTCATACGTCAGTTGCTTTAAATAAAGAGAAATTTGGTACATAAATAATATAGTGCCTTATTCCATTTCACAGCAAATCGTTTTAAATAGATACAAAAGATACCGGGTGTCCAGTAAATAACTGACCCATTTTGAACTTAAATAACAAATAAACGGTTTGAGATAATAATGCGCGGTTTGCGGTATTGTTATTAGAAAATCAATAAATTTTTAAACATGTACTTTGTTAATATAGTTCAAATTTCGGAAAAAAATATCGCGCTGGCGGTAACAGGCTGTTTGAATACAGACATGACTCTAATTTTCATAAATATGGGATTTTCGGCTGAATCTGAATCTATATGTTGTCGAATTTGAATTTATATGTTGAATCGACTCTCGAATCAGCTTCAGAAATAGGGTACGTTGATTGGAAAGTGATTTAAAATAATATTTGTGATTGAACCATCTGTATTATATTTCCCCTCCTCAGTCTTGAGACTGAGATATTATTTTATATATTATTATATTACATTAACAAAGTGCATATTTTAAAATTTATTTATATTCTAATAACAATACAGCAAGCCGCGCATTTTTATCTCAAATAGTTTTTTTTTTTGTTATTTACATTCAAAATGGGTCAGTCATTCACTGGACACCCGGTATATTGTTTCAAAGCTATATTGTTACAAAGGGATAGATTGTTGTTATAAATATACTAGTTCAGCCTACTGTTAGCTAAGGCCGCCATACCCGTTCAGGCTTCACACCCTCTAAATTTATAGTAATCTGCCCCATTGAAAAAATATTATCAGGAAGACTGAATGATATTGTCACTATAACGGTGGCTATTTTCTGTAATCGGGTTACTGTGCTTCTTTATTTGAATTTTTCGGTGACCATGGTTTCATCCATTATTGTCGTATTAATTAATAGCTGTTTTCGAAAAACATAGAATGTTCTTCTCATGAGGCTATATATGTTTATAAAAAATTTATCGGCGGAACCTCTATACCGTGTCCATAAAAAATAATGAAAATTTCGTTATTTGGAGATTTATCATCGATTGGCGATAGAATGCAATTTAAAAATAAACTTTTTCACGTCAAATACACTTAAAGGAGAAAAAGTGTCATGTTGAACTTGTTTGATAAAAGAGACCAATTACATATTTGAAAATCAGCTTATATAAAATCATTAGATTAAAAATACCGATATCTTTCTGACTTTTATAAAGAAGTTTTGGATAATATTCTTCCTTAAGTTTCAAGGTTAAAAAACTCCTTCTGCTTGGGAATAGGTTTCATAACTATGGTATTGAAAATCATCGTGCTTTTTATTTTTGAAGTTTATGTTTTATATTTTGATCGAATTTTAGATATTTTCAAGAATAGGTATAGATCAGTTTCAGCCATCTAATCACCTGCAACTCCCCCCCCCCCCTTCCAAGTTTTATCGAATCAATCATAATCGATAATTAATAGTTTGTATTTAGAGCCAACCAATCACAATCGGCCAAGTTTGGGGGGGGGGGGCAAACAAAAAACACATCTGACTGCTAAAGAGGTTGTCAGGTGTGACGTCAGTTGAAAATGGTCTATGGTTTACTCATCATTTCTCTATTTTAATGCATCATCATGTATATTTCACAATGTATAGTATTTATAATTATTAAGGATATCCGAATTTTCTAAAATTTATTTATCGAATAGTAATACGTACAAAATAAAACAAAAATATTTTGCGCATACATTTACTTGCATTTATTTTGCATCAAGCTATGTAATGTATAAACAAATATATTAGTCACAATACTTTTATACTATGTGACGTCATATTAAAATTCTTTTGAATGAAAATCGTTTTAATATATGACGTAATTTTCTATTACATTCATTTCTTAAGTAATAATTTAATTATTTAAAAAAAAATTTCTCTTTCAAGTTTCACTGGTACATACATTATTCAACTTAAAAAAATGTTTGGAAATATTATTTGAGATTTTTAAATATGACCTAATATTCACCATTAAAAGTTTTTCACGTGTGACAGATTAATTATTTTAAATACATTAAATGTAACGATATTCAATGCTTTGGAATTTTAAATATGACGTTATTATCACCCTTAAATGAATTTTGCGTGTAATAATTTTATTATTTTAAAGTTTTTGTATTTCTTAATATTTACGTGTAAATATTTTGATACAATTTTTCTGTTTTTTGCTTTTAACAGGTAATTATCTTTTTTTTTTTTTTTTGAAATTTTATTTCTGTTTTTAGTAATTTCACTTTTCAAATACAACTCTAATTTTTATTTATTATTTATTTTTTAAAATTTTCCTGAAAAGCATAATTTAATCACAGCATTTTTTCACTATATATTGAAAAAAAAATCAATTTGAAAATTACGAAAAAGAAGAAATATCACAATCCCTACAGTGTTCTTCTTCTTTTCCCACAAAAATGGAATAATTTAGTTGTGAAATTATTAAAGAAATGTTATTAAAATTAGAAATAGTTTAATTACTTAACTAATTCGAGTTTAAAAATTCTAATACCACTTTTGACATCTGCCGTTCAATACGCATAATTTGCGATAATTTCAAAGACAAATGATCCATATTTTAGGAGAAATAGCTGTAAAACATAATTAGTCGTTTAATCAGTAGTTTCATAAATTCGTTTGATTAGGATTATACATAACTATCTATATTATAAAGGCCAAACGTATTTGTGCGTAACGCATACGTCATTTTGCGAATGGCAACACTTTCAAATTTTAAATGAAATTTTGGTTATTGCAATTTTTGCTACTACGAATTTTTCAACTCCTAAAAATACCACATTTTCAATTTTTACAGCATTGTATAGCGAAAAAAAAATGTATTTTTATATGCAATTTATTTAAAAATTGTATCTTAATTTATTTTTGAAATATTAATTTTTTTGTACTTTTTAATATCGCTTTTCTAATTGTGGCAACAGGCGTACTCCATTTCTATTAAAAGCAAAGGAAAAAAGGAAAAAAAAATATTACTGTATTTGTATGTTGTCATTTTCTCATTAAAAGGGAAGAAAAATGTAATTTAAATAGCTTCTGTTATAAAACCCGGTAAATTTTGATTTCATTTACAAAATTTGATTTGCACTTAAAAGAATATTAACAATTTAATATCTACTAGATAATGCCGTCAAGATTTGACTGTAAATAACTTGAATGTTTCATTTGAATTTTTTATTAGTTGCTTTTAAATTTGTTTATTCAAATTGTGATGAATTACTGTAATACATAAGTATTTTTTTTATTTTATTTTATTTTTTTTTGCTTATTACGGCCTTTTTTTCTGCCCTCCCCCTCCCCCTCTCAAATAACAATATTTACGCGATCATTCAAAGCTGCCATGACTTTTATTTTTATCTGTCTCATTCTCTAAAATCCTAAATTTGAAATATGATGCAGCTAACTATTTATAATATAACTTTTTATTACTTGAATTTTCTTATAAATTTTTATACATCTTTTCAAATATTAAATCATGTTCATCAATGTAATTTATTTATAGCTGTTATACTAATATTTTTATTTCGTTCCTTTCTTTTTTAATGAATGAAAGACTTTTCTTTCTTACAGACATTTATATTCGTGATGATGGTAGAAAAAATTTAACGAAAATTGTAGATCAGTTCAATTTACGTAACTGATAATTGCATGTAAAATATTTTAGGTTAAGTATTTTAAATATAAAATAATTGGTTTTCAAGATATTGTTCAGTGTTAAATTTTGTTCAATTATAAAGCATTCAAATTATAATAATAATAAAAATCCTAATCTTTTCTTACTGATAAAATATGTTATTATTGAAAGGAATTATCGACAAAAATTCTACACAAATCATTTTGCCGGGTTTGGATTCGAACCTACATCTCTACAAAAACTCAAAGCTCAAAACAGCTGCGTTGCCCCACTACGCTACCAAGAGCACGCTGAGTTGCCTTCTATAATGGAGAAGTTCTAGAATCAGTTGACGCATGCGCAATTGTCTGGAATGTGGATTTAGATTTTACAGAAACTGTTTTGTGTTTTAAAGTTTATGATAACTTTTTTTTTTTTGATATATTTATATCAGCTACAACTTAAAATGCTAACATTTCCAATCTTCGCGTGTAACGGCAATTTTTAAGAAGGATTACCAGTCGTAACTTTTAGCCTCAGATCGTTGAGTTTATCTTCTATGTGTAATACGACACCTTCCGAAATTAACATATTTTTGAATTGTTAATAACACTGAAAGAGAGAAATACAAATAATAACTTTGTGATAAAAAGAAGAGCTTGTTTACAATAAGATCGAATAAATTATGTTTGAGATGCAAACACATTTAAAACTAAATTTCTAACTGTGAATTGATAGTTCAACTGAGCGAAGATTTCTACGCATATGCAACGCATCCAATATCTCCAAAGGCAGACTTGTACTTATGGCTAAATATCATATAAACGTGCATTTTGGAAAGAATTTCTTTTTCCAAACTCTATGCATGAATTTCAGTTTTTTAAAATAAGTCCGAATAAGTCTATCTTAGACATTCTGAGTTTGGCAGAGATCAATCATAAATTTTTAAAAAATTATAAAAAAATTTCCATAAAAGTAATTTAAAATTTTTATTAAAAATTTTCATAAAAACGTCACGAAAATGACGGATCGCCAATAATTCGTTCTATTATTAAAAGCATGCTTTCGTTAAGCCTACATCGGCACGTTTCTTTCTTCTGGTTCACATTCCATATTAAAATAAAACTTTATTTTAAATTTTAAAATAATATTTTTTTTATTTTTTAAGCATCTCGAAAATGAAAAGCAATAAACGTACGCATAGCATATAAACAATAAAAATAATGTTATCAGTGACATATTTTTTATTTTCTTCAAACTTTTTCTGCCACAAGTGCTTAATGTAAGTTTCCAATCACCAAAATGCTGTTAAAATGAATAGTAGTACCATCATTTGACCGTTTATGAAGTTATTTTCGCGTGTCACGAAAATTATGGATAGGCTTAGAGACATACAATTTATTTACTCATGCATGATAATTAACTTAAAATTAATTAAAAAAATATTTTCCTTTGAAAATAAAATGTTTTTTTTTTTTTTTTACAATAATTAGCAATTTTTTAAAATATTATTTTATTTTTGTAAGCAGAAAAAGTACTTTTGATCCTGGATACTGTCACAAAAATGACATTTTTAAGGTTTAAAACTTTCTAATAAATAATGAAATTGCAATAAAATCATATTTTTTGATTTATTGATTTTTAGAACAATGGTTCTAAAGAAGAATTATAAAATTTTACATTTTATTTGCTTAAAATCAATAATAAAGGCCTGAGACACTAAAATGCACGTTTATGTGATATTCAGCCTTATGTACTACGCATGCGCATACGAGAAATTTTAATTGAAAATTGTTGCTAATTAATAAAATTTTTGAACAAACAAATGAACGATAGCAAATCTGTGTCCAAATACCTTTCGTTAAAAAAAAAAAAAAAAAAAAAAAAAAAAAAAAAAAGAATGGTGTGATTTGATGCAGTAATTTGCTCTCACGGTCTGTCGAAAGGAAATTCTTAGCGTTTTAAATATATAGATTTCAGCTAATAGCATTGAGACTTCATGTTTTGAGTCAAAATGATCAAATTAAAGTACAATTTTTTTTTTTTTTTAAAAGGGGAATAATACAAAATGTGCATTTGTAAATTTTGATATGGTGAAAATGATGCCAGATATAGATTTCATGGGGATTCTATGATGGAATCAAAGTTGAATAAATTTTCTTTTTTCATTTTGGAATACTAATATAAAAACCTTAATTGATAACTTTAACTAAAATAAACTATAATTTTACGTTAACTTTATGTTAAATATGATTTGTTTAAAAATTTAACTTACCAATATAAAATGCATTTTTTATTATAACTAAATCTGTAGGTTTATTATAAATCAATGAAACAGTTTCTTCTTAAACGTTTTCTTTAATCGAGACACGACGGGTTCTACCTTGTATATATAAGGTTGATATTGTTATAATGATATTTGTAAAAAAAAAAAAAAAAAAAAAAATACATTTTTATAAATGTATCTTTTTTACAAATATCATTATTACAATATCTACGTTGCAAAAGATGATATTTGACCAAGAACTGTGTCTGCTATGATTTTGTAAGAATAAGAAAGTAGTAAGGGGACTTTCATATATTTAAAAAAAAAACTAATCTTAAAAATTTCAATACTATGCATAAATAATAAAACAAAAATGTAAGTCTTATTAACACAAATATAAGTTTTAGGAAGTTTATATCATTCCCCGTAGAGATACCCAATAGACTGTTTCTGAGGAAGAATTCAAAAATGAAATCTGCAACTTTAAGGTTCATAATTTAAACAACATTTTGAAATACTTTTCTGTGAAAAATGTTAATGTTATAAAAATGTCAAATAAATTGTTTGAATAATTTAACAAATAACTAACATCATTGTTAGATTAACAAACCGATTTTATAAAATCAATTGTTTTCAATTATTATAGTCTTTTTTAAACCGCGGCGTTTGTTTCCATTTTACCCTACACCTTTAAATTGTAAATCTAAAAATCTATAAGATTGCTAACTCATAAAAATCTTTAAAAAATATAGAATATTCTTCTCATGAGGCTATATACGTTTGTAAAAAATTTATCGGCGGAACCTCTATACAGTGTCCGTAAAAAATAATGAAAATTTCGTTATTTGGTGATTTATCATCGGTTGGCGATGGAATGCAATTTAAAAAAAAAACTTTTTCACGTCAAATACACTTAAAGGAGAAAAAGGGTCATGTTGAACTTGTTTGGATAAATTTTATTTAAATAACTTTAGTTTTGACAGTTTTAGTTTGTTTTAAGTATAATTTTGTTATATCTATATTTATATGCATTTATATTGAAACTTAATCATCAAAATTTGCGATTTAAAACGAAATTCATAATTTAAATTAATTAAAATTGTTTCAAGCTTAAAGTCCAATTGAACATTGTCGATTCGATTTTGTTGCCATGGAAACATATGGATTTTATTTTTGAATACGCTTAAATGTATGAAAATAAATTTCCTCTGTGACTATTTTTATTTATTAAAAAAATTTTCCAATCATAATTTAAATAACTACCCCAACTGGCAATATATATATATATATATATATGTAAAACAATAAATATGCATATAATATATTAAACTTTCCCATTGTTTATGTTTAAATTCATTAAATACCGTTAACACGCATTCCAAACTTAACCAACATTTTTCCTCCAACATTTTCAGTTATATTAAAATCGTTTGCTTTTGGCGAGAAAAATGCTGTGTGCTAAATCGCTTGACGCTTTCGTCTTTTCACGCCAAATATTCGAAAGTGCTTTATTTTTTTACATAATTTATTCTGTAATCCCGCCGCTAATTTTGACTGATCCTTTATTACATACATAAGTAGTTTAATTAGAATTTTTTTTTCAAAAAAATTCTGAGTATGCACAGTATGGAGACCTTCCTTGTAAGAATGTTTCAGAAAAATGGGACAACTAGAACTTTTCATGTATCTGCAAGTAGGGCTACAGATAAAATTTTAGTAAGATTACTGTGATTTTCGTAGATTTTTACTGTAAAGCTAGATAGATTTCTACAACTTTACAAAAACTAGTTTTGAACAGATAAAATTTTAGTAAGCATTCTGATTTATGTAACTTTATATCTGTAGAACAACATACTTTTCTTTTTCTTTCTTTCTTTCTTTCTTTCTTTTTTTTTTTTTTTTTTTTTTTTTTTTTTTTTTTTTTTTTACAATGTAATTATAAAAACTCACTTCTAAAATTTTCAAAAAGAAAAAAAAAATGTAATTTAACAAATTACAACGACTATTTGGAAAATGATATTTTCAAAGACTCAAATTAAAAAAAATATATAAATATTTTCTATATTTAAATTAATAATAATAATAAACGTCATTTTTAGGATGATTATAACGAGTCATATATTACTTTAATGAATTACCGTGCTTTAAACATTAATATTATTAATATTTCTAGACCAATGTTTAAAAAAAAAAAAAAAAAACAAAAAAAAAAAACAGTAGATTAAAGATAGACAACTTTAACTGTTTAAAATGTGAATTTTTATTGGATGGAGTTAATCAGGCTGACTTCTGAACGCCTCCTATTACGTACGACCTGGATTTAACATTAATATTCCCGGACCCATCACAAACAAATTTTAAATGAAATTTCAATTTTACAATTTTCAGAACTGCAAATTTTTAAGCTTTTAAATATCGCACATTTTAAATTTTTACACCGTTGCGTAGAGAAAAAAAATGCACGTTTTAATGAAATTTGCTGGAAATCTCTATTACATTTTATTTTAAAATTATTAATTATTTTTAAAGTTTTTATTACTCTTCTTGTCATCGTGGCAAAAGAAGTATTCCATTTTTGGACATTAAACTTGGACCAATCAGGAAACGATAGATATGCTTTAGATTTCCCAATTCTCTACCGAGAACAACAACTATTTTTTCCAAATAGTTAATAATAATAATAATAATAATAATAATAATAATAATAATAATAATAATAATAATAATAATAATAATAATAAACACGAAATATTTTGATAAATCTGTTGTTTGAATGAAATAGAAATTAAATGATTCAGAAAGAAATATTTTTTATAAATTTCCAATAGAAAAATAGAAAAAAAAATATTTGTGTAAAATTTATCTAAAATAAATTTCTAAATTAATGTGAGAGGTTTAAAAAATTATAATAGTATATTACTGTTCTGAGAAAATATAATCAATATGCAAATCATAGAATATATTAGACTAAATTTCATAGGATAATCCCTGATTAATGTATGCATTGTAATTAAAGCAACACACAGACTTTGCTTTAGAAATCGAATTTCAAATATGAAAAAGAATAGTCTAAAAGAATCCATAAGTAGCTGCAAAAAGGAGTTAAATGTATATATTTTTTTTAGCTTAGTTAATTGTAAGGATCTTTATAAAAAAAAAATCATAATAAATGTAAATGAGTAATAGTGAATAATATTCCACAGTTCAAACCTCAAGATGGAGCTTCTATCAGAGTTTGCTTTACAAGATCATACAGTTCTCTATTGGAGGGTAAAAATGAAAACTGCAAAGATTCTACGGGTAGGTATTTCTAATTTATTTCAGTAATTTGTAGTGATTTTGCACTTATCATTACTCAGTCAGTAATACTTCATAAAAGCAGAAAGTGTAAGAAAAAAAAATATTATTTTTCATTCGAAGACAAAAGATGCTGTGAATTTATTATAGAGAATAGGTATGTAAAGAGCTAAGCAAGTATAACGTTACCATTTGAGGGGAGAGGGAGGGGACATGGCACATGATATCTCCAGGTATCTCTGGGGGGTCTTTTCATTCCGATAGCATTTTTGATGCAATAAAAATTTTCTCTTTTTATTTCTAAATTGGTTTTTGGTTTAAAATAGTATTTTATCTTTTTTTAGACGGTTATCTATTTTTATGAAAATACAAAGTTATTATTAAAATCACTAATCAGGATGAGCGAAGCGAATCCTCTACTAGGCTACTCAAATTACAATTTGTCGTACACTTTACAAAAAAACTATTCAGTATTTTGACATGAAATTAAACACAAAAATAAATTATGATCTGTAGATTTGCACAATATTATTTTTTTACAGAATAACCTTTAAAAAATTGTTATTTTAATTAATTTATTTTACATGTTTTTCCATTACGGACGCATTTTTAGAAAAAAAAAAAAAAAATGAAACACGTACATTTTCAGAAGATAAAATAAATCATGGAGTCAGTAATTACAGATAGAATCATGATTAATTAAACAAATAAAATGTATTTTCTTTATTCCGACAAAATCACACTTACGCATATTAAAAAAATTATATTTTGATTTTTTTTTTTTTTTTTTTTTTTTTTTTTTTTTTTTGTACAATGGCAACAAAATAATTACAAACAAATAAAATTAATTGTTAAATTCGTTATATAAAGAGTTATTTGAATTCGAAGGTGGAAAATTGAACCAAATGAAACATATGTATTATTATTATGGTATATGTAGTATTAATTTTAAATAGTTTGCCGTTTAAGGTGCTACTTTGATATACCCCCCCAAAAATTACGCGCCAAATCTGGCACTCCCTACGCACTTTTCCTACGGACCTTTTAGGTTTGCTGTTACTCAGCTTCATTCCTTCATTTGTATTTTTTATGTATTCATTGTATTTTTTAGGTATTCCTTTTTTGTATTTAACTTAATTTTAATTAATGTATTTTTAATTAATTTATTATTTTTAATTAATCTATTTTTAATTAATGTATTTTTAATTAATGTATTTAACTTAATTTTAATTAATTTTATTTTTTGTATTTAACTTAATTTAACTTAATGGGTATTTTGCTTGTCGAGAAAAAAAAGTCGCCAAATTTACGATTTGGGGGGTATATCAAAGTAGTTCCCCGTTTAAAAACAATTTATGGAATGTATTTGTTCTATTATAAAAAAATCGAAGAAAGCGTAAAGTTACTGGTTGAAAAGAACACGAATATGATATAGCTTTAAGGCAAGAGGCTTCATATCAGCGTAAAAAACGACGGCACAGATGTCATATACACACCAGATTCACGCGTTTTTTTCCAACGCCAATTTGGCAAAAACTATGGTTTCGGATGCCAGTTACCATATGTATTTTTAAAATGGGAATAATAATAAATTTAATAAAGTTTAATTAATACCTATAGAACAAATCAATCTATATAATTAAAAAAAAGAAAATAACTGTAAATAAACAATTTATTAATAGATAAACAACATCAGGGTTACCCTGTCTCGCAAAATAACGACACTTTGTTGCCAGTTAAGTACCCCGGTGCATATATGACATTGGCGCCTGAAGAAAAAAAATAGTGCCAGTGTGGTGCGCACATGATATCTGAGCCAAAACGACGACATGACGAATCTTAACAGAGAATGCATCTGCTTGGAAAAATGCTTTAAATTTCGAAGATGCGCAAAAGAATTTAAAATTAGGAAAGAGTTCCATATCCTGCTCTGGTTGGCGCGATTAGTGAAGGAACGGAAAATGGCGCAAAATGTCATTTTAGCATCTTACCAAATTTTTCAAAATGGCAAAAAACATGTTTTTTAAATTTTTATAAACATATATTTTTGAGTTATATACGATATATATGCATAAAAACAATATATAACTTCAAATGCTAAAGATAGCAGCAACCATTTTGAAACTTTTATCGCCAAAAAAAGGTAATCACAAAAACCAGAACAGGGTGTGGGACTCTTCTCTAAAATTATATATTTTTTTAATTTCCCATCGTCGTTGGTTTGGCATGCATATTCTATCTGACGGATCTTGTAAGTCTTGCCATAAATGTATAATAAATAATGAACTAAATATTTTTTTTGTAGCTAATAATATGGACTGTGATCCACATCCCAATTCGACCTTTTATTTATATTTTTATTAATGTTTTACTACGTTATTTGCTTTTTCGTTATTTTAAAAATGCACCGATTTCTACAAGTTGGCTAATAGTTTGACGCTTTGTATTATTTGACGAAATTGGTCAACAGGATAATCAAGTAGTATTCATTTTTGTGAGAAAACAAGATGGAAAATGTAAAAAATCTTTGAAAAAGATATTTTAATTGAAAATATTTTTTAAAATGTCAAATTTTGTTTAGAAAAATGTATATTTATACCAGTTTTATATCATAAATAAAAAATTCCGAGGAAATTGTTGATTATTTGAATGAATTTACATTTCTAAAATTAAAATGCACCAAAAAATAAAATAGCTTTTTTGTTTGATAAAGATGCAAGAATAATAAATGCTACTTGATTATCCCGTCAACCAATTTCGACAAATTATAGAAACCGCCAAACTATTGGCCAAATTAATAAATTTGCATACTTATTTTAAATAACGATAGAACAAATAAATTAATAAAACATTAATAAGAATACAGATAAAACTTTATATAAAAAAAAATCACTTGATGGCGTAACGATCACGTGAAACGAGTTAAATGTAATGTGAATGTGGCATTTTTTATCTCATCATTGGCATTTAACTTTTTAGTTTGGCGGTACCTTTTTCTAATAATATATTCTACATAAAAATATGAGAATTTATATCATAAAATACCCAATAATAATTCTACCTTTTATCATAATGGTACCTTTTTCGTCGTTGGGATAATCAAGTAGTATCAAATATTATAAAAAAAAAAATATTGTTACTTTAAAATAGTTATCAAATGAAATAATGCTTCGCGAATCCAAACAAAGCATCGCTTTTGCTAGTTTATTATAAAATCATTTAATTCTAAAATATGGAATACCTCAACATTTGACATCGCTATTCTTCATGGTTCACTCGTAGGTTTGACATTGTGTTTTCCTGCTCCCAGTTTTAACTGTTTTCATACCTTTATTTGTAGGACAAGCATAATGTTGAACCTACGATTGAACCACTAGTGGTATTAATTTTTGGTTTATGCGCCACTTCATTTCTGGCAGACATGGATCATTAGATTCCCCTATTACTATTCTTCCATAAAATAAAGATTTTTTTTTCTTGTGCTCGATGACACAGATTTTAGTGCTGTCGGCTCTTGGACTATAAATTGGATATATAGTTGCCATTGTAAGAGTGGATCAAGTAGATTGTTCACTGTGGCACTGCCTGCTCAATAACCATGTGCTTTCTGAACACGTTTGGTATCTGTTGGCACTGGCAGAACTGATCTAAAAGAATTTCCCCAAAAAGTTCTATAAATTTTGAAGTGCATTTTTTCAAAATCAAAACTGACGAGGTAGGTTCATTGTGGTTCTCAATGCCTCATATATGAGACGTTTAGAATAGAAAATCAAAAATCCAAATAATTAAAATTTGCTAAAAAAAACGGTTTAACGTGTTTGCCATATTTTTGGAAACTTCTAGTCCATGAAATTTGTTATCTATTTTATCATTTCATATTTTAATTTTACATTTAAGCACGTTAAAACGAAAAAAAAATCTGTTTAGTAAGGTTTCTATTTTGGTCGTCATTATTAAATAGTATTCTAGGGCGGAAATAATGAAACTATTCCACTAAACAACATTCCGTCATATACAGGATCGTTTTTACAGGTTTAACTATATTTCATTTTTTCCTATTTTATTTTTTTAAATGGATAAATATCACTTTAAACATTGATATTTTATGTATTTCTACCTTTTATCAATAGAATTCAAAATTTTTTAAAATGTTCTTTTGGTTTATTTTGTTTCGTATTTTGCAGGAGGGGAAATAGAATTTTACACATCGAATCCTTGTTACAGTAAGTATAAATTATTTTTAAAATATCAAAATGAACCATTATTTTTGTTTATTTTAATGTTTTAAGTCTAATATTATTCAAAGTTAAAAACGTGAAATTAAATGTAAATCTTTGAATGTTTAAATTTACAGGAAGAAATTTACTTTGGAAAAAAGAAACAAGAACAAAAAATCATACGTACAGCATAAAATATGAAACACTTTCGAACATACCCTCAATCCTCTATACATATATGAAATAGTTTGTTCTGACTGACTGATAATCAACGTACAATTCAAACTACTGAACGTATAAACATGGAAATTGAGGAAAATATATTTCTTATGATCTAAGCGTGCATTAAGATGGAATTTTTGAAAATTTCCCTTCTAAGACGAGCAAACGGGGGGGTCCAAAATTCTGGAACATCTTCTTATATCTCAGCATTAACAGTCGTTTAAGGTAGCAGCGTGAGATTCAAGAAAATAAATCTAATAAAAAAAATTAAATACATATTTCAGCGATTTTAGAAATTGCCCCCCCCCCTGAGGGGTTTAAAAGGGGAATCAAACAATTTAGAACATTTGGCACATCTCAGCAGTTGTTTTAAGTAGAATGACAAAAAATAAATCGATTAAAAAATAACTAAAGATTTGTTTCAGAAATTTTAAAAGTTCCACTCCCGAGGGCGTTAAAGTGGGGGTCGAAAATTCCTAAACTTTTTTTGAATCCGTTATGTGAGGTATCATCGTAAAGCCCTCGGACCGCTCTCTCATATTATGAGCCTTTCTTCCTTACCCCTATTCCTCTCCACCACGGACAGTTTTCAATTTTTTTTAAAAATTGTAGGGTTTTATTATTACATATCGGATTTTTTTTTACGGGGCCCTCTGATAAATATTATTTATAATATATGAATCTTTCAAAGAGAATGAAAGGTTTTACACCGAGGAGACAAAATAGTTGGGAACTCTGGGAGGCGATTTTCTAAATTTGGCCTACACCCCTCATATGATATATCATTGGAAAACTCTCTGACCATTATTTCAAATTATACAGCGTTGGCAATGTCTGGAAATACTGGGTTAATATCCCAAATAGATAGTACAAACAAATTTTATAAACAAAAATCAAGCTAAAATTACGTAATTTTGAAGTTTTTGTTTACATGCATAACCCCTATTTCCACAGATAAACATTACGTCTTCTGCGAGCCAGACCGCCCTCGTGCGTAAAACATCATAAACCATAAGAGAAACATATGCTCTTTTAAATAAGAGCATATTTAAAAATGAGCCTTGCTAAAATCAGGTGACGAAACCGTTGCTAGCTTTTAGACTATATGTTATAAGCTGCAAATTCCCATTCGGGAAATTCCAGCGGATAAGCGGATCTTGTTGAGAAATTTTGTTACGGCCTGTATATGATCAACATAATTCATTAAAACTAAATAATATTTAAATAATAGTTAATTTTAAAAATGCATACCAGAACTGAAACACAATCTCAACAATTATTGTTCGTAAGTTTCAATGCATCGTTCATTTTCTCCTGTAGCCAAATTATTTTCTGTGTCCGTGTAAATGAACGGTAAATTATAATAATATATAATAAGAATATATAATAAGAATCTGGCAATAAACCCAGTGATATATATCAATTTCAATATGTATAAAATAACATAATTTCGTTAAAATACACCATAAGCGTTATTTCCCCCTCGATCGCAATGTAATCAAATTCTTTTGAGTGTTGCTGTAGATGAACCGTACCCATTCACTTAATTTTCAATGCCGAACATACCATAGTAAATCACAATAACAAATATCAATTTCAAGATTAACTTTCGACGTAAAAAAAAAAAAGAAAAGAAATTGAAAAATTGAAGAAAGGTTTTTAGTCTAAGAGCCGACAGCACAAAAACCTATGTTATCGAGTACAAGAAAAACCTTTATTTTATGGAAGAGTAGTAATAGGGGAATCTAATGATTCATGTCTGCCGAAAGTGAAGTAGTGCTTAAGCCAAAAATTAGTACATTAGTACAGCCAAATCAGGCATAGATCATTAGATTTCCCTATCACGACTCTTCCATAAAATAAAGGTTTTTTCCTTGTGCTGGATAACATAGGTTTTTGTGCTGTCGGCTCTTGGACTTAATACTTTTAAACATTTTTCAATGCCCCTGATTGCCAATATTTTAAAAATATAAATCTTATGACGTAGAAATATCAACATTTGATAAGGTACATTATAGCGACGTTATTATAGCAATAGAAGTGGATCAGAAGAAGAAAAAAAGCATAGAGAAGAAGCATGCGGCATTTGGATACGGAGCAGTTTGGATATATTGAAACAGCATTTGATTGTTCGTGAGGTAGATGACACGGTTTTCACAGCTTCAGGAAAAAAAACGAAAAAGAAATATGGCTTTCAAAATCGAAACAAAGCAAATTAATCGCTTGACAAAGACAGCCGTTAATTAATTTACCGATAAAATTTTAATTACAGCGATTTTTTTAAATTACAATGCTTGTTATTTATAGTAATTCATAAAAAAAAAAATCAACTTTTACAAAATATATTTTTTAAAAGGGACAAATACTTAAGTTTATTATTAGGATAAGTGAGCATATATTCTTTTTTTTTTTTTTTTTAGCCTTTTTTTTTTTTTTTTTTTTTTTTTTTTTTAAATTTGATTTGTTGTATAGATTATTTTGATTTATCGAATAAACTCGATTTAAAGAATTGAGTTGGTAATCCCGAAAGGTTTGTTAAATCAAGATTCGACTGTACTATTGTACACTTTATGTATTTTATATGACAATAAGCGAATGATGATGTTTTACTAAAACTCATTTCAAGAAGGCACCGCGACTTAAATAATTTCAAATATGAAACGCAACGCTATTTTGCATTCTCCATTTCTTATTCCGTTTATATTGCAATTTCAGATAATCTGAATTTTGCATATTTGTATAGGTTAAATTAAAACACTTTTCGCCGAGAGAGATTTCTGTGACTCCGGAGGGACATTATACAGCTCCGGGTGGGTGGGAAGTAATTTCACTTTTTAACCTTTAAAAATACAAAATTACAAACCTTCTGGGGGGGGATCTCATTCCTCGGGGGGGGGAATGCACCTCCCCCCGGGTCCACGCCCTGAATTTAACGCTGGTTCTGACCAGCAGAGTTATACAGTATTTACACTTTTTGCATTTCTTAAAACGATAAGAGAATAATGATGCATTAGGAACACTCATTTCAAAAAGGAATTCTAACTGAAACAATGTCAAAATTAAAAATATAACAATAATGAACAGTTTTTAAAAAATGTAAGCAAAATTAGTTATTTCTATTCAATAAATGAATGATTTTCTTATTATTTTCTGTTTTTGTTTTTTAGAACGAACCGTATTTAACTGTGATCCATTTTATTTTTCCGTTGAAGCAAAGAAATCACCCACAGCTACCTGTCAAAGTAAGTTTTATCCTAGTTTATTGTATCTTATACACGAAACTCTGATTTGACTAGCCATTGTATCATCGAAAAGTATATGAAGTTATGCATAGAATTGAGTCAAAAAATTTTTTTGTGTGTATTTGGCTGAGGCGAGCAAACCACAATGATAAACCTATGAGACAACCTCTAAAATCGAGTTTTCAGGTATTTTCCACCGTAACACGAATAAGTAGACGGATTGTGTTTTAAAATGCGAATTGAGTTTTATCTAATTTTAGAATTCAGCTGTAAACTCGATGAGGTGATTGTCTATGCTGTAGCTTTCCGGTCTACATCAAATTCATTGTCCTCTTCAGAATAATTTAATTCTTTTGCAGGTATGCTTGAGATATTGGAAACAATTCAGCAGATTATAAGATATTAATTAATGAATTTTTTTACAATGAATTTGTATTACTGATATTAATGAAAATTGGATTTTTATTATGCAAAGCAATTTCTTCACATAAGATGTAATTGAAAAATGCATGTTTTATTCTTAACGTTAAAAATTTAATGTTTTTTTTAATCGTTATTTATATCTGAATTAAATATTCATAGCTATGTTTTATAAAATGGCGGTTTCTCCTTTTTTTGCCCTCTAGATATTTTATATCAGTAATTAAAGTATACATTTATTTATATATATATTTTTAAAGAGAGTATTAGAAATATGCATTCTTGATGACTATTCTAAATGTTGATTAATTTATATTCATTTATGCAAAATACAATCTAAGTATGTAAAATTGTATGCATATGAGCAATTGAATATTATAAGGACTCTGTTAATTATTAATTAATGTACATTAATATATTTTATAAATTTTAATTTATCTCAGCTTTATTTATTTACTATTTCTTCTATTTATAGGTTTAAGATGCACTACTCCACATGATGTGCAGTTTCATTTCGAACATGAAGGTTTGTATTTTTTTTCCTTAAAATTCTAGAACACTTTTTATTTTTGGCATATCAAAATTTCATTTGCATATTATGTTAGCTAAATGTATAGAGCAACTTTTGTAAAAGTCTCAAAATAATAGCTTGAAAGTTCTGAAAGTAATCGTATATAGAAAAAGGACAAAATCCGTTCTTTCCAAAATGAAGCAAAAAAATGAGGGATTTTATCCAAAAGTAGTCGTAACATCCCGTATTGTGTATTCTATATTGACACTAATCAATGAATATATGGATACAACCCCTCTTGTTTTTGCTTCATTTTGAGAATAACGGATTTTCAACTTATTCAATTGACGATTATTTTCAGAATTTTCAAGTTATGATTTTGTGACTTTCACAAAAGTTGCTCTATACATTTAGCTAACATAATATGCAAATGAAATTTTGATATCGTTGACGCATGCGCAGTAAAAAATTATTTAGTAAACCAACTCATTTTGTGTACAATTTTCATTATTTTTTAAATTCTGATTACAGGGTACTGTGTGCAATGTTGTTTGTCATATTTTCTGAAAAAAATATTGTTTTATATTAAGAACTCTGAAAATTATAAGGAAAAAACTTGGAAAAATTTGGGACCATTTTTATAAAAATCTTAATTACTCTGCGAATATGCATGCTATTTGCATAAAAATGAACACAGTGTATTACAATAAGGCATTCAATCATAATCTAGAGTTTGAGCGCTTTTGCTACATTAGTTTTGACAGGGTTATTCAAAAGATACTCATTCTTTTTTAATTTGTTGACGGTCCCCTATGGAGTTTCGGTAAAAACTCTTCACGGAGATGTATGACGTATACTATTATATTTATACACTAAGAGTTTCGAGATGATTCCTCATGTATATTTTTAGATATTTAGTAAAATGTCTAAAATCGCAAGTGTCCCATAATCAATGGCAATATAGTGTATGTATATATATATATATATATATATATATACAGGGTGATTCCAAAGTTTCTTTACAATAAAAGAGGGGTGATAGTACACATCAAGACAAACAATATTAAATAGGAGACCAAGGGTCCAAAACGTTTTTCTTATTAAATGCTTTCGTAAGCTTAGACTTGAATTTAAATTTTGAGCTCAAAATCGGAATAGCTGGGAGTGGTTAAGTAGACAAACTTAGCTGTGTTCAGAGGGTTCAAATTTCAAATAATTATAAAAAACGGAAAAATTGGTCGATTCGTTTGCGGTTTTTGCTAAAACTAATTTTTAAATCAGCAGTTTTCTTGATCAATCAGTGTTTTCTTGAAAATAATTTTTAAAGATAAATTTCACAAATGCCGATAGAGAGCGCCTTAGACTTTGGAGTAACTATTTTTAACTGTTAGTTTTTTAATCTCATTAAATGTTTTCAAATGCATAGACTTAAATTATGGGCTGAAATTCTGAATCGTTGGGAGTGTTTAAGTAGCGAAAAATAGAATTGTGTTGGAGGAGGAAATAGGGTTAAATTTCAACTCCTGATCACACTTCAGTTTGCGCTTCTTAACTCCTCATAACGATTCAGGATTTGAGCTCAAAATTCAAGTTTAAATCTAAGCTTCCGAGAACATTTAAAATTCTTTTGCAAGCATTTAATTAGAACCAAATAATAATGGTTAAAATGACTCTGAAGTTTAAGGCGCCCTCTGACGGAATTTTTTGAGATTTATCTTTAAAAATTATTTTCAAGAAGATACTGACTTAAAGAATAGTTTTATTTTAAACCGCAAACGAATCGACCAATTTTTCCATTTTCTATAATTACTTTAAATTTGAACCTCCCCCTACTCCTTGAACACAGTTCAGTTTGTGCTACTTAACCACTCCCTAATATTCAGATTTTGAGCTCAGAATTTAAGTTTAAGTCTAAGCTTCCGAAATCATTTAAAGATATGCAAATAATAACGGCAAAAAATAGTTGTTCGTTACTCCAAAATCTAAAGCGCCCTCTATCGGCATTTTTTGAAATTTATCTTTATAATTTATTTTCACGAAAATACCTAAATAAAGAATAGTTTTAGTGAAAACCGCAAATCAATCGACCGATTTTTCCGTTTTTTATAATCATTTGAAATTTGAATACTCTGAACACAGCTCAGTTTCTGTTACTTAACCACTCCCAACTACAGTTTTTGAGCTCAAAATTTAAGTTTGAGTCTAAGCTTACGAAAACATTTAATGAGATGCAAAACATACCGGCAAAAAATAGTTGTTCGTTACTCCAAAGTCTAAAGCGCCCTCTATCGGCATTTTTTGAAATTTATCTTTATAATTTAATTTCAAGAAAATGCCGACATAAAGAATAATTTTAGTGAAAACCGCAAATCAATCGACCGATTTTTCCGTTTTTTATGTTTATTTGAAATTTTGGTCCCTAAACTTTAATGGCGGCTATCTCCATAGGAAAACGTTTTGGACCATTGGTCTCCTATTTAATATTGTTTGTCTTGATGTGTACTATCACCCCTCTTTTATTGTAAAAAAAAATTTGGAATTACCCTGTATATGTATATATATTCTGTTTTACATTCAAACAAAAAGAAAAAAATCAGACTGTGTATTTTGCATTTAGGTCAGAAATTATTGCCCACTATTAAAAAAACTGAATTTTTATGAAAAATATTCGACTAAGCTATTTATGAAAGATATAACTGTTTATAAGAAAACTAAAATTGAAAAGATTTGAAGACTAAAAATAGCACTTTGTTTACGCATTTATTTTAATTCTTAAAACTAGAATATTTTTTTTATGCCTTCGATAAAATGATATTTAATTTGTGCGTAATATTTTGAATCCCCCTTTATTTCGGTATTTACATTTTAAGTGACTGTTACTGAGCATACATATAAAATACCTTGTATCAGGGGCGTGCCGACCCGGTGTGCGAAGTGTGCGGCGCACACAGGCGCCGAAGTAGTAAAGGCGCCAAAGATTTCAGTTGAAGAGAAAGTACTTTAAAAAAATCCTTAATGTTATTAACCTAAAATGTATCTCAATTTCTTAACATCTGAATTACATTTTATAAATTTACCTAAGACAAACTTTATATATATATTTATTTTTTTTTATTATTTATTTACTTTGTTTTATTCGACTTCTGTGTTTCCTAATAAGTTAACTTAGACGTAGACTAGTCCAACATTTCAATAAAAAGAAGTGCACCTCATGGAGTTGCAAACGATGAAAGGCGCCAGGTTGTTGAAAACATTCAACATTTATCTCACGATAGTAGTGTTGAAGCCTAGTACAGTTTTATTACCACAAGAACTAAATTTCACTCTTTTTTTTTAATAGCAATCTTCTCCTTGTTGCAGAGGTCCTGTTATAAATAAAATGAAAATTATTATTTGGAAATATTGGTAAAAATTTTCTCTGTAGTAATAAGCCCATGAATACCGGTAGACTAAAGCGTCATAAGCGTTTTCAGTCTGGCCTCAAGCCTGATGTAGCAGTCAAATGCCGATCTCTAATCTGGATATGTTATATTTCGGTATTGTTGTTTTTAAACCAACATCGCTATTATACTAACCTCTGTTATACCAACCACTATTATACTTATTCATAATTATATCCATAAAAATATCATATTTTATCAGTTACGTGTAAATTTTTATGTCGGCACAGCTGTTGTCTTTATTCTGCCGAACCAGCTCGACTCATTTGAAAGTTTACTTTCATTTTTCTAGACCGGATACGGACACGAACAGACATCTACCCTGATTACAGAAACAATTTAAAACCTGAAATATTATGGAGTGTGCTGTGCATAAGCCATAATATTATCATTGTAAAGATTTTATTTTCGAGAGACTGACCTCAGTTATAAAACAAATTTCGATTGGTAAGCATCAACCGTTTGTGACACTTTTGGCATTCCATGTCGACGGTTTAACACTAGGCGGTCGAAGCAATATACTTTTTCAGCGCTTCTACAAATGACCACTTTTGTAGAGATTATTATTTATTTGGCAAAAAATTATACGTCTTTTAGGACCACAGACTTTCGAGCAGTACAAATACTTTTTATCTATACTTCTTGTACTCTGGACATATCATCCTGATGGAAGCAAAACTTTTGTTAAGGAGAAGGGGATTGAATTCAAGGGGATTATTCAATCATAGACTGAACAAATATAACTGTGATGTTCATTTCAATATAAAACATAAAATTCAAAGTATTGAAATGTCAGCTCTTATTAGCTTTACATATAACCGTAGACGCTTGTGAGACTAGAATGGCAAAATTTTAAATTTAGACATAAATAAGTTAGCAGCTAATATGGTCACTGTATTACGAAAAAATATATAGATTTATGAAATAATAGTTTTAAATTCTTTGTCTTTATCTTACTATCCGACCTGCCCGGCAAAAAATAATATTCTTAATCTTTAACTGATCTGACAGAAATTCTCATACAATTACTGTGTAGCAGTCTGTGAGACCGCTCCATCGAAAGATGAATAAAAGGCGTGATTAACTCTAAGGATGATGTTTTTATACTAAACTTTATGTACAGGGCTGTCACATTTAAAATTCACCCACTCAAAAATCTTTACTGATAGTATTTACTAAAGTTCCAAATTAAACAAAATTTCGGTAGTGTTTGTACTTAAACTGAAAGTTACAAGCTAACCCTTTGCACTCGAGAGGTGACTCTCACTCACAACTAGAGTTGCCAAGTGTCTCTCATAAATCGGGACGCCAATTGCTTCGAACACCTCTAATATCTAAAAGTTTATTTCGCCATCTTTTATCACAGACTATTCGGCCATTAGATAAAGCGATGAAAATTAGTTTAAGATACTGGTGTCCAGAGCATTTAGAGCACCCATTTACGCGGGGCACTAGAGGTCAGTGAGAATCACCTCTCAAGGGAAAAGGGTTAAACTATAAAAATTCACGCAGAGTAAAGACAAACGTCTTTCTTTTATTAACCTTTAACTGGTGTTGCCGGTCTCACAGACCACTGCTTTTTCTCGTTTTTTATAGTTTAACACTTAACTTACAGTTCAACTACAAACACTATTGAAATTCTGTTTCATTTGGACTATAGTACTATCAGAGACTTTTGAATATGTGAATTTTAATCATAACAGCCTTATACATAAAATTTAGTACAAAAATATAATCCAATGAGTTAACTTAGCTTTTTATTCATCTTTCGATGGCGCGGTCTCACAGATTGCTTCACTGTAGTTGTGTAAGAATTTCTGTCTCATCAGTTAAAGGTTAATATAGATATGCAAATTAGAGATGACAAACAACTTTATTCTATTAGAATGGAAGCAATCTAATTTATTGTAATGTGTTATTTTCTTTGGTACAATGGAATTTTGCCGTTTAATGTAGGATTCTGATGAAGACAGATTTTATTTTCACGGCTTTATTATGTTTCAAATTTTATTTATATATATGCCAACCTTCCTTATTTTTCAAATAATTTACACATGTTTTGAACCAGAAATTTATTTAATAAATGAAATAAAATACGAACCCTGTTGAAACAAGACGCTTTTTATTAAACAATTTTCTAGTTCAAAAAACTTTATTTGAAGTGGGATAAAACTCTAGCAGAATGCAATTTATGCATCTATAGATACTGACAGAGTTTTTTATTAGGTTGTCCCAAAAGTTTCTTTTGTTTTTTGCCAAAATATAACCCCTTCAAATTTCGAAAACAGCGTGATTTTACTAAAGAATATACTATTCTGTTCAACAAGCCTTCTTCTCATCTTTCCAGGAGTCTTATAATGCCATCTTTCCAAAACAATTTTGATTTGGTTCCAAAATGCTAACCGAGACGATTTTTTATGTCATTCGAACAATTAAAATTTTTTGTGAAAAGAATTTTTGTGAGAGAAAAGCAAATAGTCGACGGAGCAATGTCCGAAGAGTAGGGAAGGTGGATCAGGATAGTTCTGTCGAACGCAAGCTGTTTGTTCTCCCATTTATAGAGTGGCCGAAAAAAACAATTCATGTGCTATTTTTTAATTCAACTGGCACTACTTTCTGAAAATAAAAATATTTTACTCACAACTTGACAAAATTTCAAAATAAAAATTAGTACAAAACTTTTTTTTTTTTTAAATACTGGTGCGAATAGAATATAAAAATAGTTAATGGCGGCCAACCTGTTGGAGTGTAAAATTGTAGACAGCGTTTTCAACAAGAAAGATCCTTGTATGAAAAGATTGGTCCTCATAGATGAAAGTTGGATACTTTATAGCAATCAAGAATACAAACAAGCCTGATCTAGCTAGGATAAAGATCCCATTCCTGTGGCTAAAGCCGGACTTCTATAGAAGAAAGTTTTGGTATCTATTTGGTGAAAATTGGATCTGTTACAAAATACCAGATCATCAAGTCTGAAAATTACTTTTCGCAACTGGACGAACAGAAGGCAGCAATTGCCAGGAAACACCCTCCAAATTAGCAAACAAACGAGGTATTATCTTCCATTAATATAACTGCATTCACATGTATCTTTGGCAGTCCGAAACAAACTCCTTGGATTCGATTGAGACATTCTGACCCATCCACCCTACTCTCCGGACATTGTTCCGTCCGACTATTATTTGTTTCTTTCTGTCAAATATTCTCTTCACCAAAACAAAATTAACTCTTTGAAAGACATAAAAAATCACTTCGATAAGTATTTTGCTATCAAATCAAAAACGTTTTTGAACTATGGCATTATTAGACTGCCAGAAAGATTGAAAGTTTATTCAGCAGATTTTCACAAACATATCGCCACTATCGAAATTTCCTTGGTATAATAATCCGCACTTATTTGTTTTTTGTAAAAAAGCAAGTTACGATCTAATATAAAGTTTTATTTTCGAATAGGGGGGAGGGGTATAAGGCGCCAACTGAAATTCTGCACACAGGCGCTGGATACTGTTGGCACGCCCCTGCCTTGTATTATACTGTTTTGATTTTAATAATTTTTATTTGCATTATCTTTATATATATAAATCTTCTGTGCATGTGTATGTCACTGAACTCCTCCTAAACGACTGGACCGATTTTAATGAAATTTTGTTCGTGTGTTCCAGTGGATTCGAGAATGGTTTAGATTCACATTTCATCGAAATTGATTTAGTACTTTTTTAGTAATTAGGCAAAAACTAATAGTTAGTGATTTTTCGCTAATTAAAAGTGTTGAATAAATTCGATAGATAGTGTGCGGACGGAATTTCCGAGCGGTTTAAGGCGCCAGATTTAAGCTCTGCTTCTTGAAGAAAGAGATCGTGTGTTCGAACCCCACTCCTGACACACGTGTATGCTTTACAATAATATTTCCTGTATTATAATTTTGATTAACCGACTTCAGAAAATCGTTAACTTTTAACTAAAAAGAGAAAAATAAACTTTTCTATCAAAAATTGAACCGACTTCAAAAAATACTGAAGAGTGGAAAATAATTTCCTTACATAATTGCAATAAGAAATTAAATTAAGAGCGTAGTGTTTATCGTGCGTATTACTATATTAACATACATTTATTTGATTTTCTCGGTGGTGTCAAGAAGGACAACATCTGTCGGTGACAGGACAACCTCTGTCGGGTCCGCTAGTATATATATATGTATATATAATATAACATTTTGTTTTAATGCACTGATGTAAACAAAACCCCACCTTGCCAAAAAAAAAAAAAAAAAAGCGAAAACAAGCATGAAATATGGCGTCATTGACATAGTTTAGAACTGATTTAAAAAGAAAAAAAATTATATAGTTTGGACTATTGCTCGGTGCTAAATATTATTCTAATAAAGCCTCCAGCGATCCCAGGTTCCAACCCCAGGACAGCTAGAAACAAACTGTGAGAAAATTTATTCAGCAGCTCAAGTTTCCTTGAAAAATTCAAATTTTTTAAAGCTCGCTAAACTTTTAGTGACTGACTAATTTTTGACGTCTCTGTTTTAACAGAATCTCAATTTTCCTAATCTCTGTAATTTTACATAAGGCTTAAAATTATAAATTAGCCGTAGTTTCTCTGTAATTACACCTAAAGAATTTTAACAGCATAAAATTTAAAAATTTATATTACGTAAAGGCTAATATTAACTTTCAAAAACAATAATTTTTAGATATTATTATGTAAAGTTGCATGCATCAGTATTACGAAGAATTTTTATGTTGTACATGTTAAAAGACAAAACATTATTGAATATGACATAAACACAAAAGTTGTTGAATGAATTTTCAACATGAAATAATCAACATAAGACATACAAACTAGTAATATAACAAACTATTTTATTAAAATTTTGGGTGCTGATTTTTTTTTGTACGTTTTTAAGTGCGTTTGTAATTATGTAAATATGTAGCACCTATAGTTGTCGTTTAGTCCGTCTGTCCGCATATCACAACGCAAAAACTACCCAACCGAATCGTTTAAAATTTAAAATATATAACTGTTACATAATTTTGTCGATTTATTTCAAATTTTATGAAAATCGGATGCATAGATCAATTACAGGGACAATCAAAAGTATTCCATTACATTACGGTCAATGGGGGAAAAAGTTTCAAATGCATTTTAATCGTTTGAAATTTAAAATACATAATTATTGCATAATTTTGTCGAGTCATTACAAATTTTATCAAAATCGGATGCATAACTCAATTACAGGGACAATCAAAAGTATTACGGTTGTTTTTTACTACGTTACCGTAAGATGGGGTGAATCGGAACGCTTTTCAACTTTAACGTTAAAAAAAAAGCAACAACTGATTTTTTTATTTTTTTATTTTCTACTAGAAACTTCGGTCTTGTTTTGTTCTTTACTTTTTAAGCATAAACGAAACATTTTTACTGTTTATATATATATTATTTATTTTTTTAATGGTGTTCCGATTCACTCCGCAGATAGGGGTGAATCGGAACAAATGCTATAATCTTTATTTATTACAATTCAAACTTTAATAGGATTAATAAAAACAGGTAGTAATAATAAGAGAGGAATAGGAACAAGTAGTTACTGTGAAACCAAGTCTTTATTTTATATACAAGTAAAGATATTCTTTTTTAAAAATTAGAAAACAACTTTTAAATCAAGAAAAATTAAAATTTATTTTAAGAAATTATATTCAAATTGCAGAAGTTGATTTTAATACAAATTTAGCCCTGTTCTGTGTTATCTTTTACTAGTAGTCACTAGGTAAGTGAATCTTGAGTAGCCCCAATCGCTGCATGTATTAATACGATCTACTAATACGCCCTCACCCCCAGCCCTTACTACTGTTTGCATCCCTCTCTTTTTTAATTGGTTTTTCATTTTGAGATGTTTGTGCAATGTTGTGGATGTCAGAGAATAATTCTGTGCAGTTTTTCTAACTAATTTGCTATTTTCCAATTCTTTTAATGTGTGTTCCATGTCTGTTGGATTAGGCGTTGACTTTTTTGTTTAACCAAATAATTTCTTGGCACCTTTAAACTCTTCAAGTAATTAGAACAAACAAAATATTGTTTCAATGCATATTCATACATATGCTTTCATATATTACATGAAACTATTACTGTATAGGAAAATAAACCATGAGAGAAAACGTGTTCCGATTCACCCCGTAAATCTTAAACCTCTGATATTACCAACCATTTTTCATTTTTTCATTATGTAGTTTAGAAATAAGTAGAATTTAATACAGAATATCGTTTACAGGTCTATCATTAATTAAAAATCCCCTCTCTTAGGTTTAGATTACGAAAAAATGCTGTAGTTACATACAAAGTTTTGAAGACGTTTAAAAAATGAGTTTTTTGAGGATCATCTTGAAGATTTTTTTATATACTCCAGATGTTGTGCAAACATGTCAAGACTGAATTTCCCAACTATTAATGTTATTACCTTCTTTAAAAAAATTGGCAACTAAAAATATCATCACATATATTTATAATGAATTTATTTGTATGACTGGGAAGTTTCGTTCCTATTCATTGTGCTGTTCCTATTCACTCCATTTTACGGTACATTACGGTCAATAGAAGAAAAAAAATGTTTTAAAAGCATTTTAAAGGTGTTACACTCATTCGAACATAATAAAATTGATATGTATCTATAAAATACATATTATAATATACCTTTTGAATAATCTGTGATGCAAAGAACATTTTTTATTGATTTACAAGGCCACACAAAAGTATTCCATTACATAATGGTATAGGGAGGACATTGTTTGGTGCGCATTTTAATTGTAATTAACTATTTACAATTTTATGAGGTTGATACATAAGAGTGATATTTTTAAAATTTCGTTATCGTACGAACGCACCTCATTTGATATGCTTCACGTGCAATTTCCAACTTGTTCTTTTTTTTACAATGGTTATTTCTCGTTAAATAAATTAACTTCTGTTACTTTTTCAGGCATTCAGTGCAACATTGCAAGTTACGTGTCAGTTTCTACTATTGCTCTTCTGTTTGCAGCAGTCGTGTATTATTTGCAAAAAGAATGAAGATATTGTCTGTTTTGTTTTATTAGATGCTTTTATCTTGGTGTCACAAGGCTGTTAAAATGTGAAACTATTTTTTTGTTATACTGTAATTCATCATCATGAAGTTTCATTATCTGTACAGTTGAATAATAATCATTCGATTTTTAAATCAGGACATTAATTAAAAGCTGCATAAATCAAATAAATCATTTTAAATGTATCATTATTTTGCATTTCGTATTGTGTTTGATATTAATAAAGGTTTTTAAAAAATATATGCATAAATGTATGTACATGTTTTCACTTGTAAGGTGTTTGTAGTACTGGTACGAATTTAATGTGTGTGATGAAACTATTTTAATTAGAAATTTTAATCGTAGAATTACCAACCGCTTTATTTAATTACAGAAACATGTTGCATATTTTGTTATTAAACAAAGCAAAAAATTCCATTTAAAAGCTACGATAGAACTATACATAGCCTAAACGATGCTTTGAATTACATAGTTAAAAAATTAGTTTTCTTTTTTAATGTAGCACGTCTAAACGTTTATATATTTCAACCTATTAAAATTAAACCATTTTAGGCAAGTTTTGGTCTTGACAGGTACACATTCTTTTAAAATTACATTTCGTATTTTAAACAGTTTTCTCATAAAAAATAAAATGTGTTAATCATAGCTTAATTAGTGATACAGAATAGCTTTAATTGAGAAATTTAAATTATTTTTCAATTAGATTCCGACTCCAGTATCTAATAGGATTCATCGCACATTTGTTGTAACATATTTATTGAACTAATCGCTGGAGGCTACCGTAATACTTATTCTTCATGGATATGCATAATATAAAATAATGTGAAAATTATGATAGCAAATATGAAGTCAACTGATTATCCTGTCGACTTTACTCTTTTTGTAAAATTTGTGAAACCTTCAACTGATCTTTGAATTGTTAAGATGACCGTCTCATTTTTTTCGATAATTTAGAACATGGAGATTACGCAGCTTTAAGAGCGAATGCTATAGTGCTAATTGTGTGGAATGGTGACAGGTGGAATAACTTTATGGCTTGTTCTAAATAAATATGGATTAAAAAACTGATTGACTTACCTTTATTTCGGAGAAATACCTAAAGGGAACAAATCCATTGCTTACATAACGACTGCTCATCCTGTTATTGGTTCTTAAGTGAATAGACGTATTATACAGCAGGCATGGTGTTCTACGAGAACTGATGCATTTAGATAGAAAATCGCCATATCGTTTCATATATATATATATATATATATATATATATATATATATATATATATATATATATATATATATATATATATATATATTTATTTATTTACATCCGACTATCACAAACAGAAAAAGAGCCATTTCAAACGAGAATTAATTAATTGTAAGTTAAATACGAAAAATATTGAAAATTATATAAGAAAATTATATTTACAAGTGAATATTAAAAGAGAAAGAAAATATAAAAATAAGGAATTCATAAAAATGTGTTAATTAGCGTAAATAGAAAAAAATACATCATATTTAAAATAGCCAAACAATTATATTACAAACCGTTTAAATTAACAAATATATTTACGTGAGATATTTCACATTTCTGAATGATGTTTAAACTATTCTTGCCAATTCTAAAGGGAGCGGAATAAAAAATAAAAAAATATTTCTTATCGCAAATATCAAAAAGAGAAAGAAATTTTTTAAATATTAAATAAATTCATGAATATGCGTTAAAAGCAGATAATAAAATATATTACGTTATATTTAAAGTGACTAATAATATTGCAAAACAGTTACAATTAAAACTATATATATTTAGGCTAAACACTTTTTTAAACTGTGGTTGTGAATTCTGAGACGGCAGAAACATAATTTTCTTTCAAAGAACAGAAGTATTTTCACGTGAATATTAAAAAGAGAAAGAAAATTTTAGTGAAAATTACATTAAATTATCCTTACGAATTACTTAATGCTGTACTTGAACGTACACACTATATGGACATTAATGACCGGACACTTGAGATTTTAGATGTTTTGTTAAATATCTAGAAAAATACATGAGGAATTATTCTGAAACTGAGGTATGTAAACAAAATAGTACAGGTGATATATTTTTACGAAGACTTTTTTCTCCGGAAGTCCCATACGGGACCGTCAATAAATTAAAAAAGAACGAAGATCTTTTGGATAACCATGTCAAACTGATGTAGAAAAACTGTTCAAACTGCAGATCATGATTAAGTGGCTTATTATAAAAAATTGCGTTCATTTTTATGAGAATAACATGTATATTTGCAGAGAAATTAAGGTTTTTATAAAAATAGTCCCAAATTTTGCCAAGTTTTTTGCTTATAATTTGCAAAGTTCTTAATTAAAAAAAAAAAATCTTTTTAGAAAATATGGCAAACAACATTGTACACTATATTCTATAATCAGAATTAAAAAAATAATAAAAATTGCACGAAAAATGAGCAGGCTTATTTCATGATGTTTCACTGCGCATGCGTTTGCGCATTCAAAGTATAATTTGCATAAAGTATTAGATAAATATATAAAGCAACTTTTGTGTAAATCTCAAAAGCATAACTTGAAAATTCTGAAAATTATCGTCGATAGAATAAGATCAAAATCCGTTATTCCCGAATTGAAGCAAAAAGATGAAGGATTGTTGCCAGATATAGTAAGTAGTACATGCAGTATTGTGTGTTGTTGACACTAATCAATGGATATGTAGATACAGCCCCCCCCCCCCATCATCTTTTGCTTCATTTTGGGAATGACGGATTTTACCCTAGCTCATTGGTCTTCTTGTAATCCGAAATGCTAGGACACAAAATGTAGTCAAAATCATTTGAGATCTTTTTAAGATAAAATCAGGGCCCGATTATGACTAATTGGGGCCCTGGGCAAAGGCAAATTAGGGGGCCCCTTTCGAATCATTGCAACGTTGTTCAAATATAGAACTGATGGTCACTCATATGTGTATGTGTAAGACAAACATATTTTAGTACTTTAGATATAAATAGAAGAAAATTCTGAATTCCATAAATTCTAAATTAAATGTCTTGATTAAATAAAGTACACATCTTTCCCTTAGTGTAGGATAAAACTGTTTTATATAACTTTCGCAATTTGTCATATTACTTTAAGACGAATTATAACTTCAACATATGGAAGAATTGGAATTGGAAATAGAAAGTAGATATTTTGTAATTTAATGTATGGATTTGGGGGGCCTCCTTAAGGTCCGGGGCCCATGGGCAAAGTCCCGATTTGCCCATGCGGTAATAAGGGCCTGGATAAAATTTATAGTCACAGACATACACACATAATACATGATTTGCTCGTATTATAAGATAAAAGTATATTGATTCTTGAAAAACAAATTGTTTAGTGCTGCCATCTTTAAAAAGAAATTAAAACTATATTTTGTTTCAGTAAAAGTTCACTAGATGACAGCACTACAATAATCTGATTATCTAAGTTAAGGGTGTATTTCGATCCAAACTGCTTGTTTTCCGATTTATTTTTGAATTCACTTTTGCTCTCAAACACATGAAACTCGCAGATTCTCTTATTTAGAAAGTGGACAAGGTGCCGTAAAGGTCAATTCTTTGATAAGTATACAAAATATTGCAAAGAAAGCAATCAAAAACGGCATTTCGAGCTGATTTTCCCCTAGCGGAAGTTTTGGGAACGAAAAAAAGGGTCCTACTGATAAGGTAATTGTTTATAACTCAAATTCTAATGAATTGAGCGTAAAAAGACTTTACTCGGTACCTCATACGTCCCTTCAAGAATCCCCTCAGCCCGTTTCATGATTCTACTTTTAAAAATGTGTCTGAAATTGTATCGGGAAATTTCGAGCTGCTGAAGGTGGAAGAGCGTTTTTTCGAATACACCCTTAAGGTAATATTCTTTTTGGCTCCTTCTGTATTGTCGTTGAATTCTGTTGTGTAGAGTATTGTGCTCATTTTAATAAACTGTTACTATATATTTATCTTCTTTCTTTATTAGATTTTCAAAATTCAATATTTTTACTTTTATCTATGAATTAATAAGTCAAAGAAATTTATATTTATTGTCATACCTGTTATTGTTTATCAGAGTTAACCAGCTTTCTGTGAGGAGGGATCGGTCAAAGCGCGTACACATCGGTTGAGTTTGGAGCTTTTAATTAGAATTTGTTGTCTGCAAGAATCCTTTAAATGCATCATATGGTAACTATCAGGACCTGATTACCGCACAGGCCAACTAGGCCGTGGCCTTGGACCCACTACCGATATGGGCCCTAAAATGTGTAAAATAACTTAAAATAAATTCTTAAAAATGTCATTTTCTGCAATTTGTCTAAAAAACTAACTAACTAAACAATTAAATAAGTAAATAAAATAAAATAAATTAGTTAACTTGGAAACTGTATCGCAATACCTAATAACTTCCATACATTTCCCTAAAAAAATTCTAGCTACTATTTTGATTTTGAGGGGGGGGGGGGGGCTTCGAAAGGTCATGGTCCTTGGGCCCCAGACACCCTTAATCCAATGACCAATGAACAATGCAGAGTTCTTGAATTCCCATGCAAGTCGCGATGCTTGCGTTTACTTCTTGTCAGATTCGATGAGTCGATTCAGGAATTCATAGATGACTTAGCTAGAGTGAACTTTATCTAACAAAGTTCCTGCAGAGGCAATGGTTGATAGATCAAGCAAACACTCGGGGAAAGGGGGGAACGCCGACAGGACAATACAATTAATACAAATAGAAGTATAAATTAAAAGCAAAATGATACAAGTATGAAAAATCATGCGTTAAGCATAGATTATGAAGCACTTTCCAACACTTAATGAAATCTTTAACAAAACTTTGTTATTTAGGGAAATAATAGTGTATAGCCAAATGTACCCAAATATGTATTCCAGTACTTTTGAACAGCCCTGTATTTCATATGTCAGTTGATATAATGGGAAAAATTAGTTTAGCAAGAAAATACCCAATAGCTTGAAATTTCTTTTTCAGCAAGTCATACAATTAGATGGAAACATACTTGAATACTTTTGTTCAGCCCTGTAGTTTACATTGTACCTTTATTACACGTCAGCATTAGGCTAAAATTTATTGTAAACTAAAACACTTTTAAAACAACTGAAATCACATTCTCATAAATCATCATTCATAAGCGTCCATGTACTGAATTCTTTGCGCGGCCCTGTGTATCCTTTTATCTATATTCTGTAAACATTTCTCAGGAAATTGAGTGAAGCTCAGCGTAAAAATGCATAGCTTATTTAAGAACCACGCTTAAATAATTTACGCTCATATTCAGTAACGTTGGTGAGCTCTTTAGGGTAGCCCTGTATATCAACTATAACATTTATACACACCGTATAATGTGCATATATTTAGCGAAATATAAACGCGCATATCATAATTAAAATGCATTTCATCCCTCCATCAGTCATCATCGGACACATATACGGTGCTTCGGAAAGAATATACTATTTGAAATGTTTTGTATGGCCCTGTAAATGCTATGTACTTCATATTATGCAAGACAGTAGCGTATAATTTATATTAAGCTTCAGTAACATATATCAATTTTATTATGTATGAAAAAACTTAATATATTTAAAATATGTCACACACAATTCCCCCTTTTACCATTATCTAACGGAATTCTTTTGTTTGGCCCTGTAAATGAATAATAGCTACATTTTCACCTTATATTTTATAGAATGCACATTTTAATATGTTTGACATGGTATAACATCTTTAAAATTCCTTTGAAACGATTTTTCCCCATAGGCCGTAATATAATGGGAAACTTTTGATTCGCCCAGTAGATAAACTAATCATGGTAGAAACTTCATTTTTGATAGGACTTGTGCTAGAGTAAACGTCAATAACGTCCTAAAATTTCATGGCAATCCGAGTATATTAACGATTTTTCCTCATGGGCCATAATGTAATGAAAAACTTTTGATTCGCCCTGTAGATAAACTAATCATGGTAGAAACTTCATTTTCAATAGGGTTTGTGCTAGGGTAAACCTCAATAAGTATAAAAATTTCATAAGAATTCGAGTATATTTACGGGAGTTAGAGCGCGGACAGACGGCCATCCGGACATCCGGACAGACGGACAGTCTGCCAGTCAAACTGAAAGCATAAGCACTTTTCAACTTTGTTTGAAAGTGCTAAAAACGATGATTAAATAAGCTTATACAATGTAATAAACAAAAAGAAGGTGAATTAGTACTGTTGCCAAATGTAGGTCTGGAATACATTAATCAGAAAAAGCAATAAATAAATAAAAAGTCTGTCAGAAGGGGAAAAAAAGCAATTTTGAATTTAGAATTACAGAAACGATGCGCATTAAGATGGCTCCTTCTTTTGGAAGGAGATGCGAAGCCATCGACAAGCGGTCTTTTATTATGACCGATAGGGCTGTTTATGTTGTAGAGTCTAATAAAAGAGTCAAAGGCTTTAATACACTTCGTTGGGTATAACATTCGGAGCATATCATTCATTTATTCGCAAAACATGTTTCGGTTTGTAAATATATGACAAATTAATACTTTGCAATAATACATTCTTTCTAATTGCTAAAAAAAAAATGTACGATTAAGATTTAAAAAAAAACCCGCAAAATATTTTTATTTAACTATTGACAAGTTTTGTCTCTCCCCAAATCATTTTCAAAACAAATAAAATTGACATTCTAAAATTACATGATCTATGATGCATTGAAATGAAACGCCATCACTCAGTTTTTGATGCATTGGAATAAGATGCAGAAAATTTAAGTCCAAGTAAAAGGAAACTGTAGCTGATAATGAATGTAATAGAAAAATCACAGCCTTGACAAAATTACATCAAGAACAAATTATCCATATAAATTTCAAAGAAAGTAAAATATTTTTTTCTCCAAACAATAATAACAATCCATTACATGAGAAAAAATAGAAATTCTAACGCGTAAAATTTTCATATGTAACGATACAACTTCATTAAACTTATAAAAACTGTGGCACGAGTTACTCAGTGGTTTCAAAAATAGAAATAAGCATATAAGTAAAATAAAAAAATAACGTTCATTACATAAAAAAACTGAAAGATGGCGTTTCAGTTCAATGCATCATCCCTTACAAAAATTTCTTACAGAATTCTATTTAAAGAAATGTAGAAAAAGGGTTATAGAATCCTTTTGAATTATGGCCCATTTTCCTATAAGCTAGTTTCACCAAAATCTAGAAATATCTGTAGAAATTCAATTGAAATGGCTGTAGAGTTCCTGTAAAATATTCGAATATATTTGAATACAAAGACAATATGCAGTTGTTTCCATGTGGTCATCTTCCCATGTATTAGACGTGATCGGTGCTATTTGGTTTACATAATTGTACATGAATTAGTACTTTCAGAGCATTCTAGGACCGCTCGTGTTTTTCTAAGCTTTCATTACACATTTTAGAGTGAGTTTCTTTTGTCATTTGCATTCCCAATCAACAAATTTGTATAGAAATTATTGTATTGTATAGAAATCATGCATGATTGATATGCTGGTTCATCCTCAATTGTGTAAATTATAAAAACTGAAATCATTTGTAACTTAAGGAGAAAAATAAACTCTGTTCAAATAATGATTTTATTTATTTATTCAATTACTTATATACTTTGTGGTGGATGTGGTGCTATAATATTTAGAGTTTTATGTGAGCTTCGCAGCTTAAAACGTAAGATATTTGTTTCAGATTTCTTCTAAAATTCATTAATCTGACGGTATCGGACGTGAAAAATTACTCTTAATTTAACATAAAATGGAAAAAATAAACAGAAGTATCTTAATAAAATAATATTTTTCAAACTTGAAACGCAACCGTTTAAACATTTTTATACATCATATGAAAATATTTGAATAAAAATTACAATACGTGAATAAAGTTTATTAAACTAAATGCACTACCATTAGTGAATAAAATCAGATGAACTAACATTATAGTCCGAGTGCTACGCGACAAAAATAAGGTGAAAACTGCATATCGTGATAAGAATATACCGCTTGGTGAATATGTACTTTATGATAATACAATGCATATTTGAGGGGGAGGCATCTCGTAAAGTCGTCAGAATTGAAGATGGCGGCTGTTATTCAAAATGGTGCCATTTACTGAATTTTTTTAATATGCGTAATATAAATGTGCATTTCATGTTGATTTTGATGTTTTGAATGTTAAATTTTCGTTTTTAACACCTTCCAACATTATTTAAAAGAATGTATGAATTCAGTTTATCTGTCTGTTTGTCTGCCTGTCCGCCTGTCCTTCCATGCTCCAGCTCTCTTAAATTTACTCAGATTGCCATGTAAATTATATATAATTGATGAACTTTATAATAAAATGTTCGAAGTAAAAAATAAAGTATATACCTTTTATAGTCCATTTACAGGGTGCAAAAAAATGACATTACAATATTGTGCCTGCGGCGAAATCGTTTGCAATCTGTTTTAATGACGTTATACTCTTTAAAACACATTCAAATTGATATACATCAATGTTACTACAATTTATATTAGAGGTGTAGGCATCTCGTAATGCCGTCGGAATTTAAGATGGCCGCTGTTATTCAAAATGGCGTCATTTTCTGAATTTTCTTAATATGCGTAATATAAATGTGCATTTCATGTCGATTTCGATGTTTTTAAAATCAAAGTTTCGTTTTTAACACTTTTCAACATTATTTAAAAGAGTGTATGAATTCGGTTTATCTGTCTGTTTGTTTGTCTGTCAACCTGTCCTTGCATGCTCTAACTCGCTTAAATTTACTCAGATTGCCAAGTAAATTTTATATGTTTTATGAACTTTATATTAACATGTCAGCAGTAAAAAGTAAAGTGTATAACTTTTATAATCCATTTACAGGGTGCTAAAAAATGACATTACAGTATTATGCATGCGGCGAAATCGTTTGCAATGTTTTTTAATGATGGTATACTCTTTAAAACACATTCAAATTGATACACATCCATGTTAATACTGCAATGAACTACCAAATACTTACTAGATAATAAGGTGTGCATAGTACTTGTCGCTTATTTACATCAAACACACACCAAAACAAGAAAATAAGTGTTTGTAATTTGTTTAAAAATTTTATAAAGATCACGATGTAATTCAAGTGTTATTAGTAAAGGTGCTAGGAAGGATGAAACTTCATTTTGTGATAAGGATATCCCGAATAGTCATTATCTATCTTATATTAATAAACTGCATATAAGAAAGTGAGGTATCGTATAAATTTATAGGAATTCAAAATGGTGACCATTATTTAAATTTTTTTGCAGTTTTATTCCTCTGCATCTTAAAAGACTATTTCTGATGTTAATTTCCACGTTTTATAACTCAAAAATTCTTTTCTTAGTGCTAGAAATATACCTAAAATGAAAATAAGACAATTATTAAAATATTTTTTGTTATTTACAGTAGAAAATTTAGAGGAATAAGTAAATAATAAAAATACTATTTTATTAACACATTACTTATACAATATATTAAAAAATGAATGTTCTGTATAAAGCTGTAGAATATAGAAACATCACTTGGTATCATCATATTTTTCAAATTCGTTTTTGCAATTGCACAATGTCCAACCTTTCTACAGACACATTTATTTTTATAGATTTTACGTATACATTTTATTAACTCTTCATAAGAGTTTGAAATCTCTGGCACCTCCGACCGTTTTATTTTCCATGACAATTTATCCAACCATCATCCCCATTTGTTTGGAAAAGATGGACGTATTTCACGCTGAGATGCTTGTCTTCATATGTGTCCAGCTTGTAAAGCACTGTGTAAAATATGCTGTTGAAGTGCACCCTTGGTTGGTGGAATACGTTCAAAAGAACGACTTTTTGTCATGAAAAATTCTTGTCTTGCATTATTGACAACTAGGCCATTGCTTGTTGAACAGTAAAACAATACTACGAACTTTTCTAAAATATTTAAAATACTTTCAGGAATAGACGTTTGTGGTTTTCATAGGTATGAAAATGCAGCTGTAGCTTCTTTAAATAGAATCCATGTTTTCCAATTTGGCTTTTTCGTCTTTCCTGTGAAAACCGGATTGCTGTCACATCCCGTGAAAGTATTAAAATCTAGTAAAGCCATTTTGCCTTTTCTCTTCCAATTGCTGCAGTTATGGTATGAACAGGAATAAATCTGTATTTTTTCCCTTTTCAAAATGTAATTCAAATATTTTATAGGCATTTATCTGAAAGGATAAAGAAATATATAATTATTAAAACTAATACATCAGTGTCTACAGTCTGTATAACAAATATTTTTCAGTCCTTTTTCAACCATGTCTTTGAGATGGAGTTATTATTCTTGAATCAGCTTCTTCGTGACCAGGGCAAGTCATTCCAATGAAGTAACCAATTAAGGAACCAATTCCAGTTAAGGAATTGTCATATTTTCATTTTAAGTATATTTCTAGTATTAAAAAGAGAATTTTTGAGTTATAAAACGTGGAAATTGACATCAGAAATACTCTTGTAAGATGAAGAGGGATAAAACTGCAAAAGATTTTAAATAATAGTCTCCATTTTGAATTCCTATAAATTTATACGATACCTCACTTTCTTATATGCACTTTATTAATATAAGATAGATACTAAATATTCGGGATGCCTTTATCGCAAAATGAAGTTTCATATCTCCCAGCACTTCCACTAATAACACTTGAATTAGATCATGATCTTTATGAAATTTGTATACAAATGACAAACACATATTTTCTTGTTTTGGTTTGTCACTGTAAATAAGTGATAAATACTATGCGCACCTTATTATGTAGTAAGTATTTAGTAGTTCACTGCAGTATTAACATTGATGTATAATAATTTGAATATGTTTTAAAAAGTATAACATCATTAAAACAAATTGCAAACGATTTTGCCGCATTCACAATATTACAACGTCATTTTTTAGCGCCCTGTAAATGGATTATAAAAGCTATAAACTTTAATTTCTACTCCTAACATGTTATTAAAAACTTCATAAAACATATAAAACTTACATGACAATCTGAGTAAATTTAAACAAGCAAGGAAAGAGGAGAGCATGGAAAGGGAGGAGGACTGACAGACAAACAAGCAGATGAACTGAATACATACACTCTTTTAAATAATGTTAGAAAGTGTTAAAACCGAAAACTTAACTTTAAAAACATCGAAATCAACATGAAATGCACATTTATATTACGTAAATTAAAAAAATTGAGAAAATGACGCCATTTTGAATAACAACCGCCATCTTGAATTCCGAAGACTTTACGATATAACTACTCCTCTAATATCCATTGTATTAACAGTGATGTATATCAATTTGAGTGTGTTTAAAAGAATATAACATCATTAAAACACATTGCAAAGGATTTCGCCGCATGCACAATATTGAAATGTCATTTTTAGCACCCTGTAAATGAACTATAAAAGCTATATACTTCATTTTTTACTGCGAACATGTTATTAAAAACTTCCAAAAACATATAAAATTTACACGGCAATCTGAGTAAATTTAAGTGACCTAGAGCATGGAAGGACAGGCGGACAGACAGACAAACAGACAGATAAACCGAATTCATACACTCTTTTAAATAATGTTGAAAAATGTTAAAAACGAAAATTTGACTTTTAAAACATCGAAATCCACATGAAAAGCACATTTATATTACGTATATTAAGAAAATTCAGTGAATGACGCCATTTTGAATAACAGCCGCCATCTTGAATTTCGACGACTTTACGAGATGCCTCCCCCTCTAATATCCATTGTATTATCATAAAATACATACTCACCAAGGGGTATATTCTTATCACGATTTGCAGTTTTCTGATGCGTAGCACCCGGACTATATTAGTGAATAAATTTTATTAAATTAGATGAATATTTTTATAAAAATAGCAGAAAATCAATAAATTATTATGAAGTTAAACAACGAATTAATGAATTATGAGCAAACAAATTAATTAATCATAATTTAAATCAGTGTAGTTAACTGATATATTATTACATTATAATATTACTGAATCATAATATATTATAACTAGTAAATCTGCAGATCAAGAGCCTCAACGTCAGCTTTTCACATCTTTTTTTTTAAAACACACTTAGCGTAATATTCAACTTCCTGGAAACTGTAATTTAAAATTTTCGAATTACGTAATTATTTATAAGAATAAAATAAGAATAAGAAATTTGAAGCCATCAAAAGCCGTTAAATTAAAGATTTAGTTATGTAAAGATATTCTGAAAAATTTATGATCTATTATTTTTGTTTTTTTATTATACCACAGTAGATTTCTTCAGGGGGGCGGAGCCCCCTGAACCCCCCGTAGTCTCATTAAATTTAAATTTCTAACTTTCTATCAATCTGCTAATGGTTATCGTATATCTTGTATTTCTTTCTACATTTTGATTTATAAGGATAAGCGACAGATTTAATAAGCATTTTTCATTATCCTCATACTTCTAGACACCTGCCCACCAAAAACACCTAAATTTGATGTATCAGGAACTTTTGAAAGTGTGTGTTTGAAACTCAGTAATCTAGGGTTTTACAATTTTGTTTACGAAAAAAAGAAGTTTTGATTGCATTCTGTGGCAGTTATCGGGGACGATCAGATAGACAGAAGAACAGACTGAGAGATGGAAAACAAAAAATTTTGCGTCTCCAAAATAAGCCGTCACTGAAGGAGAAAATGCAATGACATCATTATTTATGAGTTATTGCTGTCCATGTTTCTTGTATTTTTAACGACAACTATAAAATACCTGTTTTATTTTAATTATGAAGTCAAATTTTACCAATTGAAATATTTGTTAAAAATATAATTATTTTTTAACCATTTGAAAAATGGTTGTTGTTTTCGGGAGAATGGACCCGATGATGTTACCACTTTTGAATGATGTTACCACTTTTGAATGATGTTACCACTTTTGAATGATGTTACCACTTTTGAATTTAAATTAAATTCTTTATTTTTAGAAGAATTTTTATTTGAATTTAAATTAAATTCTTTACTTTTAGAAGAATTTTTATTTGAATAGTAAATTAAAATGGTTAAAATCATTGTAATAAAGGAGAAAACTAACAAATTTAAAAATGGGTAGACGGAAATTAACAGATACGGAAAAAGCCGAAGCCAAAGAAATGAATGAACGTGAATATCGCATTCAATGATATTAAACACAATACGCGTACTTAAACAATCATAAAGTGATTTTTATTTCTTCTTTTGCTATTTAAAATAAAAATTTAGTCAACATGTATAAGTTGCTTATTAGTTTGGCGATTCGTATCATTTGGCGAAATTGGTCGACGGGATAACTGAGTAATACTGTATTTGGTTTGGCGCAAAAACGTCTTTCAATGCAGAAAATGATAAAATCAAAAGATTATTGAGCCGCTGAAAACCAATTACGTGTTGAAAGGCGATCACGAAAAAGGAAGCAATTTAATGCCGAACCGATTAATTGTAAAACATCATGTCGCCAGGGCGACCAATCCACTAGCCATGGCGTTTTACTATCGGTCGGTTCTAACCAGGAAAATTTGAGTGCCAATAGTGATTCTAACAAGCCGGAAAATGTTATAGCTATTACTCTTGATTTTCCACCACCTAAAAAGAAAACTAAAAAGCAATCGGCTTGGGAAAAACTGGGAAAAAACTTTTTTGATTCGATGTGTCTGATGGACCCATTCACAGATGCATGTGCTGCGATCGATTTTGGTTTAAAACCTCCATCACCAAAATTCTGCTCTGTAAAATCAAACAATATATGCCAAAGTCTTACAAGTATAACAGTATATGCCAAAGCTGTATTTTAATAATGATTACTTTTGCACCAACAATGTTAAATAGTTTGAAATGTTTCTTTCGTCGCCAACTTTTATGCTTGGCGACAATAGAGTGATATAACTTAAACGAACCGTACCTTCAAATTGCAGCATGTATAAAGTCATTTATAGCAGTGGCACGGATAATACACAATAAAACAACTGGTATTTAGCTTAAAATGATAGATGAATGTATCGAGTGAAACATTTTTCAAATGGTTGGGGTAATTTCTTAAATTACAATTTTTTTACTTTCATTTACTTTTTTATTTCTTTTACTTCTAATTATGCCCCCATTTTTGTCAGAAAAATTCTTATTAACGAAACAAATTTACGTGTTTAATATTTAACAAAGTACTATTTTTATTTTTATTTTAATTCTGACGTGATATTTATTTTTTCTTAGTTTAATTTTTCGAATGGAAATTGCGCAATTGAAACTTATTGCCGTTAAAAAATTATTCCAGATTTTTTTTATTTTATTTTATTTTATTTTATTTTATTTTTTTTTGCAACGATAAAGGAAATTGATTAAATTTTATCTAAAAAATCGCTCTTGATTCTGTATGAAAAAGAAGGAAAAGTTGAGTTATTAAGGAAAATATTTGAATAAAATTAATAAAACATAGCCTATATTCTTTTCTGGGCTATGTTATATTTATCAGCAAAGATAAAAAGACATTAATTAATTCATCAGTTTTGACTTTGACTTCATTTAAATTTTCGTATACGCTTTCAAATTTATAGCATTAAAATATAATAAGGATTAGGATGAATGGTTGCTTAGCAACCATTAAGAGCGAATAAAGAAAATGAAATAAATACATTTTAAATAAGTAAATCTCTAAAACAAATTAGTTTATATTATTGGAACACATACATAAAAAATCTCCAAAATTTACAGTAATAACTTTAAAAATCTGACAAATGCATATACAAAATTTCAAAACAATACGAATAGTTTAACTGGTAAATTTCAGTGTCCATTTATCATTGAATTCCATTAATGAAATGCGTCATTTTCTCTCAAGGAAAAAAAAATTGAAAATCATTGGATTTGCCATAGAAAAGCATTATTGCGCAAAATAAAATAATCTATATTTTGCAAACGAATAAATCAAATCTAACCAAAAACTATACAGCTTAATCCCAGTGCCTCACTAACATACCCATTTAATTTCAAGCCAATCGGATGTTTTTTGCGTTAGTTATCGCGGAACAGACAGACTGACTGACTGACAGACTGACAGACAGAAACCAAAAAATTTCGTGTCTCCAAAGTAAGCCTTCACTGACGTTTCGGCAATTATGAATTAAATTATAACGAGTAAATCTGCAGATCAAGAGTCTCAACGTCAGCTTTTCACATCATTTCTTTTTTAAAACACACTTTGGGTAATATTCAACTTCCTGGAAACTGTAATTTAAAATTTTCGAATTACGTAATTATTTATAAAAATAAAATAAGAATAAGAAGTTTTCAGCCAACAAAAGTGTTAAATTAAAGATTTAGTTACGTTAGGATATTCTGAATTTTTCATGATCTATCATTTTTGTTTTTTTATCATAACATAGTAGATTTCTTCAGGGGGGCAGAGCCCTCCTGAACCCCCGTAGTCTCATTAAACTTAAATTTGTAACTTTCTATCAATTTGCTAATGGTTATCGTATATCTTGTATTTCTTCATACATTTTGATTTATAAGAATAAGTAACAGTTTTAGTAACATTTTTCATTATCCTCATACTTCTACATACCTGTCCACACCTAAATCTGGTGTATCAGGAACTTTTGAAGGTGTAAACTCAGTAATCTAGGGTTTTACAATTTTGTTTTCGAAAAAAAAAGAAGTTTTGATTACATTTTGTGGCAGATATCGCGGCCAGACAGATAGACAGACAGAACAGACTGACAGGAGTAAAACAATAAATTTTGTATCGCCAAAATAACCCTTCACTGAAGTTTCGACAATGACGTCATTATTCATGAGTTATTGCTATCCATGTTTCTTATATTTATAACGACTACTATAAAATACCTGTTTTATTTCAATTATGACGTCAAATTTTATCAGGTGAAACATTTGTTAAAAATATAATTTTTTAAATTTCTTTTACTTCTAACTATGCCTCCATTTTTGTCAGAAAAATTCTTATTAACGAAACAAATTTCCGTGTTTAATATTTAACAAAGTACTATATTTATTTTTATTTTAATTCTGACGTCATATTTATTTTTTCTTAGTTCAATTTTTCGAATGGAACTTGCTCAATTGAAACTTATTGCCGTTGACAAATTATTCCAGCTTTTGAATTTTTTTTGGCAACGATAAAGGAAATTGGTTAAATTTTATCTAAAAGATCGCTATTGATTCTGCATGAAAAAGAAGGAAATTTTGAATTATTAAGGAAAATATGTGAATAAAATCAATAAAACATAGCCTATATTCTTTTCTGGGCTATGTTATAGTTTTACACAAAGATACAAAGACATTAATTCATCAGTTTTAACGTTAACTTCATTTAAATTTTCGCGTTCAATAATTACACGCATTCAAATTTATAACATTATAAAAATAAGGATTAGGATGAATGGTTTCTTAGCAACCATTAAGAGAAAATAAAGAAAATGAAATAAAAACATTTGAAATAAGGAAGTCTCTAAAACAAATTCTTTTATATTATTGGAATACATTTATAAAAAATCTCCAAAATTTACAGTAATAAATTAAAAATCTGACAAATGAATAGACAAAATTTCAAAACAATACGAATAATTTAACCGGTAAATTTCAGCATCCATTTATCATAATGTGACATTTTCTCTCAAGAAAAAAAAAAATGGAAATCATTGGATTTGCCATAGAAAAGCATTATTGCGCAAAATAAAATATTCTATATTTTTCGAACGAATGAACCAAATCTTACAAAAAACTATACAGCTTAATCCCATTGCCTCACTAACATACCCACTTAATTTCAAGCCAATCGGATGCTTTTTACGGAAGTTATCGCGGAACAGACAGACTAACAGACAGACACAAAAAAATTTCGTGTCTCCAAAGTAAGCCTTAACTGACGTTTCGACAATAAATAAAATTCAAGTTTCTTTTTCTTTTCACCGTGACCACTTCAGTGGGCGAAGAGAGCTGTAATACTCATTACCCTTTTCGTCTTTGAATACAGTACACTGTGGTGTAATTATGCACAAATATGGGTCCAAGGAGAATGTCTTGCCTGTTGTATTATAGAAAAAAAATCATTGTCTGAGAGAATTACCAATTTATCTCAGAAAGTAAGGGGAAAAAAATCAGCATTAAAGAAAAATTGTTTATTTGCAGCCATTTTAGAAAATGGACAGCGGCTGTAATTCCACCGAGAGCTCCCTCCCCATCTTCGGACATTCAGAATTGTCACTACACTAATATTGCATTAAAAGAGCCCGACAAATCGCGGCCTCCAGACCTCCTTGGCCACTAAAAAATTCTTCTTGGCGATCAATATTTTTACTTACATATTAAATTTACTAATAAATTTTACCTACTATAAACTTAAATGGACCATCTTTAAAGGATTTCAATAATGATAAATCAATTGACAAATGGTGTTTCAAATCAAAATCTCAAAAGCATTGTTAATTTGTGTATATAATTTTTTGTTGGTAATTAAAGGTAAAGTTATTACTTTGTCTACTATTTTAATGTTTAATTTCATAGTCTGTTTCTACTTAATTTTTATAATGTAAAAATGGTATTGTCTAAAAGTTTTTATTCTGCACTGTAAAAAAAATCTGTAACCTTAGTAATCTAAATTAACCGAAATCTCTTACGCTTACTAAAATTTTATGTGTACACTGTACAAGAAAATGATGTCAATCTGCAAAACTTGTATGCAAAACTAAAACCATCTGTAACTTTACAAAAGGATTTACTAAAATTTTGGTAACTTTACTAAAATTTTATCTATAATGCTCGTTATCGTCACTTAAAAAGTTCTTGGAATACGATTTTTCAAAAAAATTCTTAGTAACCTTAAAATTTGTTTGATTCAAAGTGCAAATCTGTATCTGTTACATGAATTTTTATTGTTGCCGTTACATAAAAAGTTCTTGGAATACAATTCTACTAGAAAAATTTTTGTAATTTTCCCAATTTTTTTTTACAGTGTGTATGATTTTTTATTATTTTTTTTAATCGAATAGTTAACTTGCTAAATGTAAAACAATACATATCACTCAAAAATAGCCGTATACGATTATGAGTAAACAGTGTTCCATTTTACAATGAATACGTTTATGTTAGAGAAATGATTCTTCAAGCTGGCTCCTAAGAATTTTTCTTAGCGCTTAAGAATTTTCAACTTTTGACAGTCCCTGAGATTAACAAAAATAGCTAACTCGTTGTATGGTAGAAAAAGAATTACGAATTTAATTTAAAAAGAAAAGACGAATTAGAACTTTTGTTACATTTCACTGCGACTATTTCAAAGAACAAAGGAGGTTGTATTATCAACTGTTCAACCCTTTCTCTTTGAGTGAGCTGCGATGTTATGGTGTACTAATATGGAATGAACGGGGATGACTCGTCTATTGTACGATAGAAAAAAAAAATTATCCTAAAAAGAGAAGAAAAAAATATCATGTAACTGCAACTATTTCGGTAGGGAAAGGGAGGTATAACCCCACAAACGCTGCTTCTTCCCCATTGCGTATGCTGTGAAGTCACTGTGCACTAATATAGGATCAATAAGAAAGGCTAGTTTACAGTGCATAGTGAAAAAAAAATGAAAAATCATGCGTACAGTATACATTACGAAATACTTTCTACTCATTCAAAATACTACAACAAAACTTCACACTACAAAGGTAAAAGATGACGTTTAGTTGAATAATTTTAAAAATGAACAATGCATTTGAAAATCCAATTTTTTTTTTATCGTGATTATTCATTAAATTATGCGTTTTTTTTTTTTTTTTTTTTTTTTTTTTTTTTTTTTTTTTTTTTTCAATACCGATTGATAAGGCACAAGAACGTCGAGCCAAAAAAGTCTCATGAAAATGATTCTGCGAAGAGTTCTGTCAAAAGTGCGTAAAGAGCTAAAAATATAAGGAGTAAAAAAAAAAATGTCCTTGAACACGAAAGATCTTGGAATAAAATAAATTAAAAAAAGGCTCTTTTAAATACATTTAAATTCACACTAACTACCAGAAATTGGTCAAAAAGGATGTGGAATTTAGGAATAAAGTAAAAGCTTTATATTCAAGTAAATTGAGTAAGATAATAATTAATTTAAAGAGAATTCAATAGAATTCATGATAAATATTATCAAAAAATAGGAAATTAGTGAACATGTCTGCAATTTAGCATAATAAAAAGGAAATAAAAGGCGATATCGCGAAGAAAAAAATAATAATATAATACACACACACAGATAATAAAGGAGAGTGTGGAGGGTTAACCCATTTTTTTACAAAATGATTTTCTGATTTTTTATTTTTTAAATAGTATATCTTGAAAACCACTTCAGATGTCGTTTTATCAGCGTTTCGTTCATCTGACGAAACTTTATTCGTCCATGTCCCCTGTTTTTCTCTCACAGAGTCCGTAGAAAAAAACTATATAAATCACATAATAATAATAGACTCCAAATTTTGTGTACTTACAGCTAAATACCTTGTGTCACAGGACGAACCATAAAATTTTGAATTTTTTTTTATTATTAAATCAATTTTATCAATATCATCCGTTTATTTTCGCTAAATAAATTTCAAAAGAGTACCTTAGTTTCAACTTTTTTCGTGTAGACATCAAAGTTTGGAGAAAGAGCATATCGCTAGAAAACTGAAGGTTCTTAGTTCCAACCGCTTTGCACGAGCTTGAATATTTCATGCTAAGACAGATTTAATTAAAAGAAATTTCATATTTTTTGCCAATTTAAAGGGTTATATTATTCTTTTTTTAATCACTGATATTCATAATATAATTACAGTTTTTTTTTATTTCAAAAACTATTGCGATTTATTAATGATTGAGCTTTTTTAAATTTCGTTTAAACAATTCTATTTGTTTTTAGACATTTAAAATTTTATTCATATGAAAGCTACATTTTTTTTTTTAATTTCGGATTAAAAAAAATTTGGTACTTTGGATTTTATTTGAATAATTTAATTTGAGCATTTTAAATTTGATTAAAATAAATAACTTCCTTTTATTTAAAAAATAAAATTTATTGATGCTACCATCTATGCAAAAACTTAATAATTATAAATTAACAATTTGGTTTTATTTATTAAAAAATAAGTTGTTTTGAAAGAAATATTAAATGAAACCCTCTGTGTGATTTGCGATCATGCTTACCCACTTTCCTGTTATACAATCAGTTACCAAAATAAAATTGTGACATATGTGTACTGTATAAGAAACGTGAGAAATCATTGTCATAAAATGGGGTTATCATTTAAAATTTTGAAGTTGGACTCCCTTAGAACCCCAGGGGGTTAGTGTGGGGGGGGGAGGGATTAACTTTGGTTTCACTGAATAGCTTTTAAAAAAATATTTAACACATATTTTTTCGTTTTTCTATGTTATTTGTATTTCTCGATATTTTGACCGTTTGCAGACTTTTCAGGCACCCTATAATATAAGCTCGAATATAATATTTTTTAAATTTGATAATGTATTATATTTTTACATATTACATTTATTTAGAAATTCTGGTTATCATTATTATATAAACTTGTAAGATAAATTTTGATTCAAATATATTGTATGAATTTTTATATGCATGTGTGTGTGTACGTATAATTTTGAAACATTATCTACCTTATTTCACACCAGGAAGTTTGAATGTCACACAATAAATCATAAATTTTCCATTCAAAGTGATCGGCGGGAGAATCGTTGTACCAGATATTAAAGATTTGTTAGTTGGAAATCGATAAATGTTTTTAAGAGTTATTTTCCGTGACATTTATTGATTGCTATTGAACAGCGACATATTCGTTAATTTACTTTGGTTAGGAAGAACTAACACATTTAAATTTCGAACCGATCGAGAAAGAAAGAAATCGTGATTGAGACATAATTTTATTTGTTTCGAAAAGCTCATTTAGTAAGTTTCTAAAATACCGGAATATACATAATTCATATTGAATCTTCTGAAAATATTTGAATAAGGTAAGTTTCGATTGGATATTTTAAAAGCAGATATTTTAAGAATTATTACAAATTTGATTTTATGAAGATAATTATTTCGGATGAATGTGCTCTTTATGTTTGTTAAATTCGTTTTAGTTTTAGTTTTTCTTTCTAGATACGTTCGTAATTATGTAAATACAGAGCACCTATAGTCGTCGTTTAGTTTGTTCGTCTGTCCGTACATAATAAAGAAAAAACAACCCATCCACATAATTTTGTCGAGTCGTTTCAAATTTTATGAAAATCGGATGCATAGTTTAATTACAGGAACAACTAAAAGTTACAATCTAAAACATTACACTTATAACAGCGTTTGAAACTTCAGCTTGAAAGTAAAATATTTTAATACTAATAATATTTTATTTTTGACATTATATTTGTTGATGTGAGAAGTTGATTTTCAGTTTGAGTAGCGTTGTCAGATACCTCGCGTAAATCGGGGCTCCAAATGCGTGGACACCAATATTTTAATGTAATTTTCTTCAACATATCTAATGGCTGAATTGTATGTAATTAAAATTGGCGAAAAAACTTGTAAGAAATCAGTGGTATTCTGAGTACTTGGAGTCCCGATTTACTTGGGAAACCGGGTAAAACTAATTCAGAGTAAATATTGATATATGTAAAATTACTCCCTATTCTTAAAAAAAAAAAAAAATATATATATATATGTTGTCACCGCCGTTATTAATCAATTTTTTGTGACAGAGGGTCTTTCTTCGTTGATATTAAAATTGTTGCATACAAAAATATGAAAATCGATGGAATTAAAAAGAAATGTGTGATAAACACGCTGATGTGGACAGTTTTCAAATGAAATAATTATTTAAAGAGATATTGATTGTTAAAGTTGGTCAAAATCTTTGCATTAAAAATTTTTTATGTGAGCAAACACTATACATAGGAATATATCATTTTTAGATAATTTATATGCATTAGAAGTTTCCTGTGTACAAACTGAATTTATTTTTTTAATGTGATTCCCTTTTTTGGTGATTTATTTCCTCTTTAAATTCAAATTTTCAGTATTTCTAGAGATAATTTTTACATATTTTAGAAAAAAATATTTTTTAAAATTGTTGCCAATTTTATCATGCATTAAAATCATGCATTAAGAATAGATTATGAAACACTTTCCAACACTTCCTGAAATCTTTAACAAAACTTTCTTATTTAGGGAAATAAGATACTACTGTCCGTTGCCAAATATGCATTCCAATACTTTTGAATAGCCCTGTATTTGATCCGTCGGTTGATATATATATACCATATAATGAGAAAATTTAGTTTAGCGAGAAAATGCCTAACTGGTTGAAATTTCTCTTTCAGCACTTTATTCTAATCGATAGAAAATACTTGAATATTTTTGTTCAACCGTGTAATTTAAATAGTACCTTTATAACATCCCGATAATTTATTAAAATATAGTTCAAACAAAACACTCTTAAAACAATTTAAATCACATTTCCAGAAATTATCATCTGTGGGTGACCATGCGGCTGATTCTTTGCGTTACCCTGTATATCATTTTATCTATATTCTACAAACATTTCTTAGTAAAATGAAATTAGTTCAACATAAAAATGCATAATTTTTTTAAAAACCATTTTTAAGTTAATTACCGTTATCTTCAGTAACCTTTATGAGATCTTTTGTGTAACCCTGTATATAAACTATAACATTTATACACACCATATGATTTGCAGGCATTTAGTAAAACTTAAAAGCGGATATCATAATTGAAAATGCATTTCATCCATCCATCAGCTATCATCGATAAATATACAGTACTTCGGATAAGAATATAAGATTTGAAATATTTTGTGTGTTCCTGTAAATGCTATGCACTTCACATTATACGTTAAATACAGGGTGATTATAAAAAACTATCCCGACATTTAGGCCTCCTAACTATTATATCATTCACAGAAAATGAGTGAAATCTTGGCAAAAGGTATTTTGAGGCATGCGCTCAAGAATGATATGGAAAACATCAGTGTCACACAAACAGTTACGACTACAGTGGAAAAAATTCGAAAAAATCAAATAGCAACACCCAGTTTTTTGTATTGGAATGTGATGTTCATTGTGAAAACCGTAAATAGCGTTGGAATGGCAACTGTAGCATGAAAATCACCGGAACTAGGCAAGGGAAAAGTAAAAAGGACTTTGCAGTTCATCACAACATTAATGTTCGTTTCATTTACGTCACACGTCACACCGTTTCTTCGGCTGATATTCCGGCCTGATTTGTTTTCCACAAAACGAGAAGAAGAAACCAAGAAACGCAAATTTCGAGTTTACTTAAGACACAGTCATGATTGACGTCGTTACGCTAGATGAAAGAAAAGGCACTACGAAATGCGAGCCGCATCTGTTGCCTTCTGCCATTCCGAACAAGATGCCGCTTTCAGGGGGAAAACGTGGGGAAATCGTAAAGATTTATTACCTGAATGGACAAAATGCCTCAGAGACATTGCGTGTTTACCCAGCAACCATGGATTACGGCGAGACCCGTGCACTGTCAAAGCTGTACAGGACTTGACTCATAAATTTGAAGAAACTGGTTGCACATGCGATCGACCTCGGTCTGGACGGCCTTCCGTTCCTTCGGAAGCTGTTGCAGAAGTTCATCAAACGATAAGCACAGTTCGTTCCGCAATTGTAAGTGGTGTTTCACGTGTTCTGAATATGCCGAATTCAACTGTACGCAATATTCTGCGCTCTGTTCTAAACATGTTTCTGTATCGATTCCAGCGTGTCAGAATCTTGGAAGCAGGAGTCTATCAATTACGGCTGGATTTCGCAAATCCATTCCTTATCCGGTACGATGAAGATAGCAGCTGGCCTTTACGCATTCTGTAGACAAATGAGACGCATTTTTCGTTAACTGGTTACGTGAGTTCAAAAAATTGTGTGCACTGAGCAGAGAATAATCCACATGATGTGCTTGCGCGTCCATTACAGGAGGAAAAAGTAACCGTGTGGTTTGGTACAACGAGTACGTTCATCCTCGGCCCTTACTTTTTTGAAGAGGTTATTGCCGGTAATCTGTAAACGTGTACAGTAAAAAGTGTTCGCTTTCTGGACTTGTTAACTCGTTACGCGATTGCCGCATTGCAATGGGAAAATGCTATATCTGAAATTGTGTGGATGCAAGATGGCGCTCCTCCACATGTCGAGTCTTCAGTCAAACGTGTCTTATGTCAACAGTTTGGTGGCAGAGTTATCTGTCGTAATTTCCCGTTTCTGTGGTCACAAAGGTCTCCTGATATGACACCAATGGATTTTTAGCTGTGGGGATATCTGAAATCCATAGTGTATCAGTTTCATCCTCAAACTGCATCAGATTTGAAAAATGCCATCAGAACTGCGATTCAAGAGATTCCTATTGCCATGATTCGTACTGTAGTGCTATCCACCAGCTGCCGCATGTAAAGTCTCATCGTGTGTGAAGGACGTCATGTGGAAAATTTGTGAAACACAATAAAATGCTTTATTTTGTGCTGCTTCTCTGTCCTTATCGGTTTTTTTAGCCTATCTACCGCCGCTGATTTTTAAGCTGCAGTAGCCGTTCCAACTCTACATGGGGTTTTTCACAATGAAGATCACATTCCAATACAAAAAACTGGGTATTGCTATTTGATTTTTTCGAAATTTTCTCATTGTAACCGTAATTGTTTGAGTGACACTGTTGTTTTGCATATCATTCTTGAGCGCATACCTCAAAATATCTTTTCCCAAAATTTCATTCAGTTTCTGTGAATGGTATGATAGTTAGGAGCCCAAATCTCGGGATAGTTTTTTTATAATCACCCTGTATTAAATCTCAGTTAGAGTGCCATGTCAATGGCGTATATCAATTTTAAGATACTTCAATCGTTTTCGTACAATCGTTTGACATAATTAAAATATGTCGCAAACAATTCCCTCTTTATTATTATGCAATAGAATTCTTTTGAGTGGCCCTTTAAATGAATAACAACTATTATTTTCACTGCTTATTTTGCAGAATGTATATTTTAGTGCACTTTGCGAATCCATGTAAATTTGAATATGTTTGACGGGGTGTAACACCTTTAAAATTCATTTGAAACGATTTTTTCTTATAGACCGTAATGTATTAGAAAACTTTTGACTATCCATGTAAATAAACTAATCATAGCAGAAACTTCATTTTCAACAGGGTTCGTGCTAGGTAAATATAAATAACATATAAAAATTTTATAGCAATCCGAGTATATTTACGGGATTTAGAGCGCGGACGAACGGACAGACGGCCATTTGTCCAGACGGCTAGACAAACCGAATGCATAAACACTTTTCAACTTTGTTGGGGAGTGTTAAAAGACAGCGCAAATAATAATATACCTTTAATTTAAAAATATATTTACATGTACCTATTATAAACAGAAAAACAAAACTTTCAAAGTAGAATTAAATTATTACGTGTTAAAGCAGGAAAATATAGAAAATTATGTCATAAGACTTGTATCTACACATGAATTTTTTTAAGAGAAAGAATTAAAAAAAAATCATTATTACCCGTTAAGTGATAAATGGAGGAAATTGCCAGATATGACAAAGTAATATTGCAAGACAACCAAAATTTAAACATATATTTGCTTATTTATTTCATATTTTGAGATAATCTTTTCAACTGTTGTGATTTTAAGACACCGCAATATTTCCTTTCTACACTGTAAAACTTTTTTTTTGCAAGTGAAACAAACATTTCTTTTGTAAACTGAACAAAAGAATTTTTTCTATAACTAACTTAAAACTTTTTAGTATGAGCTACCCAGCAAATTTTAGCAATAGCTCCAAAATTATTTTTAATATTAGCCATTATGTGTGCCCGGAGGGCAGGAGCTTCCTTCGAGCTGCATCCAGTGGGTAAAAAGACAGACTTCTGAAGCGGAATATTTGCGGCAAAGCCGCAATAGATGGCAGCACCAAGCATTGCTACCTGCTCCGACAGGATTTTTTTTAATAATCCCTTTATTTAACGACTACTTATACTGCATACATTCGGTGCGTATTTGGTGGTGTCCAGCATCGAACCCGGGACCTTTCAGACTGGAGTTCGGTGCTATGACCACAAGGCTATCACGGCCACATCAATTGAGTTTTAGTAATAGCTATTAAAATATAAAACTATTAACTGTATTTGTAGCTAGCCTTTTTCTAGTAATTCTTACAGATTTTCTTGTAACAGAGTAAGATTACAAATTTTTTTTTAGTAATTTCAAGGATCACAATTTTTTTTTAAATAGAGCGACCCTTTTTTTTTACAGTGTGGGTACCGGTTTAACCAAGATAACCAGTGTAACATTACACTAATATGTAATGTTACACCAGTAAACTATGTTTAAATTACACCATTATATAAGTGAAAAAAAATCGCACCATAACACTGGTGGCAGCAAAGCTGCTACCAGTTTTATGGTGTAGTGTTGCACAAATGTTTTACAGTGTAACAATAAATGTATTTTCATGTGACTAGTAATAAAAGAAAGAAAACTTTGGTGGAAATTATGTTATATTTAAAAAGATGAATTTAAATTGACAGCAATAAAAATAGCCATTTTATCCCTTTAACAGCCGCTTATTTCGTCTTAAAAATCGCTAATGAAAGGAAAATGAGTGGAAGTCGAGATCGTCACTGCTTTTTTAAATTTTAACTCTGTAATGCTTCAATTTTTCGTCCATTCCAACAGAAATTCTTCCTTTAACTGGCCGTTGTTAGGATACAAAATTGCGAGAGCGACACCTCTGTAGTCCGTCGGAGTAGATATCTCCTAAAGGGAGTTTCATTCTGTAAGGGTTGAAATTTATTTTCTACAGTTGTGAACATGTGAACAGTGTTTCAGGAAAGTCCGCTTTAAGGTGGTCATATGCATTAGAGGGATAATTTAATCTTTTTAAAGCCAATCAAATTAGCGTGATTTTAGAATCTAGGGTGCCTGAACGGGTTATAGCGAGCGTACCTCGAAGGAGGCAGAGCTCCTGGTGAATAAATAAAAGAAGAAAATCATAATTGTAAATGCTAGCTTAACAATTTGAAATCTATATACTAACTAGTAGATCGAACCCGGGCTACCCGAGTAACAGAGTAAAGGTAAAAACCATCATTTTTAAATTTAAAATTTAAAACTAATAAATTTTCTACATGTAACATGCTTTTTATACTAAAAAAACATTTTTAATCCTTTAAGCTTCTTGCAAATTTTTTTCATTCATATTTAATTTATAAAATAATAATTGTGAAAAGTATTCGTATGAAGATTTTGATAACTTTACATATTTTTTTTTATCTTAGACTATTCAAAAAATTAACATTAATACGACTCTTGTGTTAAATCAGCCTTTGAATTAAAATATTAAAAACAATTAAATAAAACACGGCTAGGTCGCTTAAAGGGTTAAACGGAAAATATCAACTATGGAATCAAATAAAACTTTGAATTTGTCAAAAATCATACTTCCGTATTAGACGCATATCAGAAATTATCAGTTGAAGATTTTGTTACTTTCGGCAATATTTTTGTTTCTGATCATTTCAGTGCTTCAAGCGTGCATTTCAATCACATGTCTGTTAAAGTTGTATTTATTTATATTACTAGGGGGGCCCCGCCCCCCTGCTCGCTATGCTCGCCAACCCCCCGCGTAATCGCTTCGCGATTCCAAATTATTGGCTACCTCTGCTTGCTGCACTCGCCAATACCCCATGGTATGAATAAGCAGTTGCAGACCTTTCAAATGATGTGTCACACGGCTGGTGTTGTAAAGAAACTAAAAATGTGCCCCCCTGGGGGGCAGAGTGGGAGGCGACACAAAAGACATCCATAAAATGAATAAACAGTTGCAGACCTTTCAAATGATGTGTCACATAATTTGTGTTGTAAAGAAATTACAAAATGAGCCCCCTCTGAGGGCAGAGGGGGGTGGTTACACACAAGATATCCATAATATGAATAAGCAGTTGCAGACCCCTCAAATGATGTGTCACACAATTGGTATGGTAAAGAAATTAAAAATGTGCCCCCCGGGGGGCAGAGTGGGGGATGATACACAACATATCCATAATTTGAATAAGCAGTTGCAGACCTTTCAAATGATGTGTCACACAACTGGTGTTGTAAAGAAATTAAAAATGTGACCCCCCCCCCCCTGGGAAGAGCAGAGTGTGGGGGTGACACACAAGACATCCATAATATGAATAAGCAGTTGCAGACCTTTCAAATCTTGTGTAACACGACTGGTGTTGTAAAGAAATTAAAAATGTGTCCCCCCTGGGGAGCAGAATTGGGGATAACACACCAGACATCCATTATATGAATAAGCAGTTGCAAACCTCTCAAATGATGTATCAAACGACTGGTGTTGTAAAGAAATTAAAAATTTGGCGAAATATTACAGTTATCGCCAAGTTGGCGTCACTTTTGACAACTAATTTTGGTCGCCAAATTTGGCGATATATCGCCAAGTTGGCGACAAACTTGGCGATTGTTGGCGATGGTAACCTTTCCTCTCTTTATGGTAACCCATACGGCGATGCATAGACGGAGTCCTTTCCTGATTGGTCTATTCGACTCATGGAAGGAGTGGACAACCCGGATTCGTTAGTTCCGGAAATCTTCCACATCAGCATCATTCCAGGAGTCATTCCTTTTAAGGCTAGTTTTTTTTTACTATAGAAGGATTTTGTTTAATGATTTATCGAGGAAGTTTAATTTTGGCATAGTATATTAGCCGGAAAGAAATCCCTAATTTTTTACGTTGTTTTAAAGGCAAATAGATTAATTTTTTGCAATCGAGTTTCACGCGGTAGAGATAAATTTAAAAATAATTCACACCTGATTTTCTTTAAACCATAGCCAATCAGTAAACTGAAATACAGTTTTCAAACAATTTACATTTGAAAGTATTTTTTTCTTATTTCGTAATAAATTAAATTGTTAGATTACATGTTAAATTTGAGTTTTTTAATCATTTTATCTGTGCTTTCCACCATTCTTTTGCTTATTTATTCATGCAACTTTAACTTCATTACGGAAAACTATCTGGTGCAATATTTATAGACTTATGTGAAAATTGTATATTAGTATTTCTTAATGGAGATACGTGATAGAGATTAAAGTGAAATGCTTTTAAAACATAACGTCCTTATAAGTGAGTCAAATGAGATTCAGTTTTCAACCAAATTGCATTTCAAAGTAGATTTATTTTCCTATAGAAAGGGAAAAAAATGGAAATGTGCGATGATTAGATGATTAAAAAATTGCAACAACGAAAATTTCAGAAAGTCATTTCATCTTGAAATGTTACCATTCACAAAATGACGTCAGTGTTGCACATATGAAAAATCTTATGCGCATAGTAAAATACAGAAGTAAATAAATGACAACACGTGCATTTTTTCAAAGAAAGTTTGTTCCAAATTTAACTCTATGACTAATTTAAAGTTCGTTTTATAAACTAAACTACACAAACATTGCCTGACATCACTTCAACGTACAAAGAAGATGCTGTATTTTCCATGTAACACGCGTATCTTGAATTTTATATACGATGCCGAACTAAATATTGAATTTCATTTTAAACCTTCGATATTTATGAATTATGAAATCTCATTTTGTCATTTACATCTTTCTTTTTTCATTTCGGATCAATTCTCTATGAAAATAGAAAAATGAATTGTGCATAGTATTTTTTTCTTTTCTTAAAACATATTTCAAAAATAAAAATGGTGCTACAAATAAAGTAAAAAATAAATTGCATAAAAAATATAATTATTCCAAAAAGAAAGAAAAATTAAATAATTTTGTTTTGCATTTTTCTTTTGGTAATGACAGGTTACAAAACAGAACTGAAAAAATCGTCTGCTCTAGTAAATTTAACTGAAAATTATAAAATATTACATTAAGCAAATTATGTTATTTTGATAAAATTACAGTAGAATGTCTTAAACAATAGCAATACAATTTTAGTACAGTTGAGAAGCTTTTGGACAAAAATTTGGAGAACCTGACATTATTTTAAGCTTGGAATAATTGCCAAGATCATCTTTGCTTGTCTAACTCGAAAAGAAAATTCAACGTGTAGAGAATCACCAAGTTCTGTAATATAAATTGCTGTTTTTTGGACAAAGACTTCTAATCTGATGACGTACACTGCATGTTATTGTTTTTTTCATAAAGATGGGCTAACTTTTTAACATTGAATTCAATCAATGTATGGGTTCAATTATGTTATTTTTAAAAGCGAAGCATTTCCATGTGTGAAGAATTTGAAAGTCACTGGAGTGTAAATGATACATTTCTACAAAACATATTCAAGTTTGAAAACTTTGAACACACATTTATATATATAATGACACACTCTAAAAAATAAAAGTGTAAATTTACACACAAAAATGTGTAAATCGAATATAAAAAAACGAGTTGTTTATATGTGTAAATTTGTGTGTAAATTGCCAAAATACACGCCTAATGTGTAAATTTCAAAATACACATTTCAGTGTGTAATTTGATGATAGCACTAAGTGTGTAAAAGTTATAGTGATCACTCATGAAATACCCACATTAATGTGTAAATTGCGCAAGAATATACATATATCTGCGTAATATTCTTACTCATTTACCTGTGTAATCTTCAGTGATCACACGGATAAATGCGTATTATGCAAAAAACACGCATTATTGTGTTATTGTAATTTACACAGTTCTTTGCGTAATATGTAAAATACGCATATTCAATGGGGGTTCAATAACTAATGTGTTTAGTGTATATAGAATATCTGTACTGCAATGGGCGATGCATAATATCGAAGTCTAATGTCTTAGTTGATTTTATGCTTAGTTTCAGAACCGTAGCTGTATTATTTATATAGTTTTGGATGGAGGAGGGAAATGGGGGGGAGGGTGTAGTTGAAAGCCTGATTTTTAGCTTATGGGGCTAGATTTGTGACAGTGGATGAGTTAAAATTATTGTTGTTTGGACTCGGGATCATAGTGATGTAGCCACTTCTCATCCACTGTCGCAAGTGTAGCCTCATATGCTCCAAATAAGCCTATCACACTCACCCCTCCCCCCTTCTTGAAAACTCCCTCTAAATAGGTTTTTAGAACTTCACCCCTCCCTATAAAACTATGTTATTACAGCAGCTACGGTTCTAAAATTCAGCATACTGCCATTTAACGCATTAGTTTTTTATATTCCTCATCAGCCATCGTAGTACAAATATTACTTCTTTGTTAATGGGAAAGTATGGGAAACATTTTGAAATTTACAATTTCTTTAATTATACAATTGATTCTTCAAGGTTTCTATATTGTTCAAGGACATTATAAAGTATTTCATTTTGTATTCTATAAATAAAAATTTTTGTATTTGTGTCAAATAAAGCTGATTTTATTATTTTTGTAAAAAGTGTCCCATTCCTCACCACTCTGCTCTAAATATACACATAAAAACTGCTGTTTTATTTTCTATATTCTTCCTTGCTTCTTAATTTTATTTTCCCTTCAGTTAGATACTACATAGTACATGAAATTAAAAATTAAGATAAAGAAAAAAAATAATTAATGATAGATTTTAGACTAGTCAGATAGAATAATGATAGTTGGTAAACTTGTAATCTTCGCAATTTTTATTTTCAGAGTTCAGACTAAATTTTTCACTTTTTATTTTTCAGACTCAAAATACAAAGTCAATTATACTCAAGATACTGTGTTACATACAATTATAAAAGTAAAATTTAAAATACTATAAAAAATAGAAAAAGGTATGTAATCTTCATTTCACACACACACACATATTACCTGCAAAAATTATAGCTGATTTGTTTATATATACATGAATCACCTATATTATATGCTGAATTGTTTTCTTTTTATAAATATTCATCATTACAAAGAATTTAATCTTAAAAAATTATCAAGACTATCAAAAAGGCTGTTGAATCATTAAAATAACATATTTTGCAATTAAGATTATATTTAGAAATTGGTGTCTTTTAAAAAAAATACAAATATATTTTAACATTAATGAAATAACTCGTATTTTCATAAATGAAAATTTCAGATATTCTAATTAAAATTTTAGATATCAAACTAATTAGTATTTTTTTTTATAAACTATAGTAAAAAATAAGAAATACCGTGATTATATTCAAATATCAATTGACGCTTATAAATTTTCGAAATTAATGCTCGTAGAATTTATTTGACAATTACATTTGTGTCTTAAGTGTATAAAACTCACCCTTTGGGGAATATTGATGTAGTGAGGGGGAGGGGAACTAATGAGTCCCATTTTGAATATTCATTATGACACAAGTGTTATAATTTTTTACATACATACAATCATACGTTTTAGGTCATATTAATTCTATAATATTGGGCAAAATTGCAATGGGAAAATGTTTTTTTGAAGAAAAAGCCATTACTTTAATAAAAATTTCTTCAGAATTTTTGGTCTAAGGTATTTTAAATCAACGTATTTGTGCCCTTTTGCAATTTACCTCTGTGTATTTTTATTAAATCTATAATTAACAAGCAAAAACTATGTGTTTTTACTATGATTATTTTAGTGGAACATAGTTCTTCTGATGTAATATTTTCAAATTAAAACACAGCTGAAAATTAAATGTAGTTAAGATAAATAAATATTTCGAATTTCTCAAAATTGGAAAATGTAACGTAGAAATTCAAAAACAACGCTATAGTTTTAATCGATGATAAACTTAGTTAACATTATAAGTTTCATAATAAAAAACTTACAAAGAAATTTCAATAAAAAAATAAAACTCGGATGAACTGTTTAGTTTATAAATCGAATATATAATTTATAGATATAATATACATTTGTATAATAGTTTATAAATAAACTATAATATCTTTCACACAACCGACTCGAAATTTAACCCCCCCCCCCCCCCCCACACACACATACACAAAAAAAAATGATGTTAACGTTTATTTTGCTACTGTTAAAATACATTCATAAATTCTTTTTAAGATGAAACTTTTTCAAGAAATAAATAACTTTAGATACAACAGTTGTTATTTTAAGGAGTAAGTTTCAGGAGTTAGGTAATGTTGACATTTTTTAAGGCAAGTAAGTTACTCGTGAAAAAAATTCTTATATGTAAAAAAAAAATCCAACATATAGAATATACATTTATACGTAAATATAAATGTTATATCTTATTTATTTTTGGCATCATTATAACATTATCTTTTGCATTCTGGTTTTTGGCAACAATCTGACCAATTCTATAAATTAAAAATAAAATATATGTTGTTTCGTAGTTGTGGCTTTTCATTTTTTATTAAATACACAACAAATTTTGGCGACGAGTATTAAAAAATGACTGAAATCGGTGAATTAATACGAACTTTGAATGATTTGCTACTTAAAGTAAACACAACACCGCCACCGCCGCCGGAAAGAAATGAAAATCATTCAAGCATCAAAGGTATACTTCAAAGTCAAAATCTTCATTTTGAATGTTATGATGAGACCTGTGAAACTTTTGATGAATATGTTCAACGCCTAGAAAATTACTATCAATTAAAGGGACTTATTGATGATTCTCCAGAAACTGCGGAAGCCAAGAAGATGATCCTTATCAATTGCTTAGGTTCCAAATATTATCATTTACTGTCCAGTGTCACGGCACCTGATTTGCCAGCTTCAAAATCGTATGATGAAATTCTGAAGCTATTGAAAGATCATCTTTGTAAAAGGATAAACATTTTGACTGAGCAGCATAAGTTCTTTTGTAGAAAACAACATCCAGGTGAGTCAATAAATTCTTATGTAACGGCTTTAAAAGAACTTTCTAAAAACGCCGAATTTAAATCTAATTGCGAAAGTAACGAATGTTCAAAATCTATTATTAATTTGTTACTAAGGGCGCAATTTATTCGTGGTTTATATGATACGGACATTCGCGAAAAAATTTTGCAGCAATCAGATATTTCATTTGAACAAACCTTAGAAATTGCTTTAGCAATCGAAGCTTCGAAATTTGAAAACAAAGAAATATATAAGAACTTACCATCAACTAATGTATTTAAGGTTACAAATGCTTATTCTAAAGAAAATAACAAAACGTTTCAAAGGAGATCAAGATCTAAAGATCATCAAAGAAATGATCGTTCAGCGAGTCGAAATAAAGGTAATTTAAACTTGAAAGAGTTAGGCTTAGACAACATTTGTTTGCATTGCGGGAAAAATCATTTAACTTCACAGTGTCGAATAAAAAATAAGTTAAAGTGTAGATTTTGTTCAAAAAGCGGCCATATTGAGAAAGTCTGTATATCAAAACTTATGAAGCGAAAATCGGACATGGAAAATTCAGTTCAATATTTAGATAACACCGAGCAAGTTTCATTTCATATAAGTCAAATATATGACATTAATTTAAATACGCTAGAAAATGATGACAGAATTTTTGTAAATATTCAATTAAACGGGAAATCCGCTTGTTTTGAATGCGATTCAGGAAGTCGAGTTAGCATTATGAACATTGAAGATTTTAAACAACTTAAAATAAACACCCCTATACTAAAGACAAGCATACTATTTAGAAGTTATACGGGGGATACTTTCAAACCAGTTGGAGTTGTCAAAATTAATGCAAAATATAAAGGATATTCCTGTATGGAAGAATTATACCTAGTTAACTTAAGAAAAGACGCTATCTTAGGTAGAAACTGGATTCGAAGTCTGAAAATTAACTTACACGATTCTGATACAGTTAATGTAAATCAAATTACAGTCAATAACATTAAAAACTCCATTGATAACATTCTAAAGCATTATTCGGATGTCTTTGAACGGAAAGTTGGTAAGGTTCCAGATTACATATGCTCTTTAAAATTGCTCAGTGATGCTAAGCCAGTCTATTTAAAACCACGACCTGTACCATACGCACTAAAAGAAAGTGTAGATCTTGAATTAGATAAACTTCTGGCTGATGGAATAATTGAAAAGGTTGATCATTCTGAATGGGGAACACCACTTGTAGTTATTCCTAAGTCTGACGGCTCAGTACGCTTATGCGCCGATTACAAAGTTACAGTAAATAAACAATTGCATGATTCAAGACACCCTATACCAAAAATAGAGGATATTTTCAACAAACTTCATGGTGGATCGTATTTTTGCACATTAGATATTCTTAAGGCATACTTACATTTAGAAGTGGATGAAGAAAGCGCGAAAGTTCAAGCAATATCTACACATCGTGGAACTTATTTAGCCAAGCGCTTATTTTTTGGGATCAAAACAGCCCCTAATGAATTTCATGCATTCATAGATCAATTTATTCAAGATTTAGATGGAGTAAGTGCATATTTTGATGATTTAATTATTCAAGGTAAAACACTTGAGGAATGCACAGATCGTTTAACTAAAGTTTTAGAAAAAGCTAGGAAATATAATCTTCATCTCAGTGTTAATAAATGCAAATTTTTTGAGAAAAAGGTGCAATATTTAGGTCATATAATCAGTTCTGAAGGACTTAGTAAATCTCCTGAAAAAGTAAAAGCTATTCAAAACGCTGCTAGACCGAAAAATGTAGACGAATTAAAGAAATTTTTAGGTCTTGTAATGTATTATTCAAAATTTATTAGAAATGCCTCAACAATTCTTAGCCCCTTAAATGAACTTTTACGGAAAGATACTCCATTTAGATGGACTGCTAGGTGTGAAGCTGCTTGGATAAAAGCTAAAAGTGGAATTGCTAGTGATAATGTTTTAATTCCTTACACACCCGAATTGCCAGTTACTTTAGCAACGGATGCCAGTCCATATGGGTTATCTGGAATACTTTCTCACAGAATGCCTGATGGAAGTGAAAGGCCGATAGCATTTGCGTCTAGATCCCTCACAGCTGCAGAAAGGAATTATAGCCAGTTAGATAGAGAAGCTACTGCTGTTTATTGGGCTTGTAGAAAATTCTACGACTATATATTTGGTAGAAAATTTACATTAGTAGTAGACAACAAACCAATGATGGCCATCTTACATCCTGAAAAGAAGCTCCCTACATTATCTGCTACAAGGATGCTTCGTTATGCGCATTTTTTATCAAATTTTGATTATGAAATCGAATATCGCAAGTCAACTGAACATGTCAACGTAGATTATTTATCACGAAATCCCCTACCAATTAGTGATCAAGAAATACGAACAATTGATGACGAATATCTTCTTTAAGAAAATGTAATAAAACATATTTCCACTGATACTGTGACAGCTTCTACTATAAAGCGAGAAACAGCTCTTGATGAAGAACTTTCAAATATTAAAGAAAATCTTTTGAATGGAAAGGTTCGTGATCCAGAGTTAATTTTACAAGAAGGAATTTTATTTAGAGGCCAGCGAGTAATCATTCCTAAGAAACTTCAACCTGCCGTTCTCCAAGAACTTCATTCAACGCACGTGGGAATAGTAAAAATGAAAGCTCTTGCTCGAAATTATTGCTACTGGAAGAATATTGATTCAGATATCGAGAATTTAGTCAAGAGTTGCAAAGAATGCTGTGATGTTAAAAACAACCCACAAAAGGCTCCTATACATAACTGGGATACGCCTACAAAAAATTGGCAGAGAGTTCACATGGATTATGCCGGACCACTAATGGGACACTTTTTTCTATTGCTGATAGATGCTAAATCAAAGTGGCCTGAAATTTACTCAATGAAGAAAACTCCAGATACTGCATCAACTGTTTATTACCTCAGAGAAATATTTAGTCGACATGGATTACCAGAAATTTTGGTTAGCGATAATGCATCTATTTTCAAATGAAGAGAATTTATAGATTTTTGCAGAAGGAATGGTATTCGACAAAGATTTATAGCTCCTGGTCATCCAGCAACAAACGGTCAAGCAGAAAGATATTGCCAGACATTAAAAACAAAATTGAAATGCATGCGATTCCAATCGGGTACTCTTCAAGAAAAATTACAGGAATTATTATTTCGCTACAGAGCCACCCCACTTTCATGTGGGAAAACACCTGCCGAATTAATGCTGGGGAGAAATCTTAGAACGAAATTAGATCTTCTTAAACCTGAAACGAAAGGATATTTCAAAAATAAGGCTCCTCAGCCATATTTTAACAAGTATTTTCGAGTTGGTTCTCGAGTCCAATGCAGAAATTATACAAATTCAATATTATGGAAATATGGAACTGTAGTTGAACGTTTGGGTCATGTTCACTACCTTATTGAATTGGACGACGGTTATGTCATAAAACGACATTATAATCAACTTTGTGCATGCGAAGTTCCAATTCTGAAACCAGTTATCCATACAGCATCTCCTGTTCCTCGGAAACGACGATTCGTAACATTCAGCAATGATGTGCAGCAAAGAGAAATTCCCGTAAAACCCGAAGCATGTGCACCAAATGACAACGAGGAAGTTCAAATTAATCCTAATGCAGATCAAGTTGATTCCAGAATAAATACTTCAAATGTCGAACCAAATACCAGCCAAAAGACGACTGTTAGACTTCAACCCTCTGCAGATACCAATTTACCGCAAGTACCAAATACAGGTTTGCGACGTTCAATGCGTATACGAAAACCTCCACAGAGACTAAATCTTTGATGAGTATCAACAAATAAAATTTTATTTCATTTTCAATATGTAAATTTTTTGTTATATTCAATGTTATAACATTTTTCAAAAATTATGTTCTCCAGTCTACGCCTCTTCCATTAGTGGGGGAGAATTGTTATATCTTATTTATTTTTGGCATCATTATAACATTATCTTTTGCATTCTGGTTTTTGGCAACAATCTGACCAATTCTATAAATTAAAAATAAAATATATGTTGTTTCGTAGTTGTGGCTTTTCATTTTGTATTAAATACACAACAATAAACAAATCAGATAAAAAGAATTGGAGGTAATACGAACGTATGAGATTACGTACCTTATATTTTATAGGAGAATAACTTCTATATTTTTCTCAACGCGAGTGCTTACATTCAGTTTGTCTCTTTGGCCACCACATTGTACGTGATTTGCTATTTATGCGTGCTTGGTTGAGAAGTTTCATTTTCGATCCCGGCGTGATCAAGGTCAAGTTACTGGACCCACCATTAATTTTCAACTTAAACCTGATGAAGCCAAGTCAGCGATGATTATGATTTTAGTTTTTGATGCTTGATTCGCGTAGTTCATGAATAGAACCATATATTGTACTGCGAACTGAAGTTAAACTAAAATTACAAGTTAAACTTTGAAACGGGTAAATGGTTACAAGCCATGAGACTTTATAATTTGGATTTAATAATTTAGGGTAAAATCAAGCATACTTATATTCGATATGCTAAATGTAAAAATAACTCAGGATACAAATTTAGAATTATCTTAATTGCATGAATTATATTTCATGTTACATATTAAATGAATTCAAAATAGTTTTTAGATTCTACTGAAGCATAAACTACTGTCCTTTAAATTAAGTAGGGGGAAGAGAGAGCAGCAGAAAAAATGCCAACAGTACAAAAAATATAATTTAAATTTATGAATAAACATAAAGTGGGATTATATCTCTATTATAATGCCTCTTTATGAATTCCTCTTTCTAATTTCGCTTTAAGAATGAAATCTAACACTATTACTGAAAATTACAAGTAAAATTGTGAAAAAACAGCGGTCAGCGAGACGGCTGAAAGAAATTACGATTTAGCCAAATTCTAGAATTATAAAAACAAACATTCTTATATTTGATGTACAAATTTCAAAAGGTAATTTGGAAAACGAAATTAACTAATTAAATGAATAAAATTTTATGTTACATGTAACGAAATATTGTTACATTTGTCGAGATTAATTTTTTTAGCTTCTTTTAAATGTTCATATGCTGCTGAAACGGGGAATGTGAGAGAGGTGGTCAGAGTATCTTATAAAAACTAGCAAAAGCCATGCTTTGTTTGGATTCGCGAAGCATTATTTTATAAAACAGATATTTGAAAGTAACAATATTTTTTTTATTATTATTTTTGCATCTTTATTAAACAAAAACGTTATTTTATGTTTTGGCGCATTTTAATTTTTTACTTATGATGTAAAACTGGCATAAGATATTTTCGAAGCAAACTTTTACAAATTTTTTTTTTTAATTTTCAACTAAAAGCTCTTTTAAAGATGTTTTTACAATTTCAAGTAGCCACTGGTGTTTTTTAATTGTTTGAAATATGCATGTTTCCAATCTTTGTAATGAACATCCGATAATCTTTGATAGCTATTTTAGAATAATATATTTGAAGAAAGCTTGAAGAAAGTTACTTCTTCAAAATCCTATTTTCTGGAAAAAACATTTGAAATCTGCTTTCGTTGATACTATGAATTTTCAACTGTAAAACATTTTATTTTAATTTCTTCATTTTTATACATGTTAGCGTATGAGAATTGCTGTAATTCTCTCCGCGTGGGAGAACTGTTTACTTTCTGCGAATGGCAACTCAATTAATGGAATTACCTTTTAACGAAGCGCTCTCTCATTCTCGCAGTGACGTTTTCACGAATAATTATTGTTGTGTTTGCGAACTTATTAAAGTCTTATTTTTCTATAAAATCCTTCTGATTAATGAGTCGATATTATTTAGCCACAATACGACCTTCGCAAAAATATTTATAAAGAGCTTAAACCAACAACTTCACGCAGATCTTTTAATTTTTCATTTATATAACAAATTTAAGAATTAATTTTATTTGTTTACAATTATTTTGTTGCCAGTTTACAAAAAAAAAAAAAAAAAAAAAAAAAAAAAAAAAAAATCCATAATACAATTCTTTTAAAATGTTTAAGTGTCATCTGTGCAAACGATTTTGCGGGATAATGAAAACATGTTTTATTTAATAAATTAATCATGATTCTATCTATAATTATTTACTCCATGATTTAAACTTTTTTTTCTGAAAATATACGCGTTTCATTTTTTATTTATTTGCTAAAATGCTTCCGTATTGGAAATGCATGTAAAATAAATTAATTAAAATAATAATTTTTTTAACGTTTTACTGTAAAAAAAAAATTATATTCTGCAAATCTACAGATCATAATTTATTTTTGTGTTTAATTTGAAGTTAAAATATTGAATAGTTTTTTTGTAAAGCGTACGACAAATTGTAATTTGAGTGGACTAGTAGAGGATTCGCTTCGCTCATCCTAATAAATAAATATACTGGTCTATTATTTAAAAATGCTGTTACAGCAATGCAATGAAATCATGTTATTTATGGAATGGGGTTAATGAAATAAAAAGTGTAGCTCTGAATAATATTTAAACCTCCCATCCATTTCGTAACGTCTACTTTAAAATTCACACATTTATAATTTTTGTAACACATTAATTAGTGTAATTTCAGATGTTATCTACATTTACACATTTTTCTGAGTTTATGAACGGATAACAACTTACAAACTTAATGCCATAAACTAAACACACATTAAAATAGGTATTTTTTTCATAGAAAAAGTGTATTTTTTTTTTGCCCAGTGGGTGATTTTAGAAATTTATACACTTACCTATGTATATAGTATTGTGTGCAAATTACAATAACATATCAATTTGAGTAAATTCAGGCATTTTTCAGCATTTACACATTTGTTTGTGTCTTTCAAGTGATAACAAAATACATACTTAGTATTATAAGCTAAAATACACATAACAACAGGTAAAACTTTGCAAAAGGGGGTAATTTTCATGTCAGGTGTGTAATTTTAGGAATTTACACACATATATATGTAAATTTTTCTAATTTATACTTTTATTTTTTAGAGATACTTAGATGCATCATTTGCATTCGCCAAAGCCTTCGACTTTTACGATCAAGTGTTTTAAAAACTGTTGAGAGCATTTGACGTCAAAAACACAATAAAAAAACAATTTCGTCATTTAAGAAACTTAGCAAGATACATTAATGATATGTGTCAATGATCCATGTGTCATTTTTTCAGGATTTCAAGATTTCAGGGTTCCATTTTTTGCATCACTCCCTGCCGCTATAATTCCTATATATTCTTTCTTTTTACTTCATGGTTAATTTCCCTTCAAAATGCACAGAAATTTAGTAATAAAGTTGCCATCTCCATAAAAATTGAATTAAAACTACAAAAAATTAATATCTCAAAAACAAATATAGATGCAGTTTTCAAACAAATTTCATTTAAAAGTACATTTGTTTCTCTATTCAACGATATAAGGATTAAAAGTGTGCGATGTCAATAAGTTTAGAAATTTGCAGTAGCGAAAATTGGAAAAGTGAAATTTCATCGGAAAGTGTTGCCATTCCTAAAATGACGTATGCGTTACGCACAGATACATTTGGCCTTTATAATATAGATATGACAAAGAAGCAAAGTTTGATTGTAAAAGTATAGTAAGAAGATGGTTTCTGAGAAATTTAAAAATCAAATGAATGCGGAAATAAGCGTATGAATCGAGGATAAAAGTTTCAAAATATTTTCTAATCTATCATTTTTTTAGAATTTGCTTTATTTCCTCTTATTAATGTAAGTCTCATTTTTACCTAATGCAGTGGAATAATGAAGTTTAGACAAACGGAAGACTAAATGATAATTTTTGAATTATTCCTAACAATATAATTTCTTCTAATAAAGTTTAAATATACAAAGATGACATGTATATTTCAACTATTAAACGAGTACAGCCTCGGGGTTTGCTAGTATTCCAATAAAATATTGAATAGTATTTTAATGAATTTTGTATTTTAAATTGACAGACTTCATATTACATTTGAATTTCACCATTGAAAGTGATTACTACTTTTCGAATATTCATTCGCGTTTGATGCAGTTGTTAAATTTGAAATAAGTAATTTACATTCATTGTAATTGATTATTGGGATTAACAAATTAGCAAGACAGGGACAAGAAAGGAAAACGTTCGTAGTTGTAACATCGGAAAAGTATGAAATAATGAAAGATTCCTTAATAATAATCTGTTAAACTCCTGATCATTAGTTTTTATAAAATAGATTACAATAATTTTTGTAATCTATTTTATAAAAACTAAAATAGCATTTAATGTCTCATTTGAAAGTGAATTATTTAACTATTCATTTAAGCATAAAATAGCAGCTAACTTAATTTATTAGATGTAAAGCTTTATTGTTTCAAACAGAAGAATTTTTTGTATAATATTTAAAATATTCATATCTTTAAATTTAAATTTTAAAAAAGTGAACTGAGTTAATTCATTTTTAGACTACTTTGCAAAACTGCATTAAAGTAACAAGGATAGAGACTTTCTGAAGCTTGATTATATTCTTATAGTTATGTAAGTATGTTATTTATGTAAGTAAATATATAATTTACTTCATGTCTGAAAATGATCGATAATTATGTTAACAAGTAAGCAGCATCCACGTGGTAAGTAACTTTTGTATAAAAAGTTTCTACATAAAATCTCGGAATTTATCATTTGAAATACGCCCTTAAAAATATCAAAACAAATTTTATTCTGCAATAAGAAAACATAGTGCCGAGTTACAATTACATCACCATCAGTGATCTAGTGTGTTGACAGCAGCTGTTTTTCTTTTCAAACATACTTTACAGTGCTCTGTAGTTTTTATGATGGAAAAATTAATCCAACAAAAAGTTTGTTTCGCATAAAAGCTAAATTTTATATTTCAAACAAAATTTCCCGGTTTTTTAAATAATAAATAAATAAATAAATAAATAAAATTAAAGTTGGCTTTCAGGATGTGAATAATTTTTTTAGACATTTTTAATAGGAATTGAGACATCTGGTTAAACCAGTCAGAGTTGAGATGAGATACAAAGGCGACTTAGATTGACATCCTTTATTATTAAATGTGTAAATGATGTAAAATTTATGAATTTGTACGTATAAACATAGTTTTCATATTGATTGTTTTTGTAAACAAAACCATTATAAATAATACGTTTGATAGCAATAATACAAAGATACTGATGCAGTGAATGTTTATCGAGTTGAACGCGAAGTTAATTTTGATCGATTTAACATGATCATCTCTGCTAGTATATTCATACACCAGACTTCGCGTGATTAAGTGGCACACACAATAGTACTTGGTCAATTTTAAAAACATGTTTCCAAAAACCATGGAAAGTTGTTTTTCCTTTTAAAAATTATAATATGTATCGTGACATGTTCGCATGAATTTATTATTAAATTGTTTTTTTATAAAACAGAGGCACACCTGTTTTCATATGTTCAATAAGAATTTCTTAATTAAAGTAATAAAGAATAGAAAACTGCAGAATAAAAACATCTATAACAAAAATTTTAAGCCTAAGTTTTTTCGTCTCTATCTTAAAATAGAAACAAACTTCAAAGTTTTCAATAATCTTGGAAGCATTAAAAAATGATTTCTAATAAATAATATGTCCCTTTGCTGCAACGCATTATCGGACAGACGTTCCATGCTGCTAATTAAGATGTCGGATATTGAAATGGGAAGTGCGGATCAGACACGGAGTAAACCTTGTTCAGCTCATGTAAGAATCTTGAAGAAGAACTTATAGTGTCAACGTGTCCAAAACATATTCTATTGGATTAATGCCTGGAGAGTAAGCTGATCATTGCATTCGTTCCAAAGCGTGACCTTCAAGATAATCTTCAATAAGCAAGCTCGGTGAGGTCTCGCATTATGATCCATCAAAATGAAATCATTCAGGGCCGTAACTATAAACTTGGGGGCCCCGGGGCAAAACCTCCGGGGGGGGGCCCTCCAGGGAGGGCAAATTGAAACTTTGCCCCGGGCATAGTTTCTTTTCTCGCACACCGTTGTTTAAATGTACATAGTATGATAAGCCCAAAAATGACTAAATAATATAGAATTGGACAACTCTACTCGGCAGGCACTTGGCGGCGACGCCATTTTTGCCGATTGCACTGAAGTTACCATAGGGAAGAAAATACGGACTTCTGATTGGTTGAACACTTTAAAGAGCATTTTATTTAGGTTCATTTTCGAGTATATGTGACTTAATCATGCGTTTCTGTTTAAAAACCTTTTAAAAGATGGATTGTGGTAATTTTTTTTTTTTTCAATTTTATGTATTTATTAATAGACTAGTTGACCCATCCGGCATTGTCCGGGACACGCTATGATAACCTTAAGCAAACAATTAACACTTTAGATCTACAATTAGTCAAAATTAAGCATAGGATATGAATTATTCGTTAAATAATATTTTAAAGAAATGCATAAAAAAATGAGTAAATGCTTTAAAAAAGGCCTTTGGACTTCAATAAAAACATCAGGGTGTAGGTCCTGAAATAAGAGTCCAAAATTCAACTTTAAATTTATGCATTGAGAAGGTTTGATAATAAGTGGGTGAAATATGCATGGAGAACAAAAATTTCAAGGTGTCTGAGCAGAGACCATAGGGAGTCTCATGCTTTTAAATGGAATGTAAGAATATGGGAATAACTAAGTGAAAAAATAGTTCCAAAAAATGAAGATTGGATTAAGAGAGGGCAGTTTAATAGCAATTTATGGTACAAAATCTTCAAGGGGCAAGGAATTTATTTCGCATGTAGTTGGGTATAAAATATTTTTTGTAGTTATTAAAGTAATGGGAGGACGCTAAAGCAATGTGAAAGAAAATTGCAAGCAATCCGGATCATTTTTAAAGAAATTGCACCAACAGCCCCAAGAACGCGATTAATATTCAAAATTGGTGGTAGCTAGACTATGGCGGTTTCTTAATAGCTGATGGATTTAAGAAGTTGTTTAAAAAAAGGAGTTAATTGAACCATCTTAAAGGAATTTATAATAAGGGCTCTAAAAGGACAACTGACAGTTAAAAAGAGGGCCCTAACAGGAAAACATGTTAAAATATCTTAGTACTTAGCTCTTTAGATCTACAATTAGTCAAAAATAATCATAGGGCATGAATTATTCATTTTAATAATATTTTATCGAAATGCACAAATTGATTCGGAAAATGTTTAAAAAAAGGGTCCTAGCCGCGAATGGAAATATGAGAATCTTGGCCCTGAAAGAAGAGTCCAAGACTCAAATTTAAAAATTTTGCACTGAGAAGGGGATAAATTTAAAGAGTGAACTATGTTTGCCTCACAAAATGTTCAGGGGCCCTAGACTGAGCCCTATGATTCCACAGGAGGCCAAAGTGTCTTATATGGAATGTCAAAACATTAAAATATCTAAATGAATAAAGAATCCTAAAAATGAAGATCGGATTAAAAGGAAACAATTTATTAAGAATTTATTATTACAAAAACTTCAAGGGCCCAGGAATTTATTTTGCATGTAGTTGGGTATAAAGATATTTTTTGTAATTATTAAAATGATGGAAAGACTCTATAACTATGCTAAATAAAATTGAAAGCAATTTGGTTCAAGTTTAAAGAAGCTACATCAAGGGCCTCAAGAAAGCAATTGACAAACAAAATTAATGGTAGCTGAAGTCTGAGAAATTCTTTTGTCGTTCATGTAATAGGTAGAGAGAGGACATAAAAAATTGATAGAAAAAAAAAGCTAGTGAATTGGACCATTTTTAAGGGAACTATAATATGGGGCCCTGTAGGGACCAACTGGCAGTTAAAACCAGGGCCCTAATAAGAAACCATGTTAAAATATTTTAGTACATAGCGCTTTAGATCTTTAATTAGTCAAAATTAAGCATATAGTAGAAACTATTCTTTGGAATGATATAATTTTTTAAATGCACCAATTGATTGGGCAAATGTTTAGAACTAATCGTTGGAGGCCACCGTAATACTTACCCATCATGGATATGTATATGAAAATAAAACATGTGAAAACTATTTATACAATGCATTGCAATTCATAAACAAAATTTTAATATTGTTAATGTACATAGTAATGCTAAATTAAAGAACTGCTGATGTACCAATTTCGGCAAATTATATAAAACGCCAAACTACTCAAGTAGTACCGAATTGCGTAAAAGAAACATCCTTATAACTCCAAAAATAATAATTCTATTAACTAACAATTAACTGCGTCGGATTAAGCGTCTCATTTCCAATTAAAATGTACCTCTGAATTGAAATTTGAATGAAATACAGGGTCATGAAAAATCGAAGAATGTGGAAAACAAGATTACAAATATTTCGGCAATTAATAATCCGATCGACTTCGTTCTATATCCAAAATGCGTGTTATTTTATTGCCTTTTACGTCCATTCCTTAGAATAAAAAAATTCGGAAGATTTTATATACCTTTCATCAGAACAAATTTTTCGAGAGTCCGAAAAAAATAGTTCCGGATAATTGAGGTTGCTGATATTAAATAAGCTTCGTCCCATTCTTACATACTAAGTACATACAAAATTTCAAGTCTCTATCTCAATTTGTTTGGGAAATAGAGCGTTTACAGACAGACAGACAGACAGACAGACAGACTGACAGACAGACAGACGGAAGGCAATTTTTTTTTTCTAAAAATATGTTTTTCGGAATCTCCAATATCTAAAACGCGTAAATCTGTCAAATTTTTTTTTTCGATTTTCAAAACGATTGCAAGATTTACCCTATACTACGTATGATGGGTAAATAGGGCCTTAGGGTCCGAATAAAAACATCAGGTTTTCTGGATTGGTCCTGAAAGAAGAGTCCCAGGCAACTTTAAAATTTTGCACTAAGAAGATCAGAAATATACGAAGTGAAATATGTTTATTTCACAAAATGTTGAGAGCCCTGGGCTGGACCCTATGATTCCACAGGGGAACACAGTTTCTTGTATAGAATGTCACAACATTAAAATATCTAAATGAATAAAGAATCCTAAATTAAAAGGAAACAATATAGATTACAGGAAGCAAAATAGATTAAAAGGAAGCAATTTATTGACAATTTATTATTACAAAAACTTCAAGGGGGCCTGTACCGGGCCCCAAAGGGCCAGGAAATTATTTCGCATGTAGTTGGGTATAAAAATATTTGTGTAGTTATTAAAAAAATCGGAAGACGCTAAAACTATGTTGAATAAAATTGAAAGCAATTTGGATCATTTTTAAAGAAGCTGCACCAAGGGCTCCAAGAAAGCGATTAATATTCAAAAATAGTGGTACCTGAAGTCTAAATTTTTTTTGTTATTGTTCATGTCGCAGTTCGAGGACCTAAAAAGTTGTTTAAAAAAATCTAGTGAATCCGACCATTTTTAAGGGAACTATGATAGAGGGCCCCATAGGGGCCAACTGACAAATACAATCAGGCCCTAACATGAAAACATGTTAAAATATTTTAGTACATAACGCTTTAGAGAATTAATTAGTCAAAATTAAGCATAGAGTATAAACTATTTGCAAGAATAATATATTTTTTAAATGCACCAATTGTTTGGGCAAGCGTTAAAAAAGGGCCCCAGGGCCTGAATAAAAATATCAGGGTGTTCGTCCTGACATAAGAGTCCAAGATTCAGCTTTAAAAATTTGCACTAAGAAGGTGAGAAATTTAGGGAGTGAAAAATGTTTAGCGCACAAAAAGATCAAGGGGCCCTGGGTCGGCCCTATGATTATCTAGGGGGCCCCAGTGTCTTATATGGAATGTAAAAATTTGAAAATATCTAAATGGAACAGATATCCCAAAAATGAAGATCGAAATTAATGGAAGCAATTTATTAACAAGTTACTATCACAAAGAATTAAAGGGGCCCTAAAACGGGCCCCAGGAGTCCAAGGTCATAACTGAAGAGTAAAAAGGCGAAAATATCTAAAAGGAGAAAGGTGCCTCAAAACGGAAAAGATTAGATAAAAAGGAGCATAAAAATTGTAAGGGGGCCAGGGCCTTGGCCCTTAAAATATTAAAAGTCTGAGCCTCAGGTGCACCAGGACCTGTCTTGGACTATCTTCACCTAAAATTTCAGACTTCTATGTGCGGTAGATTTTGCTAACCATCGCAGTCACACACTCACATACACATACGCAGACATACACAAACAGAGCGTTTTGTTAGCTTATTAGTATAGATAAGAAGAAAGATTTTCTAGAATTTTTTAGATGCTTTTTATATCATTCAGTCGATTAGAAGTCCATATTTTCTTCCTTATACTAGCTTCGGTGGGATCAGCAAACATGCTGGCGCGACATGACACATTCGACTCGACATTTTGCTGCCTGCTGTAGAACTCCTTTTGCTTGCGAAGCGTAAGGAGTGTATTGACAGACAAGCAAAAACATCTATTCTAGCACTTTGATTTTTTTTTAATTACTAACTTTTAGGTATGTGCTGGGCATTTTATAGAAACTTAGGCTAGAAACTAAAATCAATAGTTTTTTTAACCATCAGTTTGATGCCCCTCAGGCTTGGGGGCCCCGGGGCAGTGCCCCGGCGGTAGTTACGGCCCTGAAATCATTACTAAATAACAGCTGTATATGGGCGGACATAATGATCAAAGATTTCGTTGCCATATTTCATTCCGGCCAACGTTCATCCATAGAACACATACAAGTCAGTGTGGCGAATGAGGAAGATTCCTGCCATCAGAGATTGGTTGTATCAGGCGAGTTGATTCCTCCAGATCAGAATGGGTCCAGAATAGCTCTCTAGTGTGAATCTGGACTCGTATGTGAACAGTAAAGAAGCCTATTGCTGTCTACTCGAGAAAAAGTGTTTTCTTGCCCATTATAAACGGGCACTTCTCAACCGTAGGTTCAGTCTGACGAGTATAATTGGTCGTCCTACATAGAGACTACAGTTTTAATCACAGCTTTCTACTGCAATGCCGGATATTCTTGTGCTTGAAGCGATAAAAGGGTAAGAAACAAACGAGGTACGACAATGGTTTTCTTTCTTGCCGAAAGAGCTAGAAAGTGGCGTGTCGCAGCCTGGCCGGGAACATGTTTTCTCGACAGAGAATCTTATGGTGTAAATTGATTCCACAGTCACTGGGCCATGCAGACACATAAAACATCTAGCAGCATCAGCTTGTAATAATCACTTTTCTATACATCCGATCACCTGCCATCTTAATGAATCGGGTGAATGACTTAGCCGACATATTACTAGACTCGCCTGCAGACTAGAACGTGGCAGCACAGAAAATTGCCTCATCGAGTTCCCGAATGAAAACCTAGAATTAGTTAAATCTCGATTCGCATAGTAAAACGCAGTCGGTTTGTCAAGTCATATCGTGGAAGAAAATATTTAAAACCCCGATTTTAGGGGTTGACTCGTAGATTTACCATTAAGTTTTCCTGCTTCCAAATCCTCCATGTTTTCATACTTTGTGTGCAGAAAAGCACAATGGTAAACTCACGAGTCAACCGCTAAAATCAGGTTTTTAGGTATTTTCCACCAAGATATGACTTAGCAGGCTGATTGCGTTTTAATATGCACATCGAGATTTAACTAATCCTAAATTTCCACTTGTGAACTCAATGAGGTGATTGTCTGTGCTGCCGCCTCCCAATCATTCTGCAGAAGCATTAAATTGTAAATGCGAATGAAATCGTAAGCAATAATTGAAAATAAACTATGAAAAAAATATTTATACCTAGATAGAAAAATTTGATTTTTTTTATGTTTTTATTTGGGGACTCATCGGTTTTTCATTTCTAGTGCCAAAAGATATTCCCAACTTTCGATGAATGCACATCAGCTGTCTTTGTGAAACCGTATTTTATCAGCAGTATCTATGATCTTACCTAAAGCGTTCAGACGATCTTTTTCTGGGAAACTTAATTTTTATGTTTCAATTCATATCTTCTGAAATAATAAACATGACTCTTTTTGTTATTATTATTTTTTTAATGGTAGCAGAATTGACCATTCTGAACATAATTATGCGACAAAAATAGGTAGGATTAGCAAAGATTTCACTTTATTCATATATTTAAGAAATGGAAGCATTCGTCAATTAAACGGAAATTTTTTATATGAATTGTAGCCATTTTTAGGGGTGTTCGTAATTATATATATATGTAACACCTATAGTCGTTGTTCAGTCTGTCTGTCCTTCCGCATATAGCAACGCCAAAACTACCGAACCGAATCGTTTGAAATTTAAAATCGATTATTGTTGCATAATTTTGCCGAGTCATTTCAAATTTTATGAAAATCAGATGCATAGTTCAATTACAGGACAATCAAAAGTTTTTCGTTACATGGCCTCCAATTGAAAAAATAGTTTCAAGTGCATTTTAATGATGTTACAAGCTTTCGAACGCAATAAAATTGCTATGCATCTAATAAGTATACACTAAAATATACATTCTGTACAGTCTGTGATGCAAAGAATATTTGTTATCAATTTACAGGGCCATACAAAAGTATTCCATTGCATAATGCTATAGGAGAAAACATTGTTTTTCTGACATATTTTAATTATATTAAATTATTTCACATTTTATAAAATGGATATACTTTATTGAGGTTTGCTACAAGTTACTTGCTGTATAATATAAAGCACATTGTATTTACAAGTACACAGAAAAAATTTCGGATACTATACTGTATCCGAAATACTGTATACTAATATATCAAGATCTGAATGTTTTTAAAACTTCGTTATAGTACGAACGCACCTCATTTGCTGCATTTGGCGTGCTATTTTCAACTTGTTCTCTATAGGTAACTGCTACAGGTAACTATTCTTTAATTTTATTTTACACCACTTTTCAAAAACACAAATACGGTTTGACACATACGGTTTGACAAAATTTTGACAAAATTTGCCAGAGAAATATGCAACATAATGTTTTTTTTAAAATATTGGTACGAACATAATTTAAAAATGGTCGCTTGTGGTAGCCCTGCTATAGTTGTCATATCTTCGAAATCTGTAATAATAGTTCTACAGCAAATCATTTTCAATTGCATTATTTACACACGAAAAGTGAAACAAAAATGTACAAAAAATAGTTTTAGATTACGTACAAAATTAAATGTAGTTTTAGTCACAATGTAACTGTCCGATGCCGATATCTATACTGTACAAGTTATTTATACTATATGTAAACTGTTATGTATACTGTATACATTTCTGTACTGATGTTGTCAAACTATCGGCTCGTGTCGCACATTTATACATATACATGTTAAAGCCATATTCATTAAAAATAACTCATATTTTTTTATCGTTTTCACTGAAATCTTTATATTGGGCAGATAGGCTCGTTAAATTTTTTTTATTGGCCTGGCCCGACCCGTATGGCAGTTCAATTTTTATGCCGGCCTGGCCTAGGCTGTTGAAAAAATTACTCTAATTCTGCCGGGCTCGATACGGGCCTTAGACCAGGCCCGGTCCCATGCAGACCTCTAGTTTGTACTAAAGGTTTGCACGAGTCTACATTTTTAGATTCGGTCCCGAACTGAACCATAGGAAAAAATTCGGCCCCTGGAAAGAAGTTAAAATCTTAGCCCGACCCGAGCTGAAAGATTTTTAAGTCATAGTACGACTCGGCCTTGAATTTCTACATAGATTTTTTTTCTTCGATATGGTTAAAAATTGTTTTATTTGGTTCTGACCAAGAATAATTATTATAGCTGTTCGTTTTTTAATTTATAATTTTTATTATTAAAGAAGCATGATATATTTATTTTATCAATGAATCTCTATTTGTATGTAAAAGTTTCACTTATCCTTCAATAACGTTAATCCTTATTTTATGCGTTGTGACACTTTGAAAAATGCTATACAGTAAAACCCATGGGCGGAAACACATAGGAATCAGATTAAGGCGAAATCACATATGAAAGAAAAAAATACGTTATAGACAACTTCCTTTCTTAGGAGGTGTAAATGTAGTATACTTTTCTCTCAGGTATTTTTAAGTTAATTTTGTACGGATTAATACTTTTTTCTTTTACAGCAGGATTTCGTCATAGGCAGGTATTTTTTAATGGTATTATTATTATTATTATTACCTTTAAATGCTATCACAAATGCAATGTAAATCCACAATCCTTTAAAAAGATGAATTTTATTTATTTATTTATTTATTTATCTTGTAAAAATTAAAGATAATTTAAAATTTTAAAATAATTTTAAAATATATGCGTTTTTCGTAAAAATATTGGGCCTGAGACAAGTTTTACTTATTATATGCACACTTTAGGTCATTCAGATACAATGATTTTAATACGGGTTGTGTCGAGACAGGGGCTGAAAATTTCGCCCCGTGCAGTCTTAGGAAGAAGGAAGCCAATCCTGATACAATATGAAAAAATACATTAGCCCCGACCTGGTCGAGTTTTCAGAAAAAAGTAACGTCTGGGTCGATTCGGCCTGGGTTTAGAATGCATACATTTTTAACGACTTCGTCGGGACGATATAAAGTCTGACATTGTGAAAGCGAAAGTTATGGAAAAGTATGAAAAAATATCGCTTTAACTAACTGACGGACTTTTAAACAGTACAGAAAGGTGTGGGAAACGGCAAAAGTTAAACTGAATCGGAAGTTAATGCTTTTCATTTGCAATTTTTAAAAAAGTATTTAAACATTTTATTAGAAGCCAAACTTTGTTTAAAACTTTAAATGAATTTTTCTGCATGGTGGTCCCCCTGTTAAATCCAATGTCCATGTTTATTTATTTTTATTTTTTATCCTTTCACCTTTAATGCTCGTGACATTTTTGTATATGTTGTAACGTAAAAAGAAATTGTACTTTTTTAATGTTTTGAATATTCTTATGGAAAAAGATATAAGTTTTACCGTTAAATAAATTATTAGTGCTGAAGAAGTTAATTTATTTCTTTTTCAAAATTTTAAAATAGTAATAGACGTCCGCATTATATTCCGAAAGCTGGAGTGTTAAAATAACATCCTTTTGAACGCTTTAGTCAACATTGTGGCGTCCGCGACTGGACAGTTTATTAGATTTATTCAAGCAAAATGTTTCGAGCCGTGAAAAAATTTAAAAAGGCTGATTTGTAGTTCGTAGTAGAAGAGATTGGGAAAATTATTCCTCAAGATTATACCATTGGAACTCTAAAGCAAATCATTTTAAATAGTGAAGAATATAAAAAGGATCCTGCTTTTGTACAAGAAATTTTATCTAACGCTGTTGCTGAGGGAAAGAAAAACGAAACTAAAAAGTCAAATGAAGAGTTAAAGAAGTTAGAGTTAAAGGAAAAGTTGGACCAAGAAATTGAGCTAAGAAAGCTGGAATTATATCATCAATTGGAACTAGTAAAAATACAATCACAGGGACAAATGCAAGGTGAGTACATTTCAAGTGATTATAATTCTAATAATTCAAAACGGAAATTTACATCACCGAAGTTAGAGTTTCGCCAATTCGATGGTGATTTAAAAGAATGGTAGCCATTCTGGAGTCAGTTTGAACAAATTCACAATGATCCTGATATTGCGCCAGAAAATAAATTTCAATACTTGCAACAGTCACTGATCTATAGCGCGAAAAGTTGTTGATAGTTTTCCGCCAACTGGCGCCAATTATGCCAAAGCTATTGAGAGTCTTAAAACTCGTTTCGGTAGGGAAAATCTTTTGGTAGAAGTATATGTCAGAAAATTATTAAAATTAATTATATCTGTTCAATATCAAAAGGAAAATTTTCCATTACAACATTATATGATAAACTTGAGTCGTATTTACGAGCTCTTGAGACGCTAGGCATCACAACAGATAAATGTGCTTCAATTTTATATCCAAAATGTAGAATCTTGTTTTGCAGCTGGATTTTTGAAAGCGTGGAATCGAACCCATACGACTCCTGTTAGTTCTGATGCAAAAGAACGTTTGGATAATTTAATGATGTTTCTCAAATCTGAAGTTGAAGGTGATGAAAGAATTAACTTAGCAGTGTCAGGTTTTGGTTTAACGAAAAAAGATGACGCAAACTTTAGAAGAAATAAAGGTTACAATGAGACTACTAAGCATTCATTAATTGCTGCTACTCACTTAACAATTTCTTCAAAACCAGATTTAAGGAAAAATTGCGTTTTTTGCAACGGAAGACATCTGAGTTCAGAATGCTTTTCGACACGAAAGATGACTTTTAATGAAAAGCAGAATATATTAAAGGATAAAAGATATTGCTTTTTATGCTTGACAAAGGGTCACACAACGAAGCAATGTAAAGCTATCTTGAAGTGTTTCTTTTGTGATAAAAGACATACTTCTGTAATGTGTCAAACGCTAGATAAAAACAAGCCAAACGAAAAGAAAGAAGAAGAAAAAATCCCTCTCGGCTGGGCCTATAGGCGGAGGTAGATTTCGAAGAGTGCTCATTTCAACAATATATATATATAACTAATATTAAAAAGCTTGTATATGATGCTATAAATAATGGTTATCCTAAAAAATTCATATATTCTTTAATTTATAATTAGATATTACATGATCTTATAATTAATTCTTTGCGTAAAAAATGTATAAAAAAATTATAAAACATAAAAATAATAATAAAAAATTAAAAATGTTAAAAAGTAATAAAATATATATATATAGGTTGGTTGGGTGGGTAGATGTTAGAGTACGGAGGAGGGTGGTGTTGTCTGGATAAAAACGCAAAGGTTAATTATTTATTAAAAAAAAAAATTGAGAGTGGGTTATTTATTTTAACATAATTTTTAAACTGTTTAATTTACACCAATATATGGATATTTGTCTAGTTATATCTATAATTAAATAGCTATATTTTAATTATCAAATTATTTTTAATGTTATTGATATAATTTTTGGTATTATTATTAATATTATTACTATTATTATTATTATTTTTATTATTATTATTATTTTTTAATTTTTATTATCCTATATTAAGATAATGAGTTTTTAACCATGTAAAGTCACAATAAATGTTACTGATTAAAGTAACAATAATGTATTTTAAGTTATATGTTAACATGAATGTTATCTCTTAATTCTAATTTTAATCATTTTATTAATTTTATGTTAATATCGATTATTAATTATTTTTCCGGTTCAATGATATTTCCATTCTGCTTTATCCTTTTTGCTTGTTATGGAAAACTATTATTTTTACTTACTTTCAACTCCTTTTTGTAAAATATTTTTGTTCCTTGTTTAATAATTCGGTTTTTGTGTGATGGTAGTCCCAAATTCGTATTGTTTTGCTTTTTCATGGCAAATACGAAGATGAAACCACAAACTCCATTTGTAGTTCCAAAGTATTTGGGACCTGAAGATTCTGCTTTGGTTCTACAAATTTCATTTCTATTCATATTATTCTTTTTTCTTCCATGTTCAATGTACTATAAGTTATTAAATTCAATGGTTAATTTCAAATGGTTAATATTGTTTACTATAATTCAATTTAATTCTTTTTATTGATAAAATCCATTGGTGAATCTTGTCTACTTTTAATGGTATTATATATATATATATATATATATATATATATATATATATGATTAGAGATACATTCAGTTTAATAACTTCATTTGGCCGTTAATGAAAAATTTTTAATTTCATTTTTCTGCAAAAACTGGTTTTATTAGAATCATCTTAAGAAAAATTCAGCTCAAATGCCCATTTTGACAACATATTTTGAAATAGATTCTGAATTTATTAAAAAATCGACCAAAACAGTACATTATACGGTTCCTAAATAACAAAAAACTGTCAGTTGAATGCATTTGACAAAAAAAATTGAATTTAAAAATGAGTCATAAAATAACCGATTTGTTGTTTGAATACATCCTTAATTCTAATCATGATTGCTTCGAAAAATTTTGTGCGAAATACTCACTTTGACAGCATTTTTAAAAATATATTCTATCTTTATCAAAAAACTGGCCAATACGTCACAGTATATAGTTCCTAAATAAGAGGATCTGTAAATTGGATGCGTTTGAGAGTGAAAATGAATTTTAAAACGAGTCATAAAAAACGCAATTTACTATGTGAAAACTTCCTTAAATTTTCAAATCGCGAAGACTTCGGGAAATTCTGTTCAAAATACCCTTTTTGGTAGCCTTTTTCAAAATATATTCTGTCTTTATCAAAAAACCGATCAATGCATCACATTATATAGTTCCTAAATAAGAGGGTCTGTAAATTGGATGCATTTGAGAGCAAAAATGGATTTAAAAACGAGTCAGAAAAAAATGTAATTTCTTATTTGAACACTTCCTTAAATTTTCAGTCACTTTGATTTCGGAAAATTCTGTTCAAAATACCCTTTTTGGTAGCCTTTTATGAAATATATTCCGTCTTTATCAAAAAACTGACCAATGCATCACATTATATAGTTCCTAAATAAGAGGATCTGTAAATTGGATGCGTTTGAGAACAAAAATGGATTTAAAAACGAATCAGAAAAAAACGCAATTTCTTATTTGAATACTTCCTTCAATTTTCAGTCCCGATGACTTCTGGAAATTATGTTCAAAATACCCTTTTTGGTGGAAGCAGGACGTTTCGGTCCCGCCATTTCGGTCCTGCCATTTAGGTCCCGCCGTTTCGGTCCCGAGACATTTCGTTCCCGAGACACTTCTGTCCCGAGACACTTCGGTCCCGAGACATTTTGGTCCCAAGACATTTCGGTCCCAAGACATTTCAGTCCCTTCTACATTAAACAGAAATTTTGTGAAATAAGGCATAATTTTATAGGGAAAATTGCAGAGTTTTTAAACTGAAGGCCATAAAATTTTAGAATAATGAGATTATTAGTGCCCGAAAACCACATACACGTATAACTCTTATTTAAAATATTATAAAAATTATAATTATTATAAATACAAATTTTGTATGGTAATCCTAATCATAATTGGTAATCCTAATGATAATTGGTAATCCTAATTATCAAAACAGTTAGTAATTTTAATATAAAAATCAAATTAATATTTTATTAAATATACTTATTAATTAATAACATTATTAATTTACATAATGAATTTTACTTTAAAATAAACTCAATACATAATCCATTTTATATTCAATGCATCATTATATTTTCCAGTAGTTCTAAACTGAAATTTATCCTTTACTTGTTTATTTATTGTTTATTTAAAATTACAGAACTTTAAAACAATTAGTATAGTTAAAAAATAACTAAAATTAGAATTAGTATTTTTTTTTCTGTGAAAGTAGAAATGTAAAGGTTATACAAATAAATGAATAAATAAATAAAAGCTTAGTTTTATCACTTAAAAATTGAAAATAAAATTATTTAAAATATTATTATATTACATTTTAATATATTTTATTAAATTATATATTATATTTTCTATATAATATTTATATTAGGATATTTACATATAATATTTATATTATTATATTTTTAAATATTATTGCATTAATTTTATGTAAATAAAAATTAAAAAAATAATCATCTTATTAGAATAAAATAGGCCCAGTTTTAATAAAATTAACTCACAAAAATTGTCTTCATGGCGTGAGAAGACTGTTAAAAAATGCAATCAATAAATACTATAATTTAAATTAAAAAAAATAATTAAAAGTGGCGGGAGCAATTTTTTAAAAATAATTTTTTTTTTCATATCATACCCAGTTATGAAATCACTATTGCTTTCGCAATGTTAATAATGGAAAGTAACTTATGAAAACAAATTTATAAGATGCAACTTTGTGTTATAAAAATAATAAGAAAAAAAAATGTTCTTCAATCAATATATCTCATTTCTGAATTATCAAAGGAGAGGGTGTAGACGGTGATTTGTGAAATATATATATATATAGTATAACTTATAATTGTCTGATTGAATTATTAAAGACATTTACTATTAAATTAATTGGAAGAAAAAAAAGTAAGCACAGTTTTTTTTTATAATTTGATTAATACTAATTTAAAGGTTCTAAAAATGTACGTAAACAGCCAAAAAAAATATTTATGGCAGTTTATATAAAATATTTTTTAGTTTATAGAAATTTATATAAAATACTGATACTAATAATTAATAATTAATAATAAAATTTTAAATATTTATTCTTATTAATAATAATACTACTAAAAGCAAAAGATAATATCCCCTAAACTTATAACACATTGTTTAATCAAACAAAATTTTTAGCTCGCTGTGATTTCATTATCACGAGTTATAAAAGTTTAAATTTATCTGACTCTTATATTCAACTTTTTATAAAACTTGGGGGAAGGGAAGGAGAATTAAAATAAATAAATAAATAATGGCCCGAATAATGTTGAACTTATACCATTTGGCAGCTCCACAACAATTAGAACCCGACTTATAAGGTAGCGAGCAAAGAAATAACAAGGCACAGAAATGGCAAAGAACCAAAGTTGCTGGGGACCGAAATGGCCACGGACCGAATTGTCTCGGGACCGAAATGGCCACGGACCGAAATGTCTTGGGACCGAAATGGCCAGGGACCGAAATGTCTCGGGACCGAAGTGGCGGGACCGAAATGTCGTGTACCCCTTTTTGGTAGCCTTTTTTTGAAATATATTCTGTCTTTATCAGAAAATTGACCAATGCGTCACTTTATACAGTTTCTAAATAAGAGGATCTACCATTTGGATGCGTTTAAAATCAAAAATGAATTTAAAAATGAGTAAGAATATAAGCAGTTTGGATTTGAGGTTTTTTTCTCCAACTCCTATTTTTGTTTAATTTCTTTTTGCTATATGAATTGGTCCTATGAAAAACTTGTCAATATAAAAGTTGTGGATATTTTTGAGAAGATGTAAAATAAATTTAATCAGATTTGATATCTTAAAAATTGACGGAGTTATAGATTTTTCTCTTTTTTCAGCGCCCTTTTTCTTTTCGTTTTTAATTTTTTTCATCGGTTAAAGTTGGTCCTATGAAAAACTTGTAAATACAAAAGTTTTAGATAATTTTAAGAACATTTACAAAAAATTTAGTTGGATTTGATATCTTGAAAATTGACGAAGTTATGAATTTTTTTTCTCTCAAAATCCTTGTTTTTTTCGCCCCTTGAGTCCACTTCTAAATTTATCAAAAATCTGACAAACATATACTTTTGGCCCATTTTTAAGAAGTAATATAAACTTTAAATCTATTCGATATCTACTTTAATTAAGAAGTTATGGCGTTTTTTCGGTTTTCAAAAAACGTCCCCTATTCCGACCCCCTTGGTCCGATTTTGCCCATTAACAAACTTAGCCGAGATTTTATCCCCTTTGATTCTATGTACCAGTTTGGTGGAGATTGGTGAAGAATTATAGAAGTTATCGTGTCCATAAAAAAGTGAGATATATAGATAGATAGATAGATAAACTGGTGCGATTGCAATAGGTAGTATTTCATACCAAATCTACCTAATATTTTTTCCCTAATGAATTAAAAAACATTTGGCAAACTAAATAACTAAAAAAAACAACATTTAAACACACAATAAATACACAAATTTAGTACTATGAAAATTAATGTCCGCTTGTTTTTATAGTTCTTAATTTATATAGTGTGCTATCCCCTTTGATTTTATGTACCAGTTTGGTGGAGATTGGTGAAGAATTATAGAAGTTATCGTGTCCATAAAAAAGTGAGATATATAGATAGATAGATAGATAGATAGATAAACTGATGCGATTGCAATAGGTAGTATTTCTTACGAAATCTACCTAAAAGTCATCTGGAAATGAAGTAAATGTGGTCAATTTTAATAGAAATCCTAAAGTATTTCTTCAGACGCTCGAAGCAAAAATATTTTCTGACAACAAGGAGAAAGATGTTCGACTGATTTTAGATCCAGGTTCTCAAAGGTCGTACATTTTAAAACAACTAGCCGAAGAAATGAATTATCTACCACTTCGAGAAGAAAAAGTTAAACATTCTCTTTTTGGCGGAGTCACAACAAAGGATTATAATCATCATTACTACAAGGTAAGATTAAATGATTTAAAGGGAAATTTTAAATGTAATTTTGAAGTTTTGGATCAAGAAATTATATATGAAAATGTTAAGCCTGTAGAAAAGGGATCCTGGTTTAAAGAATTATCGAGAAAAAGCATCACTTTGACGGATGTTGGTAAGACTCCTGAATCTATTCAAGTACTGATTGGAGCCGATGCACTGGAAAAATTACTGACAGGTCGTAAAGAAATACTCTCGTCGGGATTAGTTGCATTAGAAACATATTTGGGCTGGACCTTAATGGGAAAAGTGCCACAAGATAATACGTCTAAAGATAATTTAGCTTTATCAGTTACGTCTATGTTCGTAAAAGAAGCAGAGATTGCCGATTTCTGGAAATTGGATTTACTAGGAATACATGATCCGATTGAAAAACAATCTAAAATGGAAATTGATCAACAGGTTAAAGAGCATTTTTTACAGACAGTAAGAATGAATGAAAATAATCGTTATGAAGTTTCTTTGCCATGGTCAGAAGACACACCACCTCTACTGGATAATCTGAGTTTAACCAAGAAAAGATTAATTAATGTTACAAACTAGTTGCTTTCCAATAACCTTTATCAAAAGTATGAAAACGTGCTTCTAGAATGACTTGATTATAAAATCATTGTAGAAATTCCACAGTCTTAAATGAATCTGTAGGAAATTATTTACCTCATCGACCAGTGATAAAAGAAAACAGTACAACCCCCATTCGTCCAGTGTTTGACGTATCAGCTAGAATAAAATATCACCTATCTTTGAATCAATGTTTACATTGTGGCCCAGATTTTATTGATTTAATTCCTGACATTCTCTTACGATTTAGAAAAAAGAAATTCGGTGTTGTAGCTGATATCAAGAAAGCATTTTCACAAATAGCTGTTTGTAAAAAAGATCGAGATTACACCCTGACGCAAAAGTTTAGACAATGAAGAAATTCTTACATACTTTGAAAAATATTTATTCAATTTTCAAATCACTGCTTGAAATTAATGTGCTGTACATATAAACAATATTTATAACAAAGAAAAGTGGAATTGTGCGCATTGCAATAAATTAAATGGTAACAAAAATAAACTGCTGTCTCAAAAGTTTAGACACAAATCAAATAAAATCGAAATAAACAATTTTTAAAACCTGGTTGCGCATCCATGCTTCTGCATTACGTCAAATATACGAGATTGCATCGAAGAAACTAAATCTTGCATAGTTTGTGGATCGATATCGTACCATGCATCCTCAATAGATGTCTTAAGTTCCTGTACAGAAGAGTATTGTCTAGTGTTGCTATAAACTTTGCTACGCATGATGCTCCAAAGGTTTTCTATAGGGTTAAGATCTGGGCTACATGCTGGCCAGTCGAGAACTCTTATATTATGGGAATTAAACCAAGATTTTGAATGTTTTGCAGTGTGAATTGAAGCATTGTCTTGCTGAAATTCCCACTGGGGACCCCCTAGAAGCTCAGCAAATGGCAGTAGGTTTTCTTATAATGTCTGTGTATAATGCTGTGAAGTTTGACGACCACTGGTGAAGGTCAGAGATACTTGTCCATTATAGCAAAAGGCTGCCCAAACCATCACCGAGCCCCCTCCTTGTCTGCGACTAAAAAAACGTCGAGGTTCCTTCCGCAAGTCATGCCAATACGATAAACAACCATCTGGACCATCCAGATTCCACTTTTTTTCATCGCTAAATATGACTGACTGCCATTTCTCTCCATATGACATATGCTTTCGAGCCCACATCATTCTTTGTAACTTATGATGTGGCTTCAGAGCTGGTTTCTTCTGCATTTTGCTATAAACGATTGTTCCTTTTTCCAAAATTCGTCTACGAATCGTATCCTTTGATACAGAGAGTCCCGATGAGCTTTGAACTCCACGTAAGCTCATTTGTTGAGTACTCGCTAGTCTTTGTATCAGGCGATCCTCTCGTACATTTGTCACACGTGGCCTCCCAGACCGACATTTTGCTTTAGATTCGGAACCACTCAATAAAACTCGATAAATAGTTTTTTTTTGACCTATTAAGAATAACAGAAATTTCAGAAACGCTCTTCCCGTCACCTTTCATCTGCCAAATCCTTGAATCCTCATTCACTTGAATTTCTTTAGCTCTCGGCATGTCGACTATGAAGCGCAATCGTTTGCAGAACTTAAGTACTCCAAATTTGTGACATCATCGATTCTAAATTTGCATATGCCAGCGAATATTCAAAGAAATTTAGAATAGTGTCTAAACTTTTACGACAAGCACATTTGAATTTTTATGAAAAAAAATTAGTATTATAGCAAATAAAACGACTGTCTTTTGTACATAGCATTTTAAATCAGTTTTTGAATATATTTACAGGTTTTTGTAATTCTGACGTCATAATTCTACATTTTAAAGCTGAATGACGTCATTGTCTAAACTTTTGCGTCATGGTGTATTTGCGTTTTTTGTGGTGGAATGACCCAGAAGAAAGAAATATTAGAATGTTTCGACATAATATAGTTGTATTTGGAGTCAAAAATTCTCCTTTTCTTCTTGCTTCCGTCATTGAATATCACATTAAAAACGATGAAGAATACGACACCAATCTTAAACAGCAGTTGCTAAGAAGCTTTTATGTTAACAATCTCGTTGCTAGTGTCCAAACAAAGGAAGAATTGGAAAAATTTATTATTGATTTTAAGTCTCTTATGGCTAAAGGTGGATTTGATTTGAGAGGCTGGGAACAGACAAAAGAAAGAAAAAAAAGCGAAAATAGCGATGATACTACTGTACTGGGATTACAATGGACCAGATTTCTAGACGCTTTAAAAGTTAATGTAAGCTGGACGAAAGATTAGAAAAAATAACAAAACGAGTCATGCTATCAATTGCACATAAAGTTTTTGATCCAGTTTTACTGCTGCTGTTATGATATGTCCCAATATGATGTTACAGAAAACATGGAAAGAAGGAATCTCTTGGGATGAAGAAATCACTGGTGATATAAAAGACGAATTTATTGAGTGCTTTCGTGAATTAAATATTTTACAAGAAATTCAGATTCCTAGATATATTCAATTCACTCCAGATAATTTAAAACCTTGTACCCTTCATACATTTTGCGATGCAAGTCAGTATGCATATGCTATTGTTATATTTGTAAGGCTAGAGAATAAAGATCGTGTAAAATATTCCTTCTTGCTGCAAAATCCCACATCGGTCCTTTAAAATGTGTAACCATACCTAGAATGAAAATTTTAGCCACTTTGATTGGTGCTAGATTGACTTAATCAGTAACTGACGCAAAGGGCTGGGAAGATATGGAAAAATATTTTTGGAGCGATTGCACGACAGTGCTTGCATGGATAATTAGGAAAGAAAAGTGGTCTGTTTTTGTTAGAAATAGAGTTCAAGAAATTAAAAAATTGAGTGATTCGATTTTATGGAAACATATACCTGGTGAAATTAATCCAGCAGACCTGCCATCTAGAGGGTGTAAAGCAAAACAGCTGGTGTCTTTCAAATGGTGGGAGGGACCACATTGGCTTAAAGATTCTGAAGAATATAATAAATATATAAATTTCACGTGTCAAAACATAAACAAAGAAGAAATTGAAAAAGAAAAATTGAAATCTACAAAATTACTTGTAAATGTTGATGAACGTACAGATAGAGTCTGGTACTATCGGTATTTTTCTAGTTATGAGAAAATCGTGCGTCTTGTTGGTTGGATACTTCGTTTTAGATATAATTCTTGTAATCCAAAGGAACAGATCAAAAAAGAATTGACAAGTCAAGAACTTAAGAGAGCATAGATGAAGTTAATTTGGATGATACAAAAATAGAGATGTAAATTTTCCGGAAAAATAAAATTGGCGGAAAAAACTGGTTTTTTACCGGTTTTTTTCGGAAAAAAACGGAAAAATTGATTTTTCATGACTGTTTCTCCCAAATAAATTATATTTTCTTAAAGAATATTCAATAATAAACATTTTTTCTCATTTATATGTATTAAATGAAAATTATTTTCACTTTGTATTACAAAATAAAAAGAAAGTAGCAAAGCCTGCTTTTAAAAATTTAGTTTTTTTTTTTTTTTTCCCCGCAGCCAAAGAATTTTTATTAAATGCTATTGTTTGTTATATCATATCTCTGTTAAATGATTTTTCAGTTACATGTTTAACTACCAATTGACCTAATGTAAAAACCTGAACCAATATGTCTGCAGTTTGGAATGAAATAAATTATGCATTCCATTTACATAAGTATAATTTAAGTATAGTTTAAGTAAATGATACGAGAATGAAATTATTGCAGTTTTGTCATTATTATGAATATCAGTATTCAAAAATTCCATTGTTTGTTTAAAAAATGTATATTTTTACATTATTACTTTTTTCCTTAGAATTATAATTTTATTTCCTTTATAAAATATGTTTAGTTTTGGTATAGCTTTCCAATTTCAACTAAAAAAAGTTTTGATTTAGTTTTATAATCTAAATTCAAACAAAACTAGGCTTTACTTTGGCTTACTCAGGTCTGCAACTAAAAAATAGCATAGGACTTATTGACTGTTAGATTTTTACTCACTGAAACCAGAAAAATATTTTTTAAGTTTAATTAATTGTAATGTTTTTGTTTTTACCCTGAAATCTGATATTCTATCTTGAATAAGAAACCATATTCAATAATGTTTCCACATGGTAATTTTATATTTCTAAGAGTGGAACTCAAAAGTTATGAAAACAGAACACTACAAATAGAAAATGCTCACTATTTGAGGAATTAACAAAAGTAGTTACATATAAAGATAAACTTCTACTGTGCTTTAGAAAACTACAAAAATTCAAAGTCTAATCAAGAGGGAAATTATAATTTGGAACATAGTTACATGTAATAAAATAAAATATGGGGGGGGGGGTTCATCGCAGTTGTACTTTTCTAATGCAAACTGCCCATGTTTTTGCAACATAACTGTACATTATGGAGGTAAAATGGAGGTCAATTTTAAATTCAACACCTTGAAAAAACATTCAATTAATCAGCTATAACGAAATCTTGAAAAATGCAGTATAGTAGTGCCGCCTATAGGGCAATTTACACCAAAAACTAAACAACATTAATATATATCAAAAACTGTCTGAAGCTGTAGTTTTTTTTTTTTTTTTTTTTTTATTAAACCGTCCTTGAGGTAAAGCTATTGTGATAATCATGAATAATGCAGCATAGCAGCATCATCTGTTGAGCAATTTACACCAAAAAGTAATGAGCATGAAGTTATGTCAAAGATTAACTTAATATGAAATTTAATAAAAATACATACATTAGTTTGTGATAGAACTATTGTGGAAATTATGAATAATGCAGCATAGCAGTGCCATCGGTTTGGCGATATATACTAATAACTAAACATCTCGAGTTTATATCAAAGTGTAGCTGAATCTAAAGTTTTTTGAAATTATGTGCATCAGTTCTTGAGATAGAGTGCCCATAAAATTTGTCACATACAGATTCACAGAGTGACAGATATTTTCCAAAAACCATCAAAACGTGTTCAGGACCTTCTAAAACGTTTAAATACACCAAAAACTGGAAGTCAAATTTTTTAAGAATTCAATACTTACTTCTTGAAAAGATAGATTAAAGTAATAAATGCATACTTCAAAATTTTATGTTGAATTTTTAATTTTATCATTTCCATTAATCGGCATATTATTGTAATAATTTTACACATGAATTAATTTTTAAAAAGAGAAGTTGCATTTAATTACATATCTATATTTTTTTTCATGTAATCAAGTTTTTGTGAAATTGTGAACTTTATGTATATACTTGTACAAAATATATTCGGAATTTTTGAATAAGAAATTATTATTATATTAAGGTTCCTATTTAGACATTTTTAATAAAGTTATTTACATACATATAAGCAACTTAATCAGATTCAGCTGCTGTATGGCATGAGATTTTTTTTTTCTTCAATCACTGCACTTGCGAAAGATTCCATTTGTCGATTAAACTTTTTCTGAAATGTCTATTTTCAAGAGAAATTTTGCAAAGGGTCTTGTGTTTCAAACAAGAAAAAAATGTGAAGGATCCTTTCAAGTCTTCTCAAACAGATTTCTGTTCAGAAATCAGATTACCCACATTAAAGTTTTCATGTGAGACACTCAACATAAAAATAAATAAAAAGTATGAGAATGTAGCTATTACAAAATTTTCACCATATTATTTCATAAATGAAATTTCAATTTTTCCAGTTCGGAAAAATTGAAAAATAAGCCTTCGGAAAAACCCCGAAAAAACCCGGTTTTTTTCCCAATTTTTCCGGTTTTTTTCCGAGCATTCCCATCTCTATACAAAAATAATGTTTTTCGCATGAAAGTGAGGAGAGATCGAAAACTCTGGAGACTTTTAAGGATGACTTAGGCATAATACGTGTAAAGACTAAAGTTATGTACAGACAAGACAACTTGGATTTCCTTACACCTATGGCTGTTCCTTCAGATCATAAAGTTGTCAGACGATTACCACCGTAAAAATTGTCATGCAGGTCCTCATATTCTTTTAAATTTGCTTTGAGAAAAATACTGGATTTTGAATGGAAGAAGAACCGTGAGCTCTGTGTTATCAAAATGTACCGTCTGTAAAAGATTTAATTCTAAGAATTTAGAATCATCTCCAGTTCTTTTGCCAGAAAATTGAGTGAAAGATGCAACAGTATTTAAGATTATTGGCATTGATCTAGCTAGCACTCTGTTTCTTAAAAATAAACAGAAGAGTTGGGTTGTCTTATTTACATGTACCATTTACAGAGCTGTGCATTTGGAGCTTGTGACTTCAGCTTCTACAGAGACATTGTTGATGGCTTTGAGAAAATTTGTATCTCGAAGAGGAAGATGTTCTATTATATATTGCGACACCGGTTCCAATTTTGTTGGTACAGCCAATTTTTTAAAACGATTGAACTGGAACCACATACTGAAGCATGGAGCAGTAAATTCTATCACATGGAAATATAACCCTCCAACGACTGCTTAATGGGCGGATGGTAGGAGAGGTTGATCAGATTGATGAAAGATCTATTAACCCCTTGGGGACGAGCGACACATATACGTAACGCAAATAGGCTTAAAAGTATGTGTTTATCCCCACCAGTAAAATTTTACTGTAACATTTGCCTTATTTAATTGGAGCATTTTCTCGATTTAATAGGGCACAAATCTCTGTATTTAAAAACCGGTAACAAAACATTAAAAATTTCGCAAAAGGCTCCCGTCCCGAAGGGGTTAAAAAGAGTTTTAGGACAAGCTTGTTTGAACTATGAGGAGATGATGACTGTATTGGCTGACTGTGAAGGCATTATAAATTCGCGACCATTAACTTATATGTCAGATAATGAGTCCATCAAACTCATATCTCCGGACATGTTTCTAAAAGATATTCATGAATGTGGTTTACTAGACGTTGATGCGGTTGAGGAAAGTTCTCTCACTCGAAGACTAAGATATAGACAAGAGCTGCAAAAGGATCTAAGAAATAGATTTAGATCAGAATATTTGGGTCTTCTTGTCCAACGACCAAACGGTAGACGAACCCAGCGCTCAATTGCGGTAAGAGATATAGTCTTGGTGGGAGTAGATAACAAGAAAAGGATCAATTAGCCATTAGGACGAGTTACAGAACTCATTCGTGGCCAAGATGGAAAAGTTCGCCTTTTGAAATTACAAACGTCTCATTCACAAATAATTCGACCCATTCAAAAAATCTACCCTCTCGAGGTGTTATCGATTAATTGTACAGAAATTTTTTTTCCTAAACCAACTTTGAATGAAAACCTGAGGGATCCTCCGAAAGACGAGTCACATATTAAAAAGACGAGATCTAGGAGGATGATAAAGATTCCAGAAAGGCTCGATATGTGATATTTATATAAATGTATTTAGTTAGTGTAAAATTTTGATTTTAATGTATAATCAAAAGGTGGGAGGATGTTAAATCCAATGTCCATGTTTATTTATTTTTATTTTTTAGCCTTTCACCTTTAATGCTCGTGAAATTTTTGTATATGTTGTAACGTAAAAAGAAATTGTACTTTTTTAATGTTTTGAATATTCTTACGGAAAAAGGTATAAGGTTTACCGTTAAATAAATTATTAGTTCTGAAGAAGTTAATTTACTTCTTTTTTTAAATTTTAAAGTAGTAATAGGCATTCGCATTATATTCCGAAAGCTGGGGTGTTAAAATAACATCCTTTTGAACGCTTTAGTCAACCCCCCCCCCCCCCCTTATCATTTCTCATCTTAAAATTATCAAAAGTCAAGAACTGTTAAAAAAAAGTGCAAACTTGAACAATGTCTTTTTTTATTATTTTATATTAGTTTTGTTTCGGCAATTTTGAAAAAATATTTACTTTTGAAAATAGGATTTTCTTAAAAATAAAAATAAAACCTGAAGCAAAACTAAAAATATATTTTTCTTTTCAATTAAATGAAAAAAAAATGATATCCGATGAATAATGTTTCGAGTTATAATGATTTTAAAAAATCCCACTCAAAACAATACTAATCATTTTAAATTTTTATAAACTTTGTGAGGAATTTTGGGATTTGATTTTGTTTGCAAATTATACGGCTAACCATCGCAAAAAAGGAAAAATAAATAAAAATTTTAACTCAATAGACATATTTTTACATGTTTCCTAGAACTGTTAGAGTAGTACTATTTCTTGAATTGCGCTTTTTTCAATTTGTGTATAATCCTTCAAACCTGATGAATTATTTAAACGGCTATGCAGATATGAAAATGCGATTTTTTGTGTTTAATTTAGGTGTGGATAGAGAAAGTTTCTCTAACTGGAATTTTTGCCCTACGGGAACCGTATAAAATCTTAATTTTCGTATTTTTTAAAAATGACGCCCCCCCCCCCTTGTAGTTGCAACTTATGTCCTAATATTTTGCAGCTTTTTTTTAAAATGAAATTTTGCATTTGGAAGTTTGGGTCTAGGGGTAATATTAAACAAAATAGCGCATTGTTTCGATATTTATGAATCACCTTGCATAGATTAAGCACAAATGTAAAAAAAAAGTTTATTAAGTTCATCATTCTAAAAGCAAATAAAGCCAGTTCTCAAATTATTGACATAGAGATTAAAACTGACAATAAATAAAATAATTAAAAGCAGCTACCCAAATACTCAAATAAACAAGTCGGAAATTCCATGCCAAATGAAGCAAGTAAGTTGATTTCGTCCTATAACGAATTTTTTAAAATATTCAGATTTTGGGGCAATAGTATGTAGTATTTCGGATACAGTTTCCGAGTTTCGTACAGTATTCGGAATTTTTCGTGTGTTCCTGTAAATACTATCTACTTTCTATTATACAGGAAATGACTTGTAGTAATCCTCAGCAAAGTATAGCAAATTTCATAAAATGTGAAATAGGTTAATATAATTAAAACGCACTCCAAACAATGTTTCCTCCTTACTATTATATAATAGAATACTTTTGTGCGACCCTGTAAATTAATAACATGTATTCTTTGCGCTTCAGATTGTACAAAATGTATATTTTATTTCATATTTCATAGATGCACGTCAATTTTACTATGTTAGAAAGAGTGTAGCATGATCAAAGTGCACTTGAAGCTATTTTTTACAGTGGTCGAATGTAACGGAATATTTTGATTGCCCCTGTAATTGAACTATACATCCGATTTTCATAAAATTTGAAATGACTCGACAAAATTACGCAATAATTATATGCTTGAAATTCATTTGGGTAGTTTTTGCATTGTTATATGAGTACAGACAGACAGACGGGTGGCTAAGCGGACGGAATGAACGACGTCTATAGATGCGTCGTAAGCGACGGACGTATAGTCTTATAACTTATTTATGTAATTACGAACTCACCCAAAAAAAAGTGTTTGGACTGCTGCAATAGAAAACATTCACTTGTACATCTCATGAATAAATATTTAATTTTAAGCTACTTTATTGATATTATTCCGTGACTGATATAGTTAATGAATATTTATCATAATAAATACTTAGGAGACATGCATAGATAAAAATAAACAATTTTTGTCGTTATCGATTTTCAAAACTAACATTAAGTTGAGAGTTTGCATGATATAAAAATAAATACTAAAAATCTATTACTTTTTTTAAACCTAGTACATTTTCTTTAAACTTGAAATGATTAATTATCCATTTTATGAAAAATTCAATATTTTAGTGGACATTTCAATAACCAACAGTTATTTGTGGGAATACTGGTCCAAAAGACTAGCGTATTTACAAGACTGCATAGTTCGTTTACTTTAATAAGCGGGATGAACTAAGGAATGTACATTGTGTGTTGTTTTCGGTAAAAGAAAAATTTTTTTGTTTGTTAATATTCTAAGAATTACTATAGTTCTAATTTATTCAGATACCTGTTTTATTAATGAAATGTTGAATGATTTTACTTATTTGAGTTTACAAAATAATAGTTACTCAAATTGAATCACATGGTATGATTTTTTTTTTTTAGGAACTTTTGTTTGGTTTGATATGCACTGTTTTAACCTAAGAGAAAAAGAGACACGGGCGAAAAAAGCAGCACTTAAAATTCAATTATTTGTTGTAACAAGATAACTTCAACAGATATGCAAAGTTATGGATCTGTTTTGTCTATTGTTCTTTGTTTACTCTTTTTGAAACTTGAGACTTCCAAAAGGTAAGACAAGTGCATTTAATTATTTTGCAAATTTAAAGCGTTGTGGGTTCGATTAAGATTTGATATAGCGGTGCGCTGATTTTTATTATTATTATTATATTATTTTACCGTAAAAAAAAGATAAGAAACTGCAAAATTTTAGTGATAAATTGTGATTATAATTTATGTTTTTGTAACTCCTGTTCTTTCCGTTTTTGAGCATTGAAATTGGAAGGGGGGGGGGGGGGGTTATTCAATAGTTTCTCGGCCAAAACTGAAAATGTAGGGTAGTGGTATTTTATACAGAATTATATGGGTAACAACTGAGAACAAAGCTCTAGTATAGCTCTAATAGTTTAAAATGCGCAGCTGTAAATTCGATAAAAAAAATCGGCTATCTAATGATTCATATACCTTCATTTGTTTGTAACATTAACATGGATATTTAAAATTAATTATATTTTATAATAGCTCCATGTTTTATCAATAGATATTCATCTATATATATTTTTTTAAATACTATGTATTTCCTTACATTTATTTTAAATTATGAAAAAATGCAACAAAAATGCACAATTCTCTCTTTATTTTCTATAGAAATGGGGTACTTCAGTTGCCACCATAAAAAATGTAATTAAAAACTATAAAATAATTGACATTTCAAAAATAAAATTGAGATACATTTTTCAAATAAATTGCTGATAAAAGTTCTTTTTCTTCCTGTACTAAGATGTAAAAATCGAAAATGTGCAATGCTTACGAGTTAGAAAAATTACAGTAGAGATTACCAGTGTTTAATCGTACAACTGTTTGCAGAATAAGCATCTATAAGTCAAGGGATTTTTTTTTTATGATAGTAATAAAAAATAACTAAAAAATCCATCAGATGGCGCTAAAAACGTTCGACTTCGAAAGAAATATGCAAATAAGACGCTTATAACAACTTGTGCTTCTAATCCACAATTGAGAGAACAGTGTACTTGATCAGAGATCAGTCGCTGATTAATGGTTCACGTAAAATAACTTCACCAACAAAGTTTTATCCTTCGCACTCAATTAGCCGTGATCAAATACACAGCTATCAATAGTGACCTAATTGTGGATTAGCAGCGCAAGTTTTTATTACCGTCTCATTTGCATATTTCCCCCGAAGTTGAACGTTTTCAATGCCACCTGTCGAATGTTTTTGAGTTATTTTTATTACTGTCTTGTAAAAAAATCCATGATCTACAGACGCTAACCCTGCAAACTATTTTTTATTTCGATTATTTTTCCGGCTTTTATGAATTTTTAAAGTTTCTACGGACTTTTTTCCCAACCGGTATATCTCCTTCGTTTTACGGCTGGCTTATATAACGTAATAGTCCAAGAGTCGACCGCACAAAACCGTATATCATCGAGCACAAGAAAAAAACCTTTATTTTATGGAGGAAGAGTAATAGGGGAATCTAATTAACCGTGTCTGCCAGAAGTGAAGTCATGCATAAGCCAAAAATGAATATCACTAGTGGTGAAATTAAATTAGCTTCCAAGATAGTGTTGTTATTTTTTTAATTTTAATGACATTTCGGTAATAGTGGCAACAAACCCTTTCAGTTTAAAAAAAAAAGAAAATAATGATAATGTAAAATAATGGAACATCGTTTGCTTCCGAAATACTGAACCTCTTGGTTTTTGTTTGCTTCTATTAATCAATTTAATGATTTTTAATTTATAATCTCTTTTTTATAGTGTAAAAAATATTCATGTTATCATCATAAATATCATACAAAAACTAAAAAAAAAAAAAAAAAAAAAAAAAGATTAATAGGATTATTGATCTGTAAAAATAATAATTTTCGAATTTATTTAAAATGTGATGAACAGAATGCGAGATAATATGGAGTTTTGAGCAAGGAGTTTGAACATACACATAGGTTGCATGCTAAGAGTCTTTTTGTGAAAATCGTAGCAATCCACATTACACCGAAACAAGTTTTTGACCGAAATTCGTTCACCCAATAAAATTTTAGTACCCGTATACCAATGTTCTTTTATAAAGACATTTTAGTATAATTGCACGTAATTATCGCAATTTGCAGTTAATTTACACTGTAAATGCAATTTCTTACTCATAATAGGAAAATTAATAAAATTATTATGCTAAATCTCTTTTTAAATGTAATATAAAATGAAATTTCTTTTTTAATGAAAAATTCAACAATCTCATTTAATGCAAATGAAACACACCGTGTTGCTATGCCAACTAATTTAATAATATTTTTCTTTTGAGGCATTATACACTTTTAAAAATTAAAATATATTGACGACTGTTTTAATTTTCCCCTTAAATGCAGCCAACGATGGATTTTTCAGTTTTTCTAAAAGCATTATAGAAAAGTTTATGAGCATAAAAACCCATTTTTAGTTGTCTGAGCGAAGCGAAGTCTTTATACTCAGAGATACGTAACGATATTAAAATTCAAAAAAATTCTTTCGTCAAGCAAATCTCAAAAAGTACTTGTCGGATTTTGATTCTGTTTGTACCAATAGGTACCTATGAAGGTAATCTGGTGAATGCACCTACTTTTAAAAATTAATTCCAAATAGTTCAAAAGTTATATTAAAAAAACTGATAAAAAAGCACAATTTATGTGCATACGTCACAGAAATTTGGTGAGCGTGATTTTCACCGGCTGGACATTTTCGTAGATAACCGAATCAGTACATGGAGTAAATGGTAATCATTTTCGCACTCAGAAATATTGAATGCAATAAAACATTTTAAAATTTAATCATGCAGGAAAATAAAACTGTTATTTTTTTATTTTAAAAAATGTCATAAAAACTTTGATTTTGAGATAATCTCTTAACGGCACTTTTTGATCGCTAAAAGAATGTTTTACATATTTCGCGTGTGAAAATTAGAAACAATTACGTTTTTAAATAAAAAGTTTCTTTTATTTCATTTTCCCTTTATATTTATTTTCATTGCATGTTTTCTTTTAATTTATATTTTGTTTGTGTATGGAAGTCAATTCTGGTCACTAATTTTTCGGCACGGATACCACAAGCGCATCAGATTTGGCGCAATTTTTTTCAAAGCCCATTTGGCGAAAACTCCCTTTTCAAATAACGCTTACATACACATTTTAAAATTATTTTCTATTTTCAAAAAGTACTTACAGTAAATAAAATAATAATAATAATTAATAACTATAAAAAGAAATATTTTATATAATTAAAAGAAGGAAGTGAAAGTAAATAAACATTTTATGAGTAAATAAACAAATAATAAATAAATAAAGCCGGGTTACCATCTCAGGTAAAATAATGCCATTTTGACGCCAATTATGTACCCTGGTGCATATGTGACATTTTTTCCCATTTTTCATCCGTTTCCTGTTGGCATACAACTTTGAAATATAGAGTATGTATGCATACCTGGGAGCAATACTAGAATTAGACATTGATTTTTTTTTAATTCGATCCAAAAAGGGGCAACGGAGCTATTTTTTAAAGTTTTATACAATTTATACTGCATAAAGGAGCCACTTACCTATTTCTATATACCAGAAGAAGTAAGTGGTATGTAAAAACAATTAGAGTATACATAAATAAAATACTTGAGATAATATACTAGAGATATAAGCACAGGGTTTGACGAGATTTTTTATGCCAATTAGGTGAAAACTTCGTTTTGATTACCAGATGCATATAGCATGCTATAACAACACGTTATTTATTTACTTCAAAATGAAAAAAAAGGAATAAATGAAACATTTCCTGTTATTAAAAAAGATATAACAATCAATAAATGATAATATTTTTAGAACAAACAATTTATTATAACATTTATATGATAACCAGCATGTTAGGCAACTAAACGCCATTTTGGCACCAATTAGGTACTCGGTGTATATAGGGCATATATGTGCCATATTTATTTGTAAAACTGAGCATGAAAGTTTACCAGGTGTGTTTTCATAGGCGCTTATACCTTTTTGCAACATAGCGCACCTTTCGAAGCCAAAACTGCACAAAAGAAAAAATAATCAATATTTGCAGCATTTTTTTTTTTTTTTTTTTTTTTTTTTTTTTAAATGTAATGCACATTTTGTAATCAGTAGGCTCGATAATCAGATCTCGTTTTTTTGCTTTAAAAGATGATATTTCATACGACGTCTTTTTGGGATTCGTCGTTTTTCCATATTTGATAGTATGTGTCTACTTGTTTTGTACCCTTTTTTGTAACTTTCTTCTTTATTAACAGCGACATCTGGATTTCCTATTTAAATAAAAATTATTCTAAATACAAAGAATTTTGTTAAAAAAAAAATAATAGGAAATGCGGACATCTATTGCTCAAAACACAAAATTTTTCTTATTGAGTTCATAAAAATCAGTAAAAACATAATTTTTGTGATAATAAAAAGGTGACTTATGTGATAACAGAGTCATATATTATGTACGTTATGGATTAAGTATGAATATTTCAATAAAAAGTGATATTTCAAAAGTATTATGAAATTAATTAAAAACCATTTATTTTAAACTAAATGAATAAAAGATTTATATTTTTAATGAAATCAATGGGATTTGAAAAATTATTGGAAATTTATCACCATAGATGTATCAATATTACAATCAGTACCTTGTATGCAAAATGGAACAACTAGCAATACTTTTTGTACCCGAAAAATGGTCATTGCTTTTTTTAAGGTTAAAAAGTAGATTACGAAATATTCCTATATAGAGATGCCAAACCCTCGCTTATTGCATAGCAGAATTTTCTTATAGGAAAAGTTATTTTTTAAAACCGCAGAATGTTCCAATTTAACAAAACATTTTCTGTATTAAAATACCCGTACCCAAAATGCCGGAGACTTGGCAGCTCTGCCTATAACATTTTAATTAATCACGGTACTTTTTTTAATCGGATTCAAATTTAGTGAAGACAACGATTTTTGGCCGAAAGCAGTTTTTTCCATATGTGTAACTACGATACAATTCCTTGATGTTGACTTATGCTATTATTGCTTCCTCTCATTTATTTATTTGATTTTAAATAAGATTACTCAAAATCGTGTTTTTTAAATATACGAAAAAAATGCATTTCGAGAGAGGGCGAAAAGGACAATATTTGGCGATTTATTACCTGCGTTTGGCTAAGTGTCTTACTACCTTGTATTTAATACTCTTCACAATACTTCGCTGTTATATGGATTTAGGCGCTTTTATAAAAAGTTTGACGTAATTCGGGCTTAAGAAAGTGAGATTTTTACTGAACAATACAAATAAATGAAAAATGAATACTAAGAAATACAAATAAAAGAAAAATGAAGCATTATATTGATCTATGTATATTTAAAAATGCATCTGCTAGCACTAATTAGATAATTTATGTTTTATGTGTATATAATAGGAGATAAATAGCTTTTGATTCAGTATTTCTATGCTATAAAGCATTAACGTTTGTGTGTTTTTTGTTAGCATTGGGAGTACCTAGCCGATTTAAAAAATAATGTGGGTAAAAAATGTTGGTAACCATCTTTGCTGCAAAATATACTATATTTTGCGTAGGAACAATAATCACCATCAATGCACGAGCAAAAAAAGTTCTAAAATTGAGAATTCTTTGATGTTGATATGACTAAAAATTTAAAATATATTTTTTTTTTTTTTTGGTGGCAACTTTTAAGATATAATATTCTCGTTATGAACGATTTCTAAAACATTCGACAATTTAATTTCACATATTAAACATTTTTTTTTTTCTAGAAAAAGTTTTAAACCCAATTTATTGAGAATATTGCAATTTCTAGGATACTGTTGGGGTCAGAAACTATAACTTTGGCATCACAGTAACTTATAAGATGTAAGTGCTCGTTTAGGACAAATTTTTAAAAAAGGATTCCTTAACTCTTATCGACAACCTCATTGCATCCGTGGAAAACAGATATTCAACATTATAAACTATTCGGACGGATTTCACACCATATAAAATACACTCCATTTCTCTTCAAACATAATAGTTTATGTTATTTATAGTTTCTCAAATCGGTGCGAAGCTTCTGTTTATGCTCATGACATCATTTCAAAGAGCTATATTTTCAATATAGGAAAATTTGGTGTTTTGTTTTCTGTATTACTTATAACATTTTGCATATTTCGAATTTTATATCCATGCATGGTTTGCTTTTGTTTTATAAAAATAGTATATGTAACAAGATTTTGTAGTTCTACGATTCGATATGCTTATTTTCATCATTATATTTTATCACAATGAATGACCAATTAAAGGTAACATCTCATTTTCTTTACTTATCGCAAGTTATTAAATGTGCATTCTCAGCAATATCGCTCAGACTAATCCCTCTGAGGGAAGTCCTAGTATTTTTTTTCTCTACATTTAGTCGATAACTTGCTTCAATGAAAAGAATTTTCGAAATTTTAATATCCTCTATGTTAGAAATAGACTCCAAATTAGAAATATTTTTCATGTTTTCGTCGCAAATTACCTATTTAACATTCTTTATTTCACAAATAAGTCGTAGTTTGAACGCAGTGTCGGTGCAATGTCGTGCCTAGCGAAGCAATTAGTGGAGGGTATACTGGACTAATAAAATATATACAGTAAATTCTGTCTCAGGAAAAATCAATCGGGATTGAGGAAAATTTTTCGTAATAGACGATATACTGCTTTAGATAAATTTTAATCTATGTCTATGGATTCGCAGGGACATTTAAATCTTTCCGAGTTAGACAGATTTCCGCTTTACTACAGAATTTGCCTTACAAAAAGTTTACTGCATAAGGAAATACACTATATGGTCAAACGTGACTGCCCACTCCCAATTTTAGACGTTTTACTAAATATATCGACAAATACATGAGGAATTATTCTGAAACTTCAGGTGTATAAACACAACAGTACAGGTCATATATTTCCTCGAAGATTTTTTTCCCGAAATCCCATAGGGGGTCGTCAACAAATTAAAAAAGAAAGAAAACATTTTGGTTAACCCTGTCAAAACTAATGAAGCAAAATCACTCAAGCTCCAGATTATGATTAAGTGGTTTATTGTGTTTATTTTTAAACTAGTTTAAACTGTGTTTATTTGTAAGTGGATAACATGTATACACGAAGAGAAATTATTATAATTTTTTTAAACAGTCCCAAATTTTGACAAGTTTTGATTATAATTTACACAGTCCTTATTATAAAAAAGCATTCTTTTCAGAAAATATGACAAACAACATTGTACATAATACCCTGAAATACGAAAAAAAAAATTTATAATAATTGTACGAAAAATGAGCAGGTTTACTAAATATTGCTTTACTGCGCATGTGTGAAACTAATCAAGTCTGCTAGTTTAAGATAAAAAGATTGATGTAGATTTCATCAGGGATTTTATCACTAACGTGAAACAATCGTCATGAAACGCAAAAAAACTGCTTGGAAAAATTGCATGGAAAAAATATATATGTATAATCCTGCCAAATCTTGTAGCTAGGCACGCAAAAATCTTTTTAGAAAACGACGGAAATGAAAAATTTTACCTTTACTATCTATCTATCTATCTATTTATCTATCTATATTATAAAGGCCAAACATATCTGTGCGTAACTCATAAGTCATTTTGCGAATGGCAACACTTTGAAATCTGAAATGCAATTTTGGCTTTATGATTTTTGCTATTGCAAATTTTTAAATTTCTAAACAGTGCACATTTTCAATTTTTACATCATCATATAGGGAAAAAATGCACTTTTAAATACTATTTTTTGAAAACTATATCTTAATTTATTTTTTAAATATTATTTTTTTTGTAGTTTTTAATATTATTTTTCTAATTGTAACAGAAGAAATACTCCATTTCTATTAAAAGCTATAGGAAAAAGGAAAAAAATTGGTTACTGTATCTTTATGTGGTAATTTTCTCATTAAAAGTGAAAAAAAAAATGAAATTTAAATACGTGCAGTGTCAAGAATATAGTCTGTTATAAAACCCGGTAAATTTTGGTTTCATTTACAAAATTTCGTTTACACTCAAAAGAATATAGATAGTTTAATGTCGGTTTTAGCTAATACCATCCAGACTTCAAGTTTTGTATCAAAATGATAAAATTAAAATATCATTTTTTTTAAAAAGGGGACTACAGTTATGAAAAGTGCATATGTAAATTTTGATATGATGAAAATTATTTTGGGTTTAGATTTCACGGGGGGGGGGGGATTCTATGATTGAATCAAAGTGGAATAAATTTCGCTTTTTTCATTTTGGAATACCAGCATAAGAGCCTTAATTGATAACTTTATTATAAAAATAGATCTTTCTTATTTTTTACTGGTTACATGTACGGTTAAATTAGATTAATTTATAACACGATTATTCAATCGGTAAATCAATAATAGCAGATGCAAATTTTCCAAGTGGGTGAAAAAAGTCCGGGCCAGGATTCGAACCAGGAATGTATTGGCTGACGAACCAGGGATGTATTTGTTTTTCATCCTCTTGGAAAATTTACATCTGTTATGTACGTTTAAAGTTTAATTTTACTAATTTCTACAGCTGAGTTTTATAGAAATAGTATTTTTTAAACTATATGTTAAATATCATTTGTTTAAGAGTTAAACTTATGAATATATGGTGCATTTTTTATTGTAATTAATTTTGTAAGTTTATTGTGAATCGATGAAACACATCCTTCTTAAACATTTTCTTTCGTCGGAATTCGACGGGCTCTACCAACATCCCCTATAGTCATGATTATAGGAGGTGTCGGCTCTACCTTATATATTTAAAAGTGAAGCCTGTTTTCTTAGTCTTCTAGCCCGAGCTATCAACTGAATTCGTTTTGATAGTTATTTTTTAATGAAAGTGCTTTATTACTGGATGTGCCCCACTCGCTATTTTTTAAAATAATAAAATCTTTGTGCTTTAATTTTTAGTCTTTCACAAAATTCTCTTACATTTGTGGCAATTGAGTTAGTTGCATTCTTGGAGAGAGATGGGAAACGATGGGAATTTCCATATTATTATGGATGCTCTTTTCGTATTACAACTAAAAATATTTTTTTTAAAGTTTTGTACAGAAAATAACGTTACTATATAAACGCACGAGGCTAACGTAAAAAACAGGCTACCGCGGTGCATCCCAAGTATCTTTTTTTACAGACAGCTAGAATGACTTAATGCTCTATTCGTGCATCCGCATTGATGTATTCAAGCATCACGTGACTCCAGCGGTCTGTAAAAAAAGATTCTTGTAATAGACCGTTGTAGCCCGTCTTTCTCGTTAGCCTCGATAAACGCATTTTTACTCATAACTCTTTTACATTTCAATATTTTTTTTTTCATTCCTCTGACACTGAGATTGAGACATTCATCTCAGATGGCGTCAATGGATGAAAATGATGTCATAATGAAAAAAAATTATATGATTATTTACTTAATAAAACTAAATATTTTGCTGCGAGTGCATCTAAAGGTATATTTCTGGAATTCACCGGCACTCATATTACAACTTCAAGTAAAATTCGCGAATGTTGCATGCAAAAATGAACTGGCAAACTTAACATCAATTTTGGAAATCTATACTAATAAAATTCGTGCGCCTCTGTCTGTCTGCTTGAAGCCGATTACAGTTCGCAACGCGGACGAGTTGGAAGTCGCGAGAGGTGTCTTTCGATTGGAAAAATTCCGGGGAAGTCATTTCAGGCATTTGCGAGACCGTGGGACCAAAATTAAAAAAGTTATGAATTAAAAACCCCTTGGGAATCGGAACGGAAAATATCTCAATACCCAAACGGTGCTCCGAAGCAGAACACTGCGCCACCTTGCGGTGAAGAACCTGAACTTTTCCCCTTTGGCTAAAAGAAGAAACAGCCGAAAATCGCTTTTTCTACCGGCGCTAATTGCGTTTTTTTTTGCGCGTTTTTTCTTAAACCATCATGCAGACAGTTTTTAAAGTAGAAAAAGACTGATTACATATTCAGAATCTGCGTAAAAATCTGCTTCTGATGAACTAAAGAATACGAAAAAATGTCTTATGGGCGCGTAGTGCACACCGTGCAAAACCAAATATTTTTAACGGGACTATGGGCGCGAAGCGACCACAGCTCCGATCCACAATCTTTTTTTTTCAAGTGCACATGGCCCACACTGCGAAATCACATATTTTTAACGGGACCATGGCTCTTTAATTTAGTTTTTTTTTGTGCTTGAGGATTCGAACACGAAGACTTGCTTATTAAATGAATTTTTTTGCTTATTATATACTGCTTAATACCGAGGTTCGTTTGGAAAAAGTGGCCCAGCTAGCGGGCATAGCTCGCTAGTGTATACTAATAAAATCCGTGCGCCTCTGTCTGTCTGTCTGCTTGAAGCCGATTACAGTTCGCAACTCAGGCGAGTTGGAAGTCGCGAGAGGTGTCTTTCGATTCGAAAAATTCCGGGAAAGTCATTTCGGGCATTTTCGAGACCGTGGGACCAAAATTAAAAAAGTTATGAATTAAAAACCGGTCGGGAATCGGAACGGAAAACGTCTTATTTCCCAAACGGGTCTCAAACGGAACTCTGAGGCAGAACACTGCGCTACCTTGCGGTGAAGAACAGGAACTTTTCCCCTTTGGCTAAAAGAAGAATCAGCCGAAAACCTATTTTTCTCCCGTCAATTTGTCAAAGAATGTATAAGAGAAAAAGAAGTAATTGGTAAAAAATATTAAACACTGTTTAATTAATATAATAAGTACAACTATTTAAGCACAGCAAGATATGTTCACTAAGAGGTAATAGTGTTGCTAATTAATATTTTGAGGATCTCAGATGTAACTGGCAATTCATATATTTATTCTGTATGTGAGTATTAATCGTTGTAGCTCATTTTCATACCTTTTCTTTTTGGTAGCATACACGAATATTGTGTAACCTAAGATTTACGCGATTAATACTAATTTCTGTTAGTACAAACGGAAAACGAGCTGCCAAAATTATTTGTTAGTTATGTTCTTTGTGATATTAATGAAATTACTTATTTTTTTTAATAGCAGTCTTTTACAGTTTTTAATAAACAAACTTTTTTTGCGCGTTTTTTCTTAAACCGTCATGCAGACAGTTTTTAAAGTAGAAAAAAACTGATTACATATTCAGAATCTGCGTAAAAGTCTGCTTCTGATGATCCAAAAAATACGAGAAAATGTATTATGGACGCGCAGCGCCAACCTTGCAAAACCGAATATTTTTAACCGGACAATGGCGACCATGGCGCGTAGCGCCGGTGGTCCCGTACCGCCCACTGTGCAAAATCACATATTTTAACGGGATAATGGGCGCATAACAACCGTAGCTCTTTAATTTACTTTTTTTGTGCTGAGGATTCGAACACCAAGACTTGCTTATTAAATGAATTTTTTTGTTTATTATACATTGCTTAATATCGAGGTTCGTTTGGAAAAAGTGGCCGAGCTAGCGGGCATAGCTCGCTAGTCTATACTAATAAAATCCGTGCGCCTCTGTCTGTCTGTCTGTCTGTCTGTCTGCTTGAAGCCGATTACAGTTCGCAACGCGGGCGAGTTGGAAGTCGCGAAAGGTGTCTTTCGATTGGAAAAATTCCGGGGAAGTCATTTCGGGCATTTTCGAGACCGTGGGACCAAAATTAAAAAAGTTATGAATTAAAAACCCCTTGGGAATCGGAACGAAAAATGTCTCAATTCCCAAACGGCGCTCCGAAGCAGAACACTGTGCCATCTTGTGGTGAAGGACATGAATTTTTCCCCTTTGGCTAAAAGAAGAAACAGTCGAAAACCTCTTTTCTACTGGCGCTAATTGCGTTTTTTCCTTGCCGTAGAATATTTACCGTAGTTTTCGCTAAAATATTGAACTTAGAAATAAAACAGGACTATCGAAACTTTTTTTGCGCGTTTTCTCTTAAACCATCATGCAGACAGTTTTTAAAGTAGAAAAAAACTGATTACATATTCAGAATCTGCGTAAAAGTCTGCTTCTGATGAACCAAAAAATACGAGAAAATGTCTTATGGGCGCGCAGCGCCAACCGTGCAAAACCAAATATTTTTAACGGGACGATGGCGACCATGGTGCGTAGCGCCGGTGGGCGCGTAGCGAACAAAGTGCGAAATCACATATCTTTAACGGGATAATGGGCGCATAACAACCATAGCTCTTTAATTTACTTTTTTTTTTTTTTTGTGCTTGAGGATTCGAACACCAAGACTTGCTTATTAAATGAATTTTTTTGCTTATTATATATTGCTTAATATCGAGGTTCGTTTGGAAAAAGTGGCCCAGCTAGCGAGCGTAACTCGCTAGTATACTTATTAAATATTGATTCATTATTGTAATTATTATTATTATTATTTTTTAATTCCTTCATCGAATTCGTCGGGTTTCAACTCGTTATTTATAATACGATACAAGATTGATAATAATATTTTTTTTTCTCATTTTAGCGACTCCTATTCAGAATTTTGCTCAAGCTTCTTGTCTTCGGATTATAAATTTTATGAATCCCCAAACAAAGGTAATATTGATAATTATGGGCATTAAGTGTATTTTTTCATTTTGAATAACTTTATATCTTACCTAACTCTTTCCAAGTAAATGAAGATTACATTATATATTCAACTTAAAAATTCAAATAGGAAAAACACCAAATTGACTTAGTTACGACTTGTAAATAAGTAATATTTTATAAAATTTAATCAATATATTTTTTAAGCAATATGATTTTACATCTATTTCAGTACTATACACAAATCATTTATATATATTATTTTAGTCTGGCAGCATATGACATGTTTGACATTGATAGTTTAAAGATAGTCATAATTTTATATGACAGATATAAGGGATTATTCATCTAAAACGTTGTCAAAATTTTTATAATTTTCAACTCCCTCCATCCTTGCTTCGATATCAAAAGTTATCATTCCTTGAGCCCCCATCCCTTCGTAATGATATTGGTATCAATGCCTAAAAATAATATTTTGATTTTTTTATTTTTTTTTTCTTTTGTTTGGAGTGATGCACAGATATGGTTATACATTTATTGTCTGCATATACTTTATTGATTCAAATAAAGTGAAGTAAATGGAACATCGCTTTGCATCAAATAATACTTAAAATAAATTGTAACTATTTAAAACTATTTAATAATAGCTTTTTTTGTTGCGCATAATGCATTTAATAGTAATAATGTCTTTTCACTTGTCCTTGTCCCTATAGGGGTGATGGGTGATGGAACAGACATAACTTCTTTTCAACTGAACAGGTAGACAATATTATTTCGCTTTTACCTATCACTAAACACAGCAAGTATCATTTCGACCATACTTCGCAATTGGTTTCTAGAAACAGCAAATTATATATTCATACACATTTTACAGAAGAATAAGAATGCCAAACCTTTTAGAAATAGTTTGTGTGGATTATAAAAATATTCTCGAGAAAAATTAATGAACTCAAGGATTTCGTATATCTATGTGCAAGATACGTAAGATTCCCGAGATAGAGAGAGTGTGAAATGACCTCAAGTGGAATAGAAAATAAAAAATAAGTTATGCAGGGATGCGATTGATAAGTTAAAAAGTTCCACAGCTTTATATGTTGAGATTAAAGACATGGACTATAAGTAATACTTTTTTGTTTTATTTAGAAGCATACAAGAGATGCATTGTTTCATCTGTGTAATTGAATTACGGTTTATATATTTGTTCAAGTCAAAATTAAACGTGGTTTAATAATAATTTAATGATTTTAATAACTTTATATTTCCAGAAAGATAGCAAACAGGCTAAAAATATATAACTGACTATTTTGATGCTAAAAACAAGTTACAAAAAAAAAAAAAAAAAAAAAAAAAAAAAAATTAAAAGTTTTGTTGGATTAAACATGAAACGATATCAAAAGACAAACTCCCCCTCTCCTTAGAGATATCTTTCGATATTATTTGCCAGACTTCCCCTCCCCCCTAAAATGATAACGTTATATATGCACAGCCCCTAATATTCAAATGAGCAAAGTAATAGTCAGCTTGTTCATTAACAAGAAATATCTGATAATATGTACGTTTTAACGTGGCTGACGTCGAGAAAGTGGGGGAAGGGACGTCAGCTGCTATATGCAAAACTTAAAGTTCAAAAAGAAATATCTTTTTATACACTTTTAACAGTTTATTTCTCATTTACTTCTGTATGCTTTAACTTTCCACTTGAAGGCACCATTCACACTGTGTACACTATACTAACGATCTATGCATAGCACGACATATCTGATGATACCTCCTCCCCTCCCCGTTCCGAATAAGCTGTTATATACAACATTGAGTCCATAAATTATCTTTTTTAATACCTTTTTACCAGTTCATCTCATAATTACTTCTGACAAGGAAGGTCTCCATACTAAGTATTTTCAGAATTTTTTGAGAAAAATGCTAATTAAACTACTCATATATGTAAAAAAGGATCAGTCAAAATTAGCGGCGGAATTACAGTAGAAAGTCTGTAAAAAAATAAAATACTTGGAATACTTGGCACAAAAAGACAAAAAGCGTCACGCGACTTGGCAAGAAACCCTTTTCCTCACCAAAAGCAAGCGATTTTAATGCAACTAAAACTGAACTGTTGGATTTTTGGAATACTTGTTAATGGTATTTAGTGAATTTACACTTAAACAATGAGTGAGTTTAATATATATATATATATTGTATTGCATAAGTATATTGCCATTTTCATATATTAAAAAAACATATTGAGAAAAATTATTTTCATACATTTACGCGTATTCAAAAATAAAAGTCAGATTTTTTCCATAACAACAAAATCGACTATCTAATGCTCAATTGTACTTTGAATTTGGAACAATTTTAATTAATTTAAATTATGAATTTTGTTTTAAATGGCAAATTTTGATGGTTAGATTTCAATATAAATACATTTATCGATATAAAAAAATTATACTTAAAACAAACTAAAAGTGACAAAACTAAAGTTATTTAAATTAAATTTATACAAAAAAGTTTAACATGAAACTTTTTTTCTTAAAATGTATTTGACAAATAAAAGTATTTTTTGAAATTGCATTCCATCGCCAACCGATGAAAAACCGCCAAATAATGAAATGTTCATTATTTTTTTACGGACGCTGTATAAAGTTTCCGAAATTTTTTCTTATAAACATATAGATCCTCATGAAAAGAACATTCTGTAATTTTTTCAGATTTTTCGGAGTATGCGTGTATGGAGAGCTTCCTTGTGAGTGCTTCTTTAACATTTTAATGTAAGGCACCGATTATACTGTGTACGCTGTGGCAATTTCTATGTCCGGACATAGTAAGACACACGCACAGTGGCGTAGCTAAGATGGGTGACACCCGGGGCTAATGTAAATGGTGCCAACCTCATACATCATGCTGACACCCCCCTTCCAATCCGTCATATTTTTTCAATCACAATTCTATGTTATAACAAATGACTATACCATTCCTTATTTTTGTCCTCCTGTAAAAAAAAAAAAAAAAAAAAAAAAAAAAAAAAAAAGCACAAGGGCAACTTATCACTTAACCCAAAGTCCGCAGAAGTTAATGTGGTGTATATAATGAAGAAGAAAATTCTTTCTTTTAAAATTTGCTTTTGCTACCCACTCATTGGATAGGTAAGTTTTTATTCCCTGGTGCATATCTTATTTAGATACATTATTCCAGGCCTGTCCAACCTTTTAGTAAGCAGGGGCGCACCTCTGTTCGTGGTATTCAGTGAAGGGCGCCATTATTCACTCGAGTGAAAATATGCAGCAATACTATCGCACAGTAGCATTAATACACTCGCGCGTCTTAAGATAATGCAAACGAATCTTAGAGCGGAATACAAAAGACTCCTACAATTCTGGAGTTACATACATTAAATTTCAAATTATACATTTTCCTATGATAGCTCTACCTCAAAAATGTTTGTAGGGTATGGTGTCAGAAAATTTAATCGCGCCTATATTAAAACAATAACAAATAATTAAATAAACATGGAAATCAGAGATATTAATAAATTTCTTTTAGGATGTGAAAATGTGCTTTGACTTATTTTCAAGGCGTGAAATTAATTTCATATTATAAATTTAAAAAAAAATAAAAAAACGCATGATAATGATCAAATTCATATGGGTGATTATAGAGAAGAATAGTTTGAAAGTGTTTTCATAGATGGAAATTATTCTGCACTGCTCTACTCATTTCTCTGCACTACTCATTCTTATTGATTTTTCTAAGCAGATTTAAAATAAACTTCTAAAATTTCAAAAGTTACGAATGAAAAATTGAGCCCTTTTATTCCTCTTATAAAACAGCCAAAGGCCGGCAAAAAGCAAAAAATATATATCAGCTTTCATTCTCATGTACCCTCAAAGAGGTGAGAAATGTCGGAAAGCTTTTATTTTTCTGTTATTCATTTATTATTAAAATTAACTATTTCCAATTATTAACACATCGTGAAAATATGCATGATTAAATTTTCAACATGTGTTTTTGGTTTTTAATGTGTTTTCGCAGATTTTGAAATTATCTCTTATGCAAATATTTATGATTTTACAGAAAGTATTCTTTAACCTCTTCAGACCTGGTGTATCCTATAGGATACACATCTTTATAATTTTGTTTCACATATATAAATACGATTAAAAAAAAAGAGAAATTAGTGTGAATGGAACCTAAGAGATAGCAGAAATAAAGAAAATAGCAATTTGTCTTTCGTAGTGCTTTTTCAGTGAGTTACATGATATACAAAAATGGCTTGCAGCAGAAATGCACGAAATGTATAAAAAAAAGAAAACATAAAATTTTTTACTGTGTTAAGATACCGTTTGTAGACTCCATTAGTATTATAAATTATTAAATATATATTTGTTAGATCTTTTTATATATTTTTACAATGCAGAAAAGTAAAATTTAATTTAAAATACTCTAAGAAATTGTTAAAATGCGTGTTTTACAAGTCCCCATATATCAAAAAAAATTATGTACAAAAAATAAATTTTAATTATTTCATTGTTCAATCTTTCTTAGTTATCAATTAATTAATGTAAATCCATAGCTGAAATTAATAAAAGTAGATCAATAAATACTCGGGTCTGAAGAGGTTATAATTTAATTTTTTTTTTCTAAAAAATCTAGTAACAGGAAATCTTCAAAAAGGCGCCAGGAAATTCATCAAAGGGCGCCAAGGCGCCCGCGGGCGCCGCGTTGGACAGCCCTGCATTATTCTATATGAAATTTCACATTATTAAAGAAAAGAAAATTAATTCCATTGCATCGTGCGCTAAAAATTTCATTTTATTTCAGAATTCCTTTCCAAAATCTTATAAGATTATATTTTTTATTTTAAAATAAAGATTGGGTGTCACTCCTTACAGGGTAATATCCGGGGCGGACCGCACCCTCTGTCCCCCGCTGCGCCACTGCACTCGCACACGTATATATATAATACATATAACATGTGTCTGTGTATATGTATAAATAAATTAAAGAGTGAAAAGAAAAAAAAACTTTCTTGAAAACCAGAAAGCATCCAATGACTTCTAATCACTTTTGGTACAAAAGGTTCGTTTCTGCGAAGTTTTTCCAATGCTTAAATTTTGATACAAGAGTTTTGAAACGTCCTATGTATAATGTTCGTTTATATGATAAAAATGGATAAAAGAAGTAAGAATAAATCATATTGGTGTTAATTAACTATTTTTTACCATTTAATAAGATGAAATTGTAATAAAAAAATAATAGTATCAAAAAGTTTTTAATAATGGATTAAGCAAACATTTTTTGCCCACGTACTGGCAAATCAATTAGGTGGTTAAATGAAAACTTCTTTCTTTTTCTTTGTAGTCGTTTTCACAATACTTGAAGTAACATATTTTAATAACATAATGAGTAAATGATTGAATTTTTCATATAAAATAAAATCTCAAGCACAATTTTACATCTCATTTCATTTGTTATTTTAGATCATCCCGTAAAAGTTTATAGCTATCTTCACATTCTCAACATAGGAGAAATTAATGAGGAAAATATGGTAAAGAAATTCTTAAGATATTTATTTATTATTTTTCAATATTTTCGTTAAATAATATGCATCAAATTGATTTTTACAAATCCCTATAGTGTGTATCTATCTATCTATATTAGAAAGTACAAACATATCTATCTGTACATAACGTTGACGTCATTTTGCGAATGTAACACTTCACGATTAAAGTTCGTTTTTTCAGTTTTCGGTACCACAATTTTTTTATCTTCTAAGCATTGCACATTTTTTAATTTTTATACCGTCGTATACGCATAAAAATCTACTTTCAACTACTGTTTGTTTGAAAATTGTATCTTAATTGCTTGATTTAATATGTTTTCTAAAAGAATTTTAAAGCAAAGGTAATTTTGTTTTAGTTTATCTCTGTTGTGCGCCAACTCCATTACGAAATAATAATAAATAACTTGCACATAAAAAAGTAAATAAATAAAAATTGTTCAGCATTTTTTTCCGCTAATTTACCATAAAGAAATTAAAGTTTCATCAATAAATTTATGAAAGAATAGTATTAGAAAAAAAACAAGAATTCAACATATTATGTTGTCGAACAATTTAAATTTTAACAGAGCTGAATTAGTAAAAATACGTGCTTTCAAATGTAATTTCTATAGGATGAATAAGTTTTGAAATATAGTTTCTAGGCAATTATTAAAGAAAAGGAAAAAAATAATTTATACATTTAAAATTCAATACAGTTTTTTTAAACATCTTCTCTAAACTTTCTATTACACCAATTTTACTAATTATCTTTTAAATAAAAGATGCTCATTTGTAATAAATAAATAAAGTAAAGATATGCCCGCACAAGCTATTCTCCTAAATATTCCTTCTTATATTTTAAGTTTAATTTGAAAGTTTTTTTTATGAAACATCTTAAATATGACAGAAATTATATTATTTCGACTATTCCAGCTACTTTCTCACTACAATTAAAAATAATCTTTTTTAAAAGTTTAAACATAAATTGACATCACGTTTTAAAAAACAAGCATTTACCCTTATTCACGATCCAATAAGTTACAGCTCTTTCCTGAGAAGACAAATCTTCTCATCTGTTTTAAGAATATGCATTTTGTGCGCCTGTGGTGCAAAGAATATTTGTTATAAATTTACAGGGCCACACAAAAGTATTCCATTAGGTAATGATGTAGAGGGAAACATTGTTTGGGACGCATTTTATTAATATTAAACTAATTTACATTTTATGAAAATGATATACGTTGCTGAAGTTTATTATAAGTTATTTCCAGTATAAACGAAAACAGATAGTATTTACAGGGACACACAAAATATTCCTGATACTATACTGCATGCAAAGTACTGTATGCTATTACACCAAGATCTGAATTTTTTTTTAAACTTCGTTATAAAACAAACGCACCTAATTTGCTATTCTTGAAGTACAATTTCTAATTTGCTGCTAGGTGCTCTTGTTTGAATGATCTAGGGTCAAATGTTGTGAATAAGTGCTAGAAATGCATTGCTATTTTGTCAGTGACACTGTATGCACTATGTACTGTAACTGTAAGTGACATCCCGAATTATTCAGCATCCATTATTCAGCATTGTTTTCATGTGAATAGTAGCCATTTCTGGTACTTATGGTAATGCCAAAAGACTTTTCATAAATCAAAGTAAGTCTGTTGAAAATATTTTTACAATACTTGGTAAAATTAAGAACGTAAATCCAGGTTTTGTTTGAAGTCAGACAATTCATATTTTAGTCTGGATAAGTGGATTCTTGCTTCCAAGACTAAAGTTACCAATTTATCTTGTAGTTTTGGCAATTTAGCGGCTATTTAAATTTAAAAATCTACTATTGTTTCCGAGTATTAATTGTTGCCTTGTGACGGATTACATAAAATTTATATTAATCTTTTTACTACTTTTAACTCTTAATTATTATTTGAAAATAGTTATTATTATTTTTTTTAAGTTGCAAAATTTGTTAAATGGACAACACTATTCCAATGATCTGTATGGCCTGGCCCTTACATTTTCTCACTAACAATTTGGTGTCATACTACATTATGAGCCAAAATAAAAATTTAATTTGTATTTCAAATTTATTCTTTATACATACATATATATGTATATATATATATTACATAGATTCTTTATACATATGTAATCATTAATTGTAAAACAATATACATCAATAAAACGTGAAAAAGTGAATTAAAAGGAGTATATTTGGAATTTGTAGAACCATAGTAGACTCTTCAGATCCAAAATACATGGAACTAGAAATAAAGTGTGCGGTTTCATCTTCGCATCAGAGATGGAAAAGAAAAATTATACGATTTTCGGATTACCAACACACAAAATACCAAAATAAAGTGCATAGAAACATAAAAATAAAATCATAATAACATGACTGAAATTGATAGAATAGGAAAAACACATACCAGAATACTAATGTGATCCCTAAAATGATACAGCAAAAAATAGCATGTCAATATTACGTGAAACTTTTGGCAAAAAAATATACGGATATTGTAAAAAATGGACCAAATAGTTTGTCTCATTTTTAAGATACAAATTTCATTATATTGCACAAGTGCCCTTTAGTAAAATGAAACTACCTTGTTATCTAATAAAATGCTTCAGTGCTGTCATCTTTTGCGAAAATAGCAAAATAAATGCAATTAAATTATTATATACTTATTTTTATAAATTACTTAAAAGCATTATATATATTGAAATATGTCCTGCATATTCTCTCTGAAGAAATAAGTAAAATTTAAAATATTTTATTAAATGAGAAAAATTATAAATAATACGTAATTGATTTTTTAAATATTATAAATATGTAAAATTTTGTATTGGGTGAATCATTATAATGATTTTATGATTAAATGTACGAAATTATATAATATCAATAATTGAATCATTTTTATATCATATCCTAATTACTTAAAAAGTAAATAATATAATGATATTGAATTTATAATCAATATCAGAATGTTTAGATATTTAAAATGAAAAAAGGGGGAAAATGTTTAAATTATTTTATTTAGTGTGATGTTACTAACCTAAACTTAAATAGTATAGTATTATAAAATAAAACTAGAAAATAATAGATAATTAATGTATGCATTTTATACACTTAGAAATAATATTTCAGATATTGTCATATATATACATATATATTACAAACAATTGTTTTAAAATTATTATTTTTAAATTAACTTTCAGGATTATCTATTACATATGTTTGTAAGTTTTTTCTGGAAAGATGAGAGGATAAAAGGGAATGATTCAGCTACAAACAACAAGAATGCTATATTGCTGCCTAAACAATGTTTAAAGTATTTCTGGCTCCCAGATACATTTTATGAAAGAGCAAAATCCATTGAATATTTTGAAAACACTTCCCCAGCAGTGACTTTCAGAGTGTATTCAGAAGGGAAGATAGTGGTAACAAAGAGGTAAAATGATTTACTTTTAAAAATCATAGATTTCACTTATTCAGTCTTATAAGCATATTAATGAAAACAGTTAGCCATGTAATACAAGGTTTCTATACATGCATGTCATAAAAATAACAAAGGAAAAAAAGAAAGAAAGAAAATAATCCCTTCCGGTTCAGCCTACAGGTGGAGGTATATTTCGAAGCAAGGTACAAATTTCACCAACAAAAACTAAATCAAGATTAGCGATAAACTTAGTTTCATCTCCAAAAATAAGCTCTAGGGACCTACAATTCTAATATACACGTGAAAATTCTAATATGCATGCGAACACACACGCATGTATGTATGGAATAGATTTAAAAATGACGAAAATAAAATCAGAGAACTTTAACATGTTAAAATATGCCAATATTTCCATAGTCTGATTTTTATTGTGCGAAATTACGTTTTTATAAACTCCTTTATAACTTTTGAAACTACGTTTTTATAAACTCACCTGACTCAAATATTCACTTGCTTTTCATCCATTATATATCCAATATGACGTAATCTTTGCTTTAAAAAAATAATCATACTACTACTAATAATAAAACGACAAATTGTTTATTTTGTTTTACGTTTAAATGTAGTTATGAAGACAATCTACCTTTTTCGTCATGTTGTAACAAGAATATTTTAAAAAGTTTTACATCATATAAAACTGCTGATTTTTTTTATTTGTGAAGAAAGTTTCGGTAAAGAATACTTTGAAACTTCCTAAAGAAACATTTATTAGGTAGTTTAAAAAAACTGGTTAAAAATTGGATATTTTACCTCTTAAGAGTTATTTTATATAAGAATCAGCCAGAATCCATGAAGTAATATTTCCACGGGTATATGGATGTTTGTATTGGATTTTATATATTTTAGGTTTGAGAAGAAGTGGGGAAAAAAAACATGTTGGCTACGTGTATTAATGAATATGCCTATCTAAAAAAATTCTGTTTTGCAAAAATAAGTAAATAAATAAAAAAAAATAAAGAAAAAGACAGCTAATTCATCTCTATGGCTATATATAATAAAAGAAAAACATTATAGTATATTACTGATCACCCAAAATGCAATACGAAGAAAGACAAAAGATATCAAAACCAAATTTATTTTAAAGATAACACATAGCATCAGTGTTAATTGATTTCAAAGACAATCTACTTTGAAATGTGATAGACGGGAAAATCAGTAAGAATTGTTGCTTCCATGTCTGTGAATAACCACTGCTCCATGCCGCGGCATAGTGTAAAAGAGGCTGTGGATGTGTTGTTGAGGAATATTATCCCACGATGCCTCATTAAATTATAACTCGATATCAGTTTAAAACTTTATTAAACACAAGACCATTTTAAAAATAAAAACATTGAATAATTTAAATGAAATAGAATATTTCAAATGCAATAAATAAATAAATCTCTTTTTTCAAAAAGAAAGAACTGTTACAATTAATCTTATTGACTACACTGCATACAAACATACTTTTTATAATTAATAAGAATTGTTTCATCATTCATTAGAGCATATACTTACCAACCTATTGTAAAATGATGATCAATTTAAGCTAAATCAAACACGCTTTGGGTCAGATTTATTTTCTTTTTATGTTTCATTGCCTATTTTATTTCATGTTTCAACACAGAACATACTTAGTTTTTTTATTGAATAAAATTTTTCTTTCAAAAAATAACTGATTTGCTTCAATTTAACATCATTCTTACGGCATGTTAAAATATTTATTAAAAGGTCCATTAGTGAAGCAGTTTTTTCTATTTCCAGATTTTTATTTCGGGCTTCATGTGATATGCAATTTCAAGATTATCCTTTTGACAGTCAAATATGTGAATTCTACATATCTCTTAGTAAGTAACATTAAAATAGTATTCATTTAGCTACCACATTTAAAATAATATGTTTTGAAAGCGCCATGCCTTTTATACGAGCGTCATGAATACCGTGTTGTCCAGATAAAGTGAGGTGAAATGCTTGTATATCGGAAACTCAGCCCGAACCATGTGTCATTACTCAATATGGCATTAACTCACTTTACGAAAAGTAAGGATAGACTGAAACGGTTCTTTAAAACCGAAACCGAAACCGAAATTTGGCAATTTTCCTACTTTTCGACCAAAAAACAAAAAAAAAATTATTTATTAAAACAAAAATCCAATAAATAAATAAATAAGTAATTAACGCGTACGTGAATACACAAAATTATCAATTAATTGTACGTGTAACTATACATGTGAACCAAGTTGGCTCTCTATGCCTCCGACTAAAACTTTTTATATATATATAAAATAAAGTGTAATTAATTCATCTGCGACACAACGATTTTCTATTACACGAAGTTCATCTAATTTAAAAATGTTTTAGGTATTTATCTTTTACAATGCTTTTATGATTGATCATCTGCTTTACTACAACTTTCTCAAAGAGTATTCAAAACATTACTGAAAAAAAAAAAATATTAGTGTTAAGACTGCAGCTTTGAATGTGCACGTGTAAAGTATCTTCAAAGTTTAATAATATATGCATTGCATGCTTTATAATTTGTACTCATGTCTTGAGTCAGATATGACTGATAATTATAAAAAGTGAAGTTCTTAGCAATGAATAAAGAGAGTTTCCTTTGAACAGATACAACTGAAATCAATGAGTAATTTTGAGCATTTCCGAAGATAGAAACGAGATTTTAAAAATACAGTTAGTTTCGATCTGGCCTAATTTTCAACAGCATTTTCGCCAACGCCGAAAACGAATTTTCAATGGAATTTAGATTTTGGGCCGAAAACGAAACCGTATTTTCGGTCGGTATCTAAAGAAACTATATATATGTAAATAAACACCCTTAAATTTTTTTAACAACTTGCTTACATGAGTTATTTGCTTACCTGATGAGAACTACAAAGGTTCAAGGTTATGTGGCTAAAATTCTAATTACGACTTGGGTACTCGCAGTGATTAGATCTATTTTAAAGGAGAACTCAGTCTATGTCGATCTCATATGCAAAAAATTCTCCCCCCCCCCCCCAAAAAAAAATAAAATAAAATAAAATAAAAAACAATTATTATTTTCGTTTATAATTGACAACATTTAAGTTTAGTCATTTTTTTTCTTTGTTTCTTTCATTTTCACATAATTGTGTATATTTACTGCAACAGCCGACAACACAAAACACTATGTTATCGAGCACAACCAAAAAGAAAAGCCAAAAATGAATACCACCAGTGGTTGACTTATCATTGTGTTTTCTTGCTCCCAGTTTTCCATGTTTTCATACTTTTGGTTGTGGGACAAACACAATGCTAAACCTACGAGTCAACCACTGGTGGTATTAATTTTTGACTTATGCAACACTTCACTTCCGGCAGACATGGATCACTAGATTCCTCTATTACTTCTCTTCCATAAAAAAAAAAAAAAAGGATTTTTTCTTGTGCTTGATGACATAGGGTTTTGTGCAGTCGGCTTTTGGACGAATTTAACAACTATTTAGCTAATTTTTTAAAAAAAATCTTTCCAGTCTCTCCCGATTACCAAGCGATTTTACACTGGAGTGATGAGACGAATAGCCTCTTCAAAAATAAGCCAGCAGTTACAAACATGAAAGAAATTGAGCCACTGCAATATTACTTTGGCGGAGAAAGGATACATAAATTCGTTGACATGGTGCCAGATGGTAAATTTAAATAAAATTTGTCACATAACTTTTTCATTCTTTTACTCATAAATTCTGAGAGAATAATCAGAAAAGATGAAAGAATGGTTTTATTTGAAAGAGCTGTGGCGTGGAGGTATTTATAATAGTGAGAGTGTGTTTAGATGCAACTCTTCGGATCTAACTGTAACCTAACCGGAAATTAAATATAACCTAAGACTAACCGTAAACGTAATTGCAACCCATCCAGACAAAACTGCAATCCGAACCGAACTTAAAAATTCAATATGTAAAAAATTGGAATCTGACCCAATGCATATTTGAACCAGACAATAATATTCCAGTGAACCATAATCCGATCCAATTATGACAAAATAATTTCCGTATGCATGTCATTTGAGCCGAACATAAAAATTCAATTTGAAAAACCCCGAAATCTGAACCGAGTCAATTCCTAAACGGGCAAAGTTATTCCAAATAACTATATCCTGATCCGAACAGGACAAAATAATTTCCATGGACATAAACCCAATCCAAAACTAAAAATTTCATTCGAAAAAGATCTTAATTTACAAAAAATTGTTGTCTCATGGCAATCTCCATTGGGCTATCACGTCCAGAAATTTGGTTCAAAATGCCAAGTTTGAAAACATCATTTTAATAATCGTCTGATTTTATCGAGCAACAGAAATACATTAAACAAAAATAATTTGCTTTGCTAGTTGATAATTTATTATGGTGTATTAATCGTCCGCCGATTCGAACAATTTTACGCATAACATCCATTTTATTTCCGTTTTAAAAGCAATTTAAAGCCATAAATTTTTTTTTAATTAAATAGAATACATTTAAATTTAATCAATGATTAAAAAAACAACTCCTAGAAAAGTCTCGAATATTTTTTTATTGCAACATTAACCACACATACATTCTAATGTACGAAGTGCCAACATTCTAACGTACAACAGCTGTGATCAAAATAATAAATTAAACTGGATGTTTGCCGGTCTATGAATTTTAAAGGTCTTTGGGAAAAAACAGTCACTTTTAAATTGATTTCTTTAATTCTGTCCCAGATTTTTAATTATTTCGTCAAAAGTTTTACACAACCAACCAACCTTTCGCAAGCGAAGGGAGAAAAAAGCGAAAAAAAAAAAAAAGATTTTTTGATGAGAGTGAGTTCTGGATTTTAATTAATTGCTCAGTTAATAATTGGAATTTTGAAATTCTGAAGCTCAGGTGCATCAGGAGAGATTTGAGGCTACTCTCAAAAAAAATTTGAGCCTCGTACATGCTATAGATTTCGCTAGCCATCGCAGACACTCACACACACACGCAGACAGAAAGAGCGTTTTGTTCTTTTATTAGTATAGATTAACAACTTATACAACATGTTACAACAACTTTACAAATTCATATTACAATATAAATATCTATGATTTGTTGAAGAATTAAATGGGTTTATAATGAATTCATGTTACAACAGACTTATTACACTGGTCAACAGCTGTTTTGGTGTCTAGGTATTTTTAGCTGGTTTTATATGAATTTGATGTCCTGAATTCAAATATAGCATTAGTTTTTCCCTAGCAGCTCAAATTTTTAAGATAAACAACTTTTTGTGAAATATATGTTGCATTATTTTAAGGCAAATCCATGTATTAAAAAAATATATATAAATAAAATAAACACAGAATTTTTATTTTTATAATATACAAATGTTAATAATTATTATTATGATATACACATAATCAAATAATAATTTTTAAGATTTTATTATACAAATATTTTTATTCAGAAAGATAGAGGTAAACGCCACCTTATGAAACCGATTCTCACCGAATGCTTTGGAAGCTTCTTTTTCGTGACATTCTGGAATATATTTTAGAACAGTTCCTTTTTTTTTACCTGTCATCATATGCATATCTCATCTTTTTTGGTAGTGGTCCTCCATAATCTTGATAGTGTGGTGGAATCTTTCACCCTGTTTATCACTTGTGTCTTCTAAATTTTCAAGAAAATGCTGTAAGTGGCAATGTAATTTAGTGCACTTTAATGCTCATAGTACAGTCAAGATATTTAAAACTATTATGCTTTTCATTTACTAGTTCTACATAGTTTTCTGCTTTGCGTTTGCCCGGAATGTTTTTGTGAACTGCCGCAAAAGAAGTCCAGGTTTTTTAATCAGCCTCATTCGTATAATTTACGAAGCAGGATCCTTAATCTGTTATTTTACTTGTTGTCTGTCAAATATTCCTGCTTTAATATCTTCATAACTCAATTGGGGCGTTTTTAACTTATATATGCAAAGCATGACCCGTTCTTATAAAAAACCTTTACGAACTGCTTGATAGGACAGAACTTAATATGCAATGGAGGAAGTACCATTTTCTTTCCCCCAACTAAAGTGTTATTAATGACATTCCTTTCCCCAACATCCATGTTTTCTCTCTTAGGCCTCTCTTTTTTAATCTAGAGGTATGTTTTATCCCTGCTATTCCAAAGACATAAAAACAAGGGTATTTTGTGTAACTTCTTTGCTGTCCGAGGACAATCATCTGGAAAATATTCAGGAAGGCCCATTTTTTCCAACAGTCCTCTAAATTTTTTACAAAATATAAGATTGTTTTCTTGGGAGAAGAAGGGTAATAGAATCTTTTGTCTTGTGCGATAAAAGGTAACTTTGACTCTTTGTTCTAATAAATTTTTGTCTTTTAATCTTGAAGCCAGTAATTCAGAAGCTTCTTTTAAAACATTGAGATCTCTTTTGTAATCATTTAAATCCTCCTGGTTGAAGCATTTAGGCATTGATGACGTCTTCTCATAATCATTGTCACCTTCATAGCTATCTAAAAGATGACCAGAAGGACAATATTCATCCTCACTAAGCTCTGGTAGCTGATAAAAGGTTGGGATTGGTAGTTCCTCTGAGTGAGGAACCGGGAGTCTTGAAGAAACTAAATCAGGATAAGTTTATTTATTACAATTGTTTCAATTAATTGGAATAGTATTCCAGTGCTAGGCACATACATTGAAATGGTTTTGGAGTTCTCTCCAAACCATTGGTATGATGAATTCGAGACTTAATCTTTTCTGTCAGCCCTTTAGCTGGGAAAAAAATTGTAGGCCTGTGTTATAGATTAGTACTTTATTAAATTATATTTATAGAGCAGAGATTTTTTCAACTTGAACCACATAGTATTTTGTAATAGCTCATATTATGAATTATGCTTTTACGATTTCCAATTAACATATTTGCAAATTTGACAAAAAAAGAAAAAAAAATGTGTATTTTTATTGAGATACTGAGAACATTTTAAAAATTATTACAATAGAAGGAATTGCTTTGTGGCTCTAACTCTGTCACTACTTTATAATAATTGTGAGTTTTGCCATGCAGAAAATAGGTAATGTAACAAGCATTACATAATTACATCATATTATACAAAATTTGTTTTTTAGGAGAGACTCCTAGTTACCGAGAAATGTGAAAATTTTAGAAAATGAATGCTAGGAAGATCTGTCTGTGATTGAACCTGCGAAGTAATTTCAGAAAGGACCATTGTGTATGAATATGAGTTAACTGTTTCAATGAATTTCAAACATTCTATCATGTTAAAGGTATATACAAATATTCTACAGACATGCATACAATGGGAAAAATTGATATGCGGACCTTACTCTGTCACAACGTTAGAGTAGTTGAGAGTTTTATCATATAGAAATTTATAGATAGTGTAATAAGTATTACATAAATATATCATATTTTACATAATTTATTCTTTAGGAGAGGTCCCTACCCCTAGTAACCTAGAAATGTGAAAATCATACAAAATAAATGATAGGAAGAGCTATCTGAAACTGACCCCATGAAGTAAGCTCAGAAAGGACCATTGTGTATGAATATGAGTTAAATGTTTCAAGGAATTTCAAGCATTCTATAACTTTAAAGATATATACAAATATTCTACAGGCTTGCATACAATAAATACAATAAACCCAACTGAAATGAAAAGAGAATCAGAGTCAGGAATCGAATCCGGCACCACTGGCTCTAGCTAATTTTTCCTTCCTGTTTGGTTAGTTGCATTTATTGTATATACGTCTCTAGAGTATTTGTACATAACTTTAAATGTTGAATGCAGGAGTTATTTAAATATGAGTGTTTTAATTCTATAATTTTATTCAACTGAAAAGGTCTTTCTAGAAGATATTGCAGCAAGATCGTTAAGTTTTTTTACTTTTTTTTATTTTTTTATTTATTTTATTTTATTTTTTTTTTTTTTTTGTGGGTAGGCATTTGTTTTAAATGTATTTTGTAGTGATTGTATTTTTTTTTTTTTTTTACTTGTAACCACATCCTGCCTCAACTCTGTTGAATTTCTGAATTAAAAAATATAGAAATCGAGTTAAGACTGTTTCTCAGTCATAACTCATATTCCCCTCTCCAATCTTAACCCTTTCGACTCTGGCGCCTCTTGCACAAATTTTATTCGGTCGGTATCACTTTTTCGAAAGAAGTTACTTTTAATTATACAATACCAAAAATTCTCTAGTGAAATAAGGCATATTTTATTTTCTTTTATTATCGGGGACAGAAACAAAGTTTGCTGAGAAATATTATCTCCAGATGGATTGAACATACGAGTGCAAAGGATTATCCTATGGGGTTTAAAATGCATTTGTGTATGGCTATAATTTCTCATCAGAAAATATTCGTATTTTTACTATATATTAATATTTGTTTTTGTTTTTTTAGCTTTTTTTTCTCAAAGAATGTCTCTTCAATAAAGAACAAATACCTTATAAACTTATTTTACAAATTAAAAATATACATTTTATAGCACAATATCTTCGAAATAATAGGTTGAAAGTATAAGTCTGAGAGTATGTATCCCGTCAAAAAAATACCAACAAAAATACCTTCAGTCAACACAACCATGAAAAACCATTACGGTGATAAAATTGTAGTCAACTGATCATATAAAAATCTAATATAAATGAAAGATTACTTACTTTTCAAAACTCTAAAATGTTAACTATATTGATTACAATTATTTAAATTAATTCTCAGTTTACTTCAGAGTTTTGTAACACTAATAACCGCGGAGACGGGTGAATTTGACCCGCACCGGGCGAATTCTGCCCCTGTCGGATCGGAAGACTTTCTCGAAATCCTCCGACGAAGTGATAATTTCTAATTCTGCCCCTATCGTCTCGGAATCCTCTCCGGTTTGACGGGCTTGTTTTCTCGTAATTCCTCCGACTGCTATAGGCAGCCGGAAACCCACTATCTATGTCGGTTTAAGATGGCGGCGTTTATATTAGCAGATCTTCTATGTGAAGATAGAGACTTATTTTTTATTAAATGTATATTCGCATTCTATTATTAGTATTTTTGTTTTCAGTTTTGTTATGTTCATCAGTAGAAGTAATTTTAGCTTCAATTTAATATAAACTAATTGTGATTGTAGCATATTTTTTTAATTATTTGAGTTAAAGCTGTTTGTATTTTAAAACGTGTATTTAAATATATATATTTATTCATTTATGCTAAAATATAATAATATATATTTTGAGATTAAAACTTATCAGAGTAATATAAAAGTGTAGGTTAGTTGATTGTGTTTATGACGGCCATTTATCAACACGGGGAATATAGATAAAATAATACAATTTGTAAAAATCACCATAAATAAAAATAAAGCAACTCCTTTATTTTTTATTTATGATGATTTTTACAAAGTGCATTATTTTATTTTTTCATTATCGCCTGTGTTTTCGGTGTTTTTTCACGAAGAATATAGACATTAAGTGGAGGAGTGCCCTCTGTGGGAGTCTTTCTTTGGGAGCCTAAGCCGTATTTACGCATGGTAAACCAAGGTTCTAAAAATTCCGAACGATAGGCCAACGGGCGCGATTGGGTTCGAGCCTAGCACCTCCCGTCTACAAGTTTCGTTTTTAGAACCTCTCGGCCGCTGATCAGGGAATATATAAGTGTAATTACAAATGGTGTGTGCTTAAAAAACTCCTTTATTTTGATCTAAACAATAAAATATATATAATTGTGAATGTAAAATAATAAAAAGTCAAACATAATTTTCAAATTATGTTTGTCTGATATAGCTCGTATTTTAAAAATTATAATTTAAAGCTTGTATTTTTAAAAAAAATTAGCTAAAATATATTTTTGAGAAGAATATAACTTATTGCCCTAAATCAAAAAGAGTGCTTACACAAAAATATTAAATACCTCATGAAGTAAAAAAAATAAAAATAAATAAAATAAAAATAAAAATAAAAATGCTATCTACATAAGAAAAAAAAGCAATAGTGTTTATCAAACAAGCAAGTTATAAAAATATGAACAGGGGAATAAAATCAGTTTAAAGTTTTTGTTAAGTATGGGTAATTGCGCTAGATTTATTAACAGAATTAACAATATCTCGCGATATATTTGTAGTAAGGTAAAAATGAGGTATCAAGACAACAGCGCCAACTTTTCAAAAATATTGAGTGGGCTCAAATTTTTTTTAGTAAAATAACGCATATAATTTTCTTTTCTTAGTGTGTACATGTGGGAAGAATAAGAGGGGGAGGGGGGTAAATGATTAAAGATAATTCAAAATTAAATTATGTTTTTCTAAGCAAAATTTTCAAATTATTAGAATTATATTTTATAAATAATTTTATTAAATTATATTCTTCTATGTTTTTGTTGTATTTACTATAAATAACATTGGAATTGCTAATTATTCAAAGTGCATAAAAAATTTTTAAGAAAAGCATACACTTTAGTAAAGGTGTTTTATCAATTCAAGACATTAAGGCAGATGGCAAAATATGAACGAAATTCTTTTTCGCGAGAAACTTAACTATACATTTTTTCAGCGCTCTTGTAAGTCTAGTTTTGTATCCTTACTATTTTTCAAAGAAAAATATTTTGAGAACATTAATAAAAACAAATATCATTTCAGCGATTAAATAATTTAAAAAAAATAAACAAATTAAATCAATTGGGTGGGGCGGAGATTTTTCACGAGGAATATATGCCTTAAGTGGAGGAGTGCTTTCTCTGGGGGTCTTTCTTAGGGGATCTAACCCTATTTACGCATGGAAAATCACGAAAAATCCCGAGCGATTAGGCCGACGGGCGCGATTGGGTTCGAACCTAGCACCTCCCGTCGACAAGTTTCGTGCTCAGAACCTCTCGGCCACTGTGGGGTAAAACAAAAGCGTAATTACAAAGGGTTTGTGCTTAAAAAATTCCTTTATTTTGATCAAAACAGTAAAAAAATATATAGTTGTAAATGTAAAATAATTATAACAAGTCTAATTTTCCAATTATATTTGACTGATATAACTCGTATTTTATAAATTATATTTTAAAGCTTGTATTAAAAAAAAAAAAAAAAAAAAAAAAAAAAAACTTTCAGCTAAAATATATTTTTGAGAAGATTATAACTGATTGCACTAAATCAAAAGAGTGCTTATAAATAGTTTTTCTTTAAATAATACCTTGATTTTACTCTAAATATAGAAAAACCATTATTATTTGACTGGCACAACTTGTATTTAAGAAAAGAAAAAAAATACTAAAATATATTATTGAGAAAATTAAAATTTATTGAAATCGAAAAGTATAGTTACAAATAGTTTTTGTTTAAATAATACCGGTAGATAAAGGGTTAAATAACAATAAGAATTTTGTAATTATAAGTACAACATATGATCATGCATGCTTTTTCAATTATTGGACTATTATAGCTTGTATTATAAAACTTGGAAAAAAAAAAGTTCGAATTAAAATTGTTATTTTAATAAAGTATACTCACATTATTATTATTATTATTATTATTTTAAATGTATATTTGAGAAGATTAAAATCCACTTTATTAGTTCAAAAGAATAATTACAAGTAGTTTTTAATTAAATAATTCCTTGATTTTAATTTTAATATTAATAAAAATTTTATAATTGTAAATGAGTGAAATAAGTTTTCAATTTTTTCGCTGACATATATTTTGTATGTTGAAGTTTATATTGGAAAAAGAGAAAAAAAAATCATATTAAAATATATTTTTTAGAATATTAAAAATTGAGCTAATCTAAAATTGTTATTGCAAGATGTTTTATTTTTAATATCTTTTAATTTTTTTTCTAAATAACAATTAAATTTTATAATTGTATCTTAAAACTTCGAAAATTACTTATAACTCATCCCACCTGTTAAAACTTTTTATACTGTTTATAGCGGTATTATATCATTCCCTTACAGGTATTTAATAATACTGCGGTCTTTTTTTAAAGGGCTTGCTACTTGCAAACACACGTGTTTAGATCCCCTGTAAATAAACAAACTACGTGTGTCCTTGGTCGAAACTGGTTCACCTTGAAAGGGAGGGGTTAAAGGTTGCTTGAAATTCCGCTCTCAGGCCAGAATCGCGACGGATTAAAAATCGGTATGGATTACGGGAGCGACTGATTCCGTGTAGTTATATTCCGCTTAGGCCAGAATCAGCTCGATGAAGAGATGCCGATTCGAATCAGAGAACTCTTTATAATATAAGTTAAATGTATGCTCCAAAAAAATAACTTAGATAAATAAGGTAAATGGTTTTAAATAAAATTTCTAGTGTGAAATATTTCTTTTAAAAGTTCCGCGGTTTTTCTGTTAAATATTTTCCGCGAAATTTTCTATATTTTCTGATGCAATATGAAACATACTTCATTTTAGGAAGAATTATTCTTTAATTAACATATTGCAGAAATTTCATTTCTTCGATAATTATCAAAAGGACAATGAATAAGTTGTGTGTTGATTTTCAACAGTCAAATTATATTAAAAGTTTAAAAGTTAATTATAACATGAAAAATTAACTCTTTGTAACATAGCTGAAAAGTCCTTAAAACTTCGATTTATCTCTATCTGTCTGTTTCACAAAGCCCATACTGTAACTCTTGTAAATAAACTCTAATTGCCATAGTGAGGTTTGCTATGGCATGCTCCCTCTTGAAAGTAAATGTTGCACGTGACAGTATATGCATTATTTCGAGGAAAAATTATTGAATCTGTTAGATTTTAAATATTGGATTGTGTTATGTTGACAATACTTTTGTTGCAATTGATAATCCTTTTGATATTCCAACCATTCTTCATATTGTCAATTCTATCGACCCACATATTCAATTTACTAGCAAATCTGCTATTTCTAAATCTATGAAAGCCAAACCTTATAATTTGGTCGTTCTGCCTTTTTATATCGTTTTATGTTTCCAATTAGACAAAGTTTTAAAATGCTTCAACTTTAATATTGTATTTAAACCTTCAATAAATTCAAATTCACCTCCACTATCCCGCTTCTTTGTTCTTCATCTTCGTAAATTGATAATGTTCTTTGTAATGATTGTCATATATCTTATGTTGGTCAAACTATAAAATTAATCTAGAAAATCATTTAAAAGAACACTATTGTTACATAAATAACCAAGAAATTTATAAATCTTCTATTGCCAAGCATTCTTGGGATTCCGGCCATAGTCTTAATTTTCAAATGCAAAAATTATCTTTAATGCCAATAACGCCTCAGAATTAAAGTTTCTCGAAATTCTAGCCAGTTATTTTAATCGTGAAGTTATTGTTAACGAAAAATCTGATTCTTTCATGCTGTTTAATATATAATATGGTGTGCATAGCATTTATCGTTCGTTTACAGGGACCTAAAAAAGAATTCAGTTAGCGCACATTCTATGAGTAATATTTGCTCAAAGTACGTGTTTAATCGTGGTATGTTCTTTAAAAATTAACTAATTTTTGCATACTATTTGGTACGTATGGATTATTTAGGTCATATAGAGGGTTGCACAAAAGAGATAGCGTGCACTTCCACCTATTGACGAAAATTAAGGAAGGATAATTTTCAACTGTGTTATCCATTTTTTAATTTAATTAAACTTTTGCATGCTATGTTATATACACAAACATGTAGATCATATATAGGAATGCACTGAAAAATCTGGAAATTTCTCCGATTATTGATGGTAATTCGTGAAAAAGGTAAAATTGGGTTTTCAAAACATGTTATGTATTTCTCAAATTATGAATTAGACATCAACTTTCACCTTATTAGAGGTGAATTTTATTGCAGTAATCTGAATGTATTGGAACGTGTTCCATAATCTATGTTTGAATAAACCACACACTTCATTTGTAGTTCCAAAGTATTTGGCGCCCGAAGATTATGCTTTGGTTCTGCAAATTTCATTTGTATTCATTTTAATTATTTACTTTTCATTCCATGTTCAATGTGGTATAAGTTATTAAATTCAAAGGTTCATATATTGTAATACAATTAATGGTTTTATATATATGCATAGGATCAAAAGGTATTAAAAGGAAAAAAGAAAATTAAATATTGTAAAAAGATTTGTTAAAAGTATTCTGCAAATTCACGTCCTTAATCTATAATATAATTTTGAAATTTAAATTCTTATCTATCTATAATCTGTACAAATCAATACTTTGTAGGAAATCTATTCATCTGTCAAAAGGTTTAGTTAACTATCTTACAGCTATGCAACTAAAATAATCAAAGTTGATATTTAAACTTTTACATATCTCTTTGGCCACCAACTAAATAAAATGGATTGGGAAATTTTAATTTTTTTTTTCAATGCCGATACTTTTATTAAATGGGTCTGGGACACATAAATCCTTTTTATTTATTTGGTTAAAACTTTGAAATTTTTTGGGATGATTAACCATGTTACGAGTAAATAGAATCACATGCTTAAAAATGTCGTATTTTTTTTTTTTTTTTTAATTGACTATTTATTAAAAAGTGCGATATTTAAAATATTTACAATTCGAAATATTATTAATAGAATTTATTTTTTTTCATTTAATAGACAGAAATATATAAGTTTTAATTTTGATTTATCATTTTTAAAAATATTAATTAAAAATTTTTATAGCAAAAATAAAAAAAAAAAATCATTAAAAATACATTTTCATCAGAAGCCGTTTCTATTACAACCATAGTTTAAAAACTACATTTTAAAAACAAACCAAAACGAAAAAGGTAATGTATTTTGTTCCAGTTAAGCTAGAAACATGATTTAAAAATCATTTTAACACTAGAACGCCCGGAAGGAGTCGATACGACTACAACTATGCGATTAAATTTCAATTCGAACCAGAAAAATTTTCTTGAAATCATTTAAATTTGATACATGCAGATTTACGTTAAATGAATAAATTAAATAATTTTGAATAAAAATTCCGGTGAGAAATATTACTGTCTAACTTGAGTAAAATTTCCGGGCGTTCTAGCGTTAAGAAGAAAAAATACAGAAAAATTCTTAATGCGATAAATTTTCTTTTTTAAAAATTTTTGTGTCTCCGGTGAGAAAAATTCCGGTGAGAAATGTTACTGTCTAACTTGAGTAAAATTTCCGGGCGTTCTAGTGTTAAGAAGAAAAAATACAGAAAAATTCTTAATGCGATAAATTGTCTTTTTTTAAATTTTTGTGTCTCAGACTTCCTTAAATCGATTTTTTGATAGTAAAATCTTTTATGCTTTATAAAATTACACTATCAGCTGCGAGAACTGTAATTTATATAGCAGCTTCAAAATTTAGATTTTGTCACTGGTATACAAATAACTCTTTTATCTTTTTGTTCTTTTAGCAAATTACACGAGTTTGGTAGTGGATTTTATATTCAATCGAAGACTCATCGGCAACATAATCAATACTTTCATTCCTTCCACAATCATTGTTCTAATGAGCTGGATTGGATTCTGGATTCATGTCGATGCAGTTCCTGCAAGAGTAACTCTCAGCGTTACATCTCTCTTAACACTCTGCACACAGGTGAATTTTTTGTTTTGATAGCGCAATTTTTATGTTCTTATATGTCAAAAATTATAAAATGTACATCGAGTATTTCATGCCAATGTTTTAAAAAGAATTTTTTGATTTATATAAGGGATGCAACAGTGTGCTTCATTATGTTTTTCTTATTGTACTTTTTGCTAATTGCTGTTTCAGAAAAAAAAAGTATATTGAATGTTTTATGGCAATGCATTAAAATAATTCTATGATTCATTTTGAGGAATGCAGTATCGCAAAAAGGATGTTTTTTTTTTTTTTTTTTTTTTTTTTTTTTTTTTTTTCAAATAAGGCCACAATTTTTAAGTTCTGAAACACACCCACTGTGTTTAAATTCACTTTAGTTGTTTGCAATTTTTTAATTAAACCGGAAGAGAGCGAAATTTCGAGAAAGGTGATGAAGAAAGATGATGCAAGCGATTAAACGAATTTACATAGCTTAGCTATTCTTTGTTCACGAGTACTTTTGAAAACTTTCCAACACAGTTAAAAAGAATTTATGAATTCAGTTTGTCTGTCTGGACGTCTGATAGCACTGTAACTCCTGTAAATATACTCAGTTTATTGTGTCATTTTTATACTGTTCTTCAGGAACATACTAATGAACAATATTCCTCTGACGTAACATACACTGTCAGAAAAATTCGTCAATATACACTAAGTTATCGTTATTTTTTCACAAATAACTTCTGTTCTCCCAGAAAACGTATTTGTTCTGTGAGTTCATTCCGCACGTCGAAAAATGAGGTAAAGATTCCGTTTATATCTAGCACGCATGCGCATTGGGTCTGTTAGTAATAAATTCGAATTTATTTTTAAAATTCGAGACAAAAGCCTCCCGAACGGGTAGTAGCATACGTCTCAGTACTTGCCAACCAATTAACCAACCAATTTTTAAAATGAAAAACAAAAATATTCCATTGATTAAAATGTCTAATTTAGTTTTTAAAGACAAAAATGTTTTCGAATTTAAAAATAAATAACAATTACTTTCTTTATTAGTTCAAAAATTCTCACAATCTGTTATTCAAAGTTGGATAAGTTGAATAAAGTTCAATATACTAAGTTATTTCTATGATAAATATTCGCTTATAAAACATACTTTAAGTGAACACATTAAAAAAATATTTTAATTAAAAAATAAAATGCAAAAAATTGATATTATTAAAAAAAATCTTATCAAATAAAAATAGAACATCCATGTTTTTTCTCTAACAATCTACGTAATATATTTAAAATTCACATTTTTATACTATATTAATACTAAACGTAAAAAAAACACAGCCACAGTTTCATTAAAGTTGAAATCTTTCCCAGATTAATTGCAAAATTAAAAGCTTTTTAACGAAATACGCCAAACCACACCCATATGAAATGAATGCTTCTATTTTAAAGTACTATCATCATGAGCAACCCTGGCGCCGTGGAAAAGCACTCGCCTTGTAATGCTGGGATCGTGAGTTCGATCCCCACCTCTTCCGCATTGGTTTTTTTTTCTAGTGACGGATATCTTTCCTCTTTTGACGGAGAAAAAAATAAACGGAAAATCGTCAATCTACAGACAATTTCTGGTAGCTGTGCTGCCAGTACATTTTCTGTGAAAAGACGGAATTTTTTTTGAGAGTGTAAGGTAATTACTATTATCAATAATTATTATTATTAAGGTAATTATTATAAGATATATTAAATCAAAATATTTCAACAGCTTTAAAAGTAACAACAAGAAAATTAGAAATCTTTTTCTATTAATATAATAAAACAAATCTTAATATCTCATATCTTATATCATAATATCATAATATCTCATTATTTAACATTCTTTTAGCCATCGTACATTTCAGATAGTAAAAAATTAGCAAAAGAAATTGATCATGATATCGTATAGGTGATTAGTGAAATTCATTACACAAGTATTCTATCCTTTAATTCATGATTTAAATTTTTGACTTATTTCATAGGTTCAACAGTATCAATCCCAGCTGCCTCCCGTTAATTACATTAAGGCAATGGACATTTGGCTTTTCGTATGTGTATTTTTTGTTTATTCAACTCTTATAGAATTCTCAGTGGCATTTAATAAAAATGAGTCAAAAAAGGCAAAGAAAGGAAGAAAATCAAATCACCAACTTAATGTGAGTATAAAACTTATGAAAATATTATTTTACATATGTCTTATTTTAAGCAACAGATTTTGCCCATCTTGATAAACATTCCACATTTTTTAACGTTGCCTATATTTAATTGACAAGATTGCTGTACAACTCGTCACCTGAGAATAATAAGGTTCTATTTGTGTTTTTGAAAAAATCGACTTACCGATATAGAGAGATTCTATTTGTATGTATGAAAGCATTTCTGGATTAAAATAATATCATATTATGATTCTAAGATCATATGTAAATTATATATAACATCATTTTGATGCAAAATGCCTTCATGCATAAATAGAACCTGTCTATATCTATAAATCAATTTTTTCAAAAACACAGATAGAACCTTATTATTACCAGATGATGAACTGTTCAAATGTCATTAAAACTCCGGCTCAATCTCCAGATTAAAATTCCATAGAACAGCTCCAGGGTCACTTGCTAAATAAATTAATTAATTATCTTTTTTTTTTTTTTTTTTTTTCTAAAACGGAAATGAAAGTTGGTGAAAGGATGGCAAAAAACATGGCGAAATTTTCCCTTGCAATTAGTCAAATCGCTGCCAAATTGTTTAAAAGATCTGATTTGTCGCCTGAACCAAGATTAAAAATTTTACGTCAGATGTCCAAGGAATTGTATGATTTATCGAAATGGTCGAGAATTTCGTTACAATAGCTTGTGAGTTGAAAAAAATTAGTCTGAATGATTGTTTTATCTGGACATTTGGAACCAAACTCATGTTCTTTAAAGAGTTAAAATGTACAAGGAAAAACTTTATAATTGTACAAAAAATTTACAGTGATTTTATTAAAATTAATTTATAGCAAAATAGAAATGGTATTTCCTGAACTAAGACGTCAAAAATATTTTAAATGCTGTAAAACTACAAACAAAAAAAACTACATTTGTTTGAAGCAATGAATTCAAACAGTAGATTCATAGGCTAAAATACCGATAGGAAAAAAATATCCAGGGTCTCTCAGCTCCGGAAAATGTTGGATAAAAATATAGAAAGAAATAAAATAAAACAATTTCACATGACTCCTGTATGTTTAAGAAATGAAGTTATCATAGTAAGTTCGTAGCTGCATTTTATTTTCGTTTAAAAGAGACTAAAAAGTGTTGACCCATTTCATACAAAAGTCCTTTTTTTTAATTCCCCCCCCCCTCAAAAAAATACATGATTTTTAATGGTTATATAGTCAATTATCAAAACAAAATTGCGACATAAATTTAATCTATAATAAACTCAAAAAATCGGAAATTGCACATCAAAAGTAATAAATGAGATCCGTTCGTACTATATCGAAGTTTTTAAAATGTTTAGATTTTGGTGTAATAGTATGCAGTACTTAGGATGCAGTATAATAGCCGAAATCGTCCCTGTAATTTCCCTAGTGCGTCCCTGTAAATACTATCTACTTTCTATTATACAGAAAGAAACTTGTAGTAAACCTTAGCAACGTATCTCAATTTCGTAAGATGTGAAATAGTTTAGTATAATTAAAACGCGCCTCAAACAATGTTTCCCCCTCTGCCATTATGTAACGAAATACCTTTGCACGGCTCTGTAAATTAATAACTAATATTCATTGTACCACACATTATACAGAATGTATGTTTTAGTGCATACTTCATAGATGCATATTAATTTTATTATGTTTAAAAGCGTGTAATATTATTAAAATGCTTTTGAATGTATTTTTTCGATGTATTTTTTCTTGAAATGAAATTAAAGTTCTTTAAGAAAAATAGACGACGTTAATTTAAACCGAAGCTAAACAAATTAAATGCGTTTTCTGAAGAAAAAAAAACAGATTTTTATTGGATAATGTAAATGATTATTGCTCTTACTCAAAATTTTACTATCCTATAACCATGAAATTTTTTTGTGTAGCTTTTTGATAATTTACAGAGTGCAATGAACTAAAGAATTAGCTCTAAGCGACTTATTTGTTGATATATAGCTATTTTACGTTATATTACACGTTATTACGAGAATTACACATAAAATTGCCGAAATTTTCTATGCAATTGTATATAATCAGCTGTATCTCTTTTAGATTTTCGTATATTGACTAGTTCTTAATTCATTATACTCAAGAGTATACTACCAAATGTTCTAATATATTATATACCAAAAAAAGATTTGTGCTACATGCATTTTTTGTTTCTTTAAAGCCAGAGCCATTTTCATTTTTTTAAAAAGCTAAAAAAATGGCTAAAATTCTTCAAAATTTTTAAACATTGCATAGATATTATATGTTTTTTATATTTTTTTATTGTGTGTTAAATGACACTGAAAAATACCAAAAAAAAAAAAAAGGTGTCAAAAGTAGAGTCGAAAAAATATCTCCGAACGTAATCGGATACTTTAAGTAATAATTAAGAATGCTTAATCCTGTAATAAATAAAAGTCAAGTAAATAATAATTAAATTTTCAACAATTACTTAAAAATATAGAAACTTTTACATTTTAAATAACATTTTAGACTGTCAGTAAACGGAATCTGACGCGGCTTAAAATAAAGATTCGGTGTCAGCCACCGGTGACTGACTTAACATTCAACGTTTTATCATATTTAATTAAGCGGTTTTTTTTTTGGGGGGGGTGGCTTCTATAGTACTTTTTTTCATCATTCTTTAAGCAATTTTAAACAATTTCCTATCTATCTACCGATTTTGCAGGATAAATTTTCATTTTTTTAATTTATCCCTTAATCTTTCCTTATGCACAGTATGTAGAGAAAATACGCCGAAAACCAGTTAAATAAAGAAGCTTTGGTCATTTAGTCAACCTTTCCCCACATTGATGAGGTCATGTCTATCGCCATAAAACTTTTGAATATGTACATATCTCTATTCTATTTTATTGTACAATCTTTTGCCTGGTATGAAATATCAATATTTCTGAATTATTAAAACGTAGTAATTTTCTATTTTTAATTTAACCCCGTAAATTTCTATTTAAAAAACATATATATATATTTAAAATTTTTACAAAATGTTTCCAAAAAATTCACTTTTTAAGCTGAAAATTCTTCACGAATAATTTGCCCTTACCTGTTTGAATTATATATGCATGAAGCAAAACTATTGTTTGAGCATTTCAATAGCTTTGGTTGTCATCTATTGGCAAAACTCTAAAACTATTTTAACATGTTATATGCCACGTCAGTCACTGCTGACTGACACTGAACTTTCCATTTTTGGCTGTGTCTGTCACCGATTTCGGACATTCTAAAATATGTTATAAAACTAAAAAAAATATGTTGTTTTAAGTACTTAAAATTTATTTTAAATTTATTTAACTTTTACTTATTACAGGATTATACTTTCTTCATAATTACTTAAAACAGAAAATTCAGTGTCATATACACCGTGGCACTCAACATGTTAAATATGAAAAGCAAAAGGTGGGTCAAACCTTTCCAGTCTCCCCTATTAAGAAAAAATATATACTACCTCTGACAATAAAGTTCGGTGAATGAATTCAGAACGACCTATCTGGCAACACTGGGAAAACAAAACGCTGTATCTGCATAGAGGCAAGTGTTGACCATCTTTCCCTACCGTTGTTCAGTTGAGCGTCGTTTATGTTCTGTGTAAGACGTGCTTTTGTTAAGTACTTGTTCAGTGTGTTGGTTCTTAACTGAGAACAAGAAAATGAACGAATAAAAGATTAGTTTAAAATTTGGTTTTAAGCTTTGCAAGACACCGAAAGAAATTCACGAGGGATGGTGCAAATTGAACACCTACCATACTCGACAGATATCATTCCTGCAGACTTCTTCCTATTTTCACGACTAAAACTCTCTTTGAAAGAGATTTGACCATGTTGCTGACATTCAACGAAACGTGACGAAGCTTTTGAACTGCATCCCAAAAGAAGACTTCTTGCGAATCTCCTAGGACATGTATAGCAGATCTCAGCGGCGCATAGTTATAAGAGATAAATATTTTGAAGGATGGTACGGTAACTTTCGTTAATATTTAACCTACATTAGTGCTACAGGACTATTCGCCAAACTTTATTGTCAGAAGTAGTATTTTACAGGTAGGAAATGATCAAAAAGTATTTTTTTAAACAATTAAATTTGAATCTTTAATATATGAGGACCCCAGAAGCCAAGGGGTATAAGTGACAAAATTGAAAAAAAAATGAACTAAGTGCACGCAGACAACCTAGAAACATACTTTTTTCTTTTCAGATAAAGAAATATAAGTGATTTTCTAATTGTGTGCTGCATTCTAGAGAAAAACCACTTTTACCGAATAATAATCAACGCTGATTAATTATGAATTTCAAGAAAATTTTATTCTACTTTTTTTTTAAATTATTGAAATAAGAGTTCAAAAAACACAATGAAAAGAGCGGCAGTTTGCTATTTCAGTTCAGTCAATTATTGATGTTCGTATTTAACGTCAATTATTTTTAACCCCTTCGCGACGGGAGCCTTTTACGAAATTTTTTATGTTTTATCACCGGTTTTTAAAAGCAGAAAATTGGCCTTTTCGAATCTAGAAAATTCTCTGATTAAATACGGAAATTTTGCAGTAAAATTTTCCTGGTGGGGATAAACAAGGATTCTTAGCCTTTTTGTGGCACGTATACGTGTCGTTCGTTCTCAAGGGGTTAAACGCAATTTACTCCAAATCGAATTATCGTCACTTGTAACCCTTTGGCTTCTGAGATCGTCATATAGCTTTCATACCGTATTGCGGCATAAATCTAAAAGTTTATTTTTTATTTATTCATTCATTTATTTATTTTTTACTTTTAGATTATTTTTTTTTTAATTACATATATTATTTTTTTTTCTTCCTGGAGGAGCCTGCAGCGATTTCTTCATCCCATTCTCATCGGAATTCTCGAGAAAATACCAGTGAAGACCAGTGTATAAGAAAAAGATCCAATACGGAACCCGGAAAGATGCACCATGCCAGAAACAAATTGAAAATCACAAACTTACCACTTAAAGACATGGGTTATAAATGGACATTTAAGACAATTGATGAAATCAGTCAAATCTTCTATCCCGTGGCTTTTATTATTTTCACAGCCACTTATTGGATCTATTATTTGAAAAAATACTATGATTAATATTGGATTATTAATTAAAAATAAAAGATTTTGCGACGTAATATTTTCTATAAAGGAGTTTTACGACATATAGTCAAACCTCGATTAAGTTATTTCGTTCATCTGAACTCCATAAAGTCTACATGAAAAGCACTGTTCCAAAATAGGTTTTCGACTAAATTTTAATTTGATTGATCACGTCTTAAATGTCAAGGTCTCATATATGACGGAAACTATTATTATTCCTTTTCTTTTTTTCTTTTACAAAATCTTGAATGGTATTTTAATTATGCTATTAAAAATTGCTTCTACAGGCAAAAAAATTTGAACAAAAGAATTAGGAAACTAAGCAATGGATCTCTATGTCCCCCCATTTACTGAGCTAATTTTTTCAGTTTCCTGCAAAATTCCAAACATTTCTTTCCAAACAATTCCAAACAGCAAAATTTTACCCCACTGTATGTAACATTTGCGATGTCCTCATAACGATCGCCTTATATCGAGGTTTTGCTATATCTATGTCTTTTAACTTTCTTTTCCTTTTAGATATACCAAATATTAAAAGTTTATTTAATAATACGAATGTAATTTTCTTTCAACAATCGTTCAGAGAATGTCTTATAATTTTACTAGTATTGTGATCGGGTGGAACATGCTTCTAAATATATGCATAAGGGATTCTATGCAGAAAACCTGTAATTGTTAACATCTCGGTATGCATTTTATTTTTATTTTAACGAACTGGAACCCATAGAAATTCGACGAAAGAAAATCTTTAAGAAAGAACTGTTTCATTGATTTATAATAAATCTACAAAATTAGTTACAGTAAAAAATGCATCCTGTATTGGTCAGTCTAATTCTCAAACAAATATTATTTAAACTAAAATTAACAAAATACTACAAAATTCAATTATCCAAATTATTAAATGAAATAAAACCTAAATTCACCGGATTATATAACAGACGGTATTTTTAAAATATTAAACGCATTTTATTTTTTTTTCAATTTTAAGAGAAAATGGAGTGTTTCTGTTGCCAAAATTACAAAATTGGTACTAAAAACTATAAAAAAAAATAATGTATCAAAAATAAATTGAGATATAGCTTTCAAACAAATTTCATTTACAAGATCCTTTTTTTCTCTATAAGACGGTGTAAAAATTAAAAATGTGGGATGTTAAGAAGTGCAAAATTTGCAGTAGCGAAAATTGCAAAACCAGAATTACAGGAGAAAGTGTTGCCATTTGCAAAATGACTTATGCGTTACGCACAGATACGTTTGGCCTTTATAATATAGATATATGAGACGATATTCATATCTTATGTATTTTTTATTTCACCAGTTGTCATATTTTGAACTGTTATTTTTGCAAATTTTAATATTGAAAAAAATATACAAATGTCAATCTTTTTTACACGGCTTTTTTACTTAATAAACGGATACTAAAAATAGTATTCGTTTATTGGTTTTTATACAAGTTAGGGCTACAATTATTTTCTTAAAGGGAAGTAAAAAAATATAATCAAGAAAAATAATTTGCGGTTACTATTATTTTCTCTTATCATATATATTGGGCACTGAATTCTTCTGAATTTTTTTTCTACCAGATTTTATTGACGTTTTTCAAACATCCTACCCGTCTTCTAGGTATGAACGAAAAACGCCTTGTGTAAATTTTATTCTGCCCGTTTACCTTCGGGGCGGCGCTCTTCCGAACTTTCCTTATTTTACAATGAAAAAAAAAAATGCATAATTTTTCTGCCAATAAATATTCTTATGTGTTTTTCTAATGGTTTTATAGATTATCAGGAAAAGAATATTATATAGATCGATGGATATAGTATTTAAAGGTGACAATTTACCTCATAATTAGTCAACATGTCGATTTTTTTTAATGGAAGCTTCTTTAATTGTGAAAATTTTGATTTTTTTTTTTTTTTTTTTTTTGGTAATGCAGTAATTATGTCGCGAGATATTGCAAGTTATGTTAAAATGGGACAAGATAATATATATTTGATATAAGTTTAAATACATGGACGTAAAAAAGAGAAATTAAAAAAATGCGGACACCACAAGGCCTATTCTCGACCGAAAACAGCAACCATTTTCCGAAGGGTTAAAAAATTGTCTGGTACCTAGACTATTTTAATGTATTATTATGTAATTTGGGGTCTGATAAATTCGAAAATAGATTCTTTATTCCTTAATTAGATCTAGTTTTTAAATTGTATTAATGTCCATTTCGCCCCATTGCATTGTAAAAACATATTTCCAACAGTGTACATAAGCTGATATAAGTGTGTTTTAGGGAAATCAAACAAGTCTGCGTCTTTAACAAATTTAGGCAAAATGTTCCTAACAAGGTTTTTGTAGTTTTCACTTTCATGTTTTCTAAGGAAATTTTACGCTATTTCTACAAAGGATCGCCAAATTAATGCTTCATACTCAAGTATCGTTTTCATACAAATTATGTCTTTTATAATCTTATGGATCATTGGTCGATCAAAAATATCTACTTTAAGTTTTTCAACATTCGATTATAAACATTATGTATTTTGACTTAGACCTAACATCTGACAGAGGAACATTACATATCTTGAAGCCTAGACCTGATAATGAAACAAGTGGGTAAGTGTGATCGCAGATCGTATAGAGCATAGGTTCCCAACCTTTTCTGGGTCACCGCCCCCATTTACAAGAAAAAATATTCCAACGCCCCCCCCCCTCTTCCGGAATAGTTAATTATAAAAATATGAAATATTATTGTAATTACCTATACTGAATTTTATCTTTTTATAATATGAATCACAACGTTGAAATTAATTAAAACGACCATCAAGTGTAGTAATTTTTTTAATTACAAATAAACACAAAATCAGTAAGAAATAAAATGAGATGTATGAGGCTAGTAGACTTTTAACAATTTGTTGATATTGAATTCCGATTTTTTTTTTTTAATCAGTCGCAAATTGCCATGTTTAGTCATGTGAGTTTGCTCCTTTTTCTTAGATAGTAAATTAGCTAACTGAACCCATGCTCAGCAAAACAATGTTGAATTCAGGGGGTGGCCCGGGAGCGACATCCCCCCGCAACATTGAAATGCCCGGAAATTTTGCGATTTTTTTTCAATGGTAAAAAAGTATAATTTCCACCCCGGAACTCCTCAGTGTCCCCTCCCTCGGAGCAACAAATGTCCCTCCCGGAGGAAAAGGTCTGAATTCAACACTGCAGCCAAATATGATGAAGGTAAACTTTCTGGCAATTAAAAATGTCTGTACTCTTTCTCGCAATTCAGAGTAGAGAGCCTATAAGTATTGATACTTGTAGCCAGAACTCTTAATAACCATTGTCTTAGTTGTGAGTTCTAAGAGTTCCTCCACTAAATTTAATGATTTTGGTGCATCTACATTTGCGAAAGATTCTAAAAGTCAACTCAGAGTATTCATGTTTGAAATATCCTGAAATCGCTCCGGAAATTCAGCATGAAGACGTCCAAATGTTAGCAGTATGCAAATAAATATTCCTGTTTTGCAGAGATGGTTAAAAATGTAGGAAGGTACTTTTGTATTTACCTCTACTTACATCTCATTTGAACAGAAGTTTCCCCAGAAAAGAAGCTAGGACTTTTTTTTTTTTATTAAATTGTCTTCATTAAGTATTCTTAAAAGGGGAGAGGGTGGATAAAAATGACAATTTGGCTTTATAAGATTGTAAAATAATGAAATTAAAAGAATATAAAATAATGAAATTAAAAGACTATAAAATAATGAAATTAAAAGACTATAAAATAATGAAATTAAAAAGATTATAAAATAATGAGTTTAAAAGATATCATTCTCATATTTGTACCTAGCTCTCGTCTAAAACTTTGATTTTTGATAATCGTAAAACCTATTATACTCGAGTGTAGCATTTAAAAATCTGCACATGTTTATAAAAACTGAGAGAAATATCCCTTTTAACCCTATTGTAGGGACAAAAAAGAGACACTTTGCATGATTGAAAGGTGCACACATAATAAAACACTTTTATGAACATTTTGTATTTCTATTTGCGATCACATTATTCAAAAATAAAAGATAATAATACACAAATAGAGATAAAATATATTGAAACATGTGATAAAACAAAAACAAGTACCTCATCACCAGTTATGGATTTATGTAGCTTCATCAAAATATATTAATATGGTAGGGAGTGGTCAAGAAAAAACACTGCTAATATAAAAGAGGATCTACATGTGTTTTCTTATAAAAAATACTTCAAATAATATAAAGAGATTAAATAACGCGATTTTTTCTTTAACAAATTACTGGGGTGTACTACATTTTTTTACTGTGGTTTTTCCTATCCCTTTTAAGGGTGTATTTCGATTCAAATAGCTTATTTTCTGATTTATTTTTAAATTTATTTTTACTCTCAAATGCAGCATTTTTTCGAGTACACCCTTAACTCCCTCAGTTATTGTCCCTTCTAGCCCATACCCACCTGGCTAAATTAAAAATGCATTCAGACATGACAGTATTTCCAGTACAATATAATGGTATTCACCTAAAGTGCATACTTTAAACTGCTAAATAACATATATATTATAATGTTAATATCACCATTGCTTTTTTAGAGAAAAAAAGAAAAGTAGAATCAAAATTTGCTTTTTTATAATAAAAACAGGTTTTACTTTCAGCACCTACAAAGCTACATGTCCGGACGATAGTGGTAATTATAATTATTAAGGCAGAACAAGTATCGGCGTCAATTGAGCCAAAGTTGAAATTTTGTAAATTTTTTTAATTTTTTTTCTGAAATTTTAAGTATCCCTTTCATCCCCAGTCTCCCATAAGTCTGTCAAATAAGCTATGTCATTTTTGGATGTAATCAGGTTTTCACTCTCTCTCTCTCTCTCATCTCATGTCTTCTCATGAGATAGTATTGTGGTGTGTATGGCGCGTAGCGCCATTTATACCAACTTGATCCTTAAGGTTTTCACTCTATTTTTCGTCTATGTTTACAAAGAAGTCAAGTATTTAGTACATTTACATTTACATTTATTTGCTTTGAGGTAGGCGCTACAGCTATTTGCCGGCATAACCTCCAATGATCACAAGAAACCATATAGAACACTTTATTACAGAATATCCGGTACATACATTATCACAGGGATAACACAGACACCCATGCCGCTAGCTGGACTCGAACCAGGAAGTATTTAGTCCAAATGGATTGAAACACGATTCAAACAAATACTTATTGTGAACCAATGAACTTCTGTGGGCATGCGCAAGCGATTGCAATCTTCAACATTATCACTACAAAGTTTAAAAAAAAAATCTGTCATGCAATGAAATGCTTTTAATTTTATCGACTGTCTAATAATGTAATGAAGTCGTTGAATATAATGAAGTCTTTTGAATATAATGAAGTTCAATGCAGTCGTTCCTTAAATTATTTTGTAAACAATGGCTGACGATGAATAATGTACATCGAGTACAAATGTTAATGCTTCTTCCAAATGCACCTTTTATGACGCTCCGTAATTGTTGGTGAACCATCAGTAGCAGTGCACAAATTTTTTGACATTCGTAAAAGAAATTATATTTTTGGGATCCCGTGGCAGATTCGATTGTATAGATTATCACTTAAAGGTATATTTTAAGTTTTTATCACGCTCCCAAACAAAAGGATTTATGCAAGCTAGTTTTACTACACATATCTTAAATTGCTAGATACGCCGCGATAACGCCCCCCTTGACTGTCTTAACGCCCCCCATTTGCCTCTGGATCCGCCACCGCCCCCCTGGAAGGTTCCAGCGACCACAGGGGGGCGGTACCGCCCCCGTTGGGAACCTATGGTATAGAGGGTTTCGTTTAATATCTCCTTCAAAACGCTTTATCGTAAAAATTAACAAACGAAAAACGGTTTTTCAGTGCAACTTTGGGATTTATTCACCAATCGCGCCAACCAGAACAGAATATTGAATTATTTCCCTAAATGCTGTCTGATCGCATAGATTTGTTGATTTCTCTACCAGAATCTGTACATTTAGTAAAGGTATGCAATAAATAAAATTCCGAATACAAATAAAATATTTCAAAGCTTAGCATAAAATTTCAGGGAGATCAAACTGGTCACCAGAGCCGGCTAGTAATTTAAATTAATAATAATTTAATAAATAAAAATATATCTAATTTCGCGTGTCAAAACAGATGATAAAAAAAAAAAAAAAAAAAAAAAAATACGTGTGGCACTCGGGGACTGCCGCGGTAAAGCTATTGCATAGCATTTTTTATCAACTTATGCAATTGTAATTTTTTATTTATGCAGTTTTTTTTTTTTTTTTTTTTTTTTGTCTTTGATATTAAATCAAGTTAAACATTTTGAGCGTGATGACCGATAACAATTTTTTTTTTCTTGTATTGAACAAATGAGAAGTTAATATCGTTTAAAATATTTTTATTATCTTACAATACATGTTGTAGATTATTCAGGAATTTTTATCATTGAAACTATACGTTTATGGTAGCTGAAATAAAAAAAAAACATAAGTTTAAGACTTGATATTCTCAAAATATCTGAAAAATACCGCGCCAATGTCTGCCGAAGTCTACGGAGGGATACCGTGCCGAAGTCTGCCAAACTGAAGCGACGTTAGCCGGAGTGTTAGGGTTTTTTTCTCGTTACAGAATTTCTAGATTCTGTCGCCGCGCTCAAAGCCCGCGATATAAGCTATGCAATACCTTAATAAATTACAAACAAAATTTGGCCGCGCTGCGAAAATTAGATCGCGATTTATAAGCATTTTAAAATTTTCGACCCTCAGCATGGGGGGGGGGGGGGTCTCCTTTCACCAAAAATTATCACTGTCTCATAATAAATTACCAAACAAATTTTGGCCGCGATACGAAAATTAGACTGCGGGTTATAAGCGTTTTAACTTTTTCGACCCTCACCGTGGGGGTCTCCTGTCACCAAAAATAACACTGTTTCATAATAAGTTACCAAACAAAATTTGGCCGCGCTACGAAAATTGATCGCGAGTTATAAGCATTTAAATTTTTCGATCCTCACCATTGGGCAGGTCTCCACTCACCAAAAGCTACATTATCCTACCTTGTTTTATCTTAAGACGATTCTTTTCTATACACATTCTATCAGGAATTTTTATTATTGAAACTATAGATTTATAGTAACTGAAATAAGACATATAAGTTTGAGACTTGATATCCTCTAAATATCTGAAAAATACCGCGTCAATGTCTCCGAAGTCTACCGAAGGATACCATGCCGAAGTCTGCCGAAATGAAACGACGGTAGCCGAGTGTTAGGTTTTTTCGTTACGGATGTGTTAGGATATTTCTCGTTACGGAATTTTTGGATTCGGTTGCCGCGCTCTAAGCCCGCGATAAAAGCTATGCAATAGCTTAATTATTTAATATGATGAAATAAGAACAAATAAGCACGTTTTTTACGTGATCTATTTAATCCATTATTTTATGTTGCATACATAATAATTTTATTTAAACTTGCGTGCAACAAACAGAAGAAATGAAATTTCAGTTTTGAAATTCACGCTACTTCAAATTCTTAAGCTTCTAAATATCGCACATTTTCAATTTTTACACCATCATACAGGGAAAAAATGTACTTTTAAATGCAATTTGTTTAAAATCTGTGTCTCAATTTGTTTTTGATACTTAATTTTTTGTAGTTTTTAGGACCAATTTTGTATTTGTGGCAACAGAAGTACTCCATTTCTTTTAAAAATGAAGAATAAAAACAGAAATAATTTTTATATCAATTTAAACTTTGGCAGCAATTAGAAGAGAAAAAACAACGAAAAAAGAACTGATAATATTAAAAAATATATGTATTTAAAGCAAAATAATAGTCTTTTACAATTTTTTTGATTTGTTGTATGACAAGAGATATTAGCGGAAAATACACAAAATTTGAACTTTCTGACTTATATAGTTTTTGTGAACGGACTCTGTGACAGACAGAGTACAGAGACGTTCGTCAGATGAACGAAAACCTTAAAACAAGATCATTTTTGGATTCAAGGGACCAATTTCCTACGGTGGTTATTTCCAAAACACCGTCATTGTTCCTGAGTGGTATGATATGAAGTTGCTTACCTAAAATAATAATGTATTAATCTAATAAAGAACAACCTTTTACTTTGGATTAATACTATCTTTTCTAGAAATTGCATCATAAAAAAATAAAATTTAAAAGTCAAAGCATTTTATAATTCTATTTGTCTCCAATGAGATCTATATTGCAGTCGATACTTGTTAACTTTATCTAGTAGTCTTCGTCAACGTAATTTTTAAACAAGTATGGCCATTTTATAAAGTTTTTATGTATAATTTAATGCTATAATCTAATAAATGATAATCTTTTACTATGAAAAAATACCTTTCATAAGAAATTGTATTAAAATAAAAAATATAATTTAAAATTCATTACGATGTATAACACTCTTCGACAACAACAATATACTATATCACAGTTATACTATACAAGTATATATAACAACAAGTTATACTATAACAACAATATACTATACAAGTACTATATCACAGTTAAGTATTATTAACTTTATCTTGTAGTCATCGTCAATGCAAATTTTAATAAAGTAAGATTTATGACTTTGCTGACCTGTATTAGTATTGCAGTAATTTAAAAAAGGAAAAAAAGCATCATTTTTTAATATGAAAATATACGTTTGTTTTTTAGAAATTGTATTATAAAAAAACTAGTTGGATGTGCCAATCCCAAAACTTTCTTCTATCTCATACGTACATTTTAATATTTCAAAATTTAGTTACACATGTTAATGTGTTAATATTATTAATCCATTACTATACAAACAATGATTTGCATCTTAAATTTCTGTTTCTGTCAATTAATCGGAGTAAAAACGATTTTCCGTATCTGCACGAGCCGATGAAAAGTAGAACGATAGTCAGATTTTTCCAAATTTAGGAAGGATCTACTCGCCATACTCAAAAAAACCATACAAAAAAAAATAGTTTTGTTCTATGCATAACTTCAAGCTCTTTTTAATGGTAAAATAAAAAAAATGGCACAGACGTAGCTATTATAGTGCCCTCTTCCTGCGGATTTTTTTTCAAATTCAGGGAGGGTCTGCTGATCATAGTGAAACACTTATACAAAAAAAATCATTCAATTCTATGCATAATTTCATACACTTTTCTGTGGTAAAATATTGAAAATGGCACAAAAATCGCTATTGCAGAGCCCCCTTCGGACGGAGTTTTGTCAAATTCAGGGAGGACCAACTAGCTATAGTCATACACTTTCACAAAAAATTTGGTTCAATTTGATGCAGAACCTCATACACTTTTTAGTCGGTACAATACTGAAAATGGTGCAAAAACTGCTATTGCAGCGACCCTTCCGGCGGAATATTTCAAAATTGAAGGGGAATCTGCTTGCAACAGCCAAAAACATTCACAAAATTTTTGGTTCAATTCTATGCATATCTTCATACACTTTTTGATGGTAGAATGGCAACATACGGACACACACACAGACATACGGACACCACACAGACATACCCACACAGGCACATGGACAGACAGACATTTTGTAAAAACATGTTTTTTGGAATCTGTGGCCCCTAAAACGTGTAAATACGTCGAAAACCGAAAGTCGAAAAAAATTCGATTACAATTCTTTCTTCTATTGACGATAGAAGAAAGTAAAAATATAATTTAAAAGTCAGTGCAATTTATAATACTGTGTGTCACCACGAAATCTATAGCGCAGCTGAAACTTGTTAACTATATCTTGTAGTCATCATCAACACAAATTTCAATAAAATATGACCATTTCATGAAATGTCTTACTTACAATAGCAATGCAATAATCTAATAAAGCGAAATCTTTTACTGTTAAAAAATACCTATTTTAAAAGTTGTTTCATAATAAAAAAAATACCATTTGAAAATTAATACAATTTTAACATTGCTTGTCACCAACGAGTCTATATATCACAGTTGAAACTTGTTAACTTTATTTTGTAATCATCGTCAATATTTATAAATTATCAATTTTAATAAAATACTAGTTGTTTAACTCGTTCTATTTCGGATTAAAATTAAAATCCGAATAATTTAATTATTACGAATTAAAATTAAAATACGAAGTAAAAAGTAATAATATATGTAAAAAATTAAAATCCGACTAATTTAATTACTATGGATTAAAATTAAAATCCGTAGTAAAAAGTAATAGTATATATAAACTAGTTGGATGTGTCAATCCCAAAACTTTCTTCTATCTCATAACTACATTTTAATATTTAAAAAAAAAAAACGTGGTAACCCCAAAGTTACCCACTATCGAATTTCCTCGAACATTTGACCTAGCCTAATGAAATTCTGGTATCCGAAAAGCCTAAAACGCAAAATTTAATTAATATTCTGAGAAAATGATTTTAGTAGTGCCCCATGTTGGGTAATTTATACTAAAACTTAATAAGCATTTGTTTATGGCATGACCTAACAGAATCTGAAATTTGATTGAATTTTTGTTATTAGTTCTTGAGATATAGTTATAACTAAAAAAATTGCAAAACGTAGCACAGCAACACCATATCTTGGACAATTTATGCCAAAACGTAAAAAAGCGTCTAACTATGTTATGGTGTAAAAGAATATGAAGTTTGATGAAATTCTGTGCATTAGTTCTTGAGATATAGCTAGTTAAAAAAACCGTGTAAAATATAGCACAGCAGCACCATCAGTTGAAGGATTTATAACAAAACCGGATCATCGTGTAATTATGTATATGTCATTTTGTAACAAAATCTGAAGTTTGATGAAATTCTGTGCGTTGGTTGTTGATATACAGCTATCGAAAAAATCGTGCAAAATGCAGCATAGCTGCATCACCTGTTGCAAGGTTAATACCAAAATGTAATCAGCGTCTAATTATGTTATATATTCTAGTGTAACAGAATCTAAAATTTGATGAAGTTCTCTGCATTAGTTCTTGAGATATAGCTATCGCAAAAATCGTGCAAAATATAGCATAGCAGCGCCACCTATAGGGCAGTTCACACCAAAACCTTATCAGTGGCTATGTATCTCAATGTATCGCGGAATCTGAAGTTTGGTGAAATTCTGTGCATCAGTTCTTGAGATATAGCTATCGTGAAAATCATGAAAAACGTGGCACAGCAGCGCCACCTGCTGGCCAATTTACACCAAAACTTAATCAGCGTCTATGTATATCAAGGGGGTACAGAATCTGAAGTTTGGTGAAATTCTGTGCATTAGTACTTGAGATATAGCAATCTTGAAAATCATGAAAAGCGTAGTACAGCAGCGCCACCTGCAGGCCAATTTGCACCAAAAACCAATAGGCACTAATTCATATCAAGGTCTAACTGAATATAAAATTTTATGAAATTTCGAGCATTAGTTCTTGAGATAGAGCGCCCACAAATTTCTTGTCACATACAGACAGACACACAGACAGACAGACAGACAGACAGACAGACATTTTCTAAAAATAGTCAAAACGTGTTCAGGACCTTCTAAAACGTATAAATCCGTCGAAAACCGGAAGTCGAAAATTTTCATGAATCTAATACTTTCTTCTTGTAAAGATAGAAGAAAGTAAAAATGCACATCAAATAGGCATAATAATAATCGAAAATGAAACGAAAATCAGCATAAAACGCAATGATAACAAACAGTTTTAAAATATTTAAATCAGAAATACGAATTCTCTGTTAACGTGTTGAATTGTTCAATAACTATTCAATTAAAAAATATATTTTCTACTACTGCGCATTTTTTTAATGAAATTTAATTTATCATGTTGCTATGGTAGCATACGATAAAAGGACATCTTTATCGCAAGGAAGTGGAATAAAAAGTTTTGCTGATGTTGTGATAGAATGTTTTTCTTTATTTTTACTTTCATCTATCTTTACAAGAAGAAAGTATTGGATTCAGGAAAATTTTCGACTCCCGGTTTTCGAAGGATTTATAAGTTTTAGATGGTCCTGAACACGTTTTGACTATTTTTAGAAAATGTCTGCCTGTGAGTCTGTCAGTCAGCCTGTCTGTCTGTATGTGACAAAAAAATTGTGGGCGCTCTATCTCAAGTACTAAGGCTCGAAATTTCATAAAATTTTATATTCAGTTAGACCTTGATATTAATTAGTGCCTGTTGGTTTTTGGTGTAAATTGGCCTGCAGGTGGCGCTGCTATACTACATTTTTCATGATTTTAATGATTGCTATATCTCAAGAACTAATGCACAGAATTTCACCAAACTTCAGATTCTATAAGACCTTGATATACATAGACGCTGATTAAGTTTTGGTGTAAATTGGCTTGCAGGTGGCGCTGCTATGCCACGTCTTTCATGATTTTCATGATTTTCATGATAGCTATATCTCAAGAATTAATGAACAGAATTTCACCAAACTTCAGATTCCGCAATACCTTGAGATACATTGCCACTGATAAGGTTTTGGTGTGAACTGTCCAATAGGTGGCGCTGCTATGCTACATTTTGCACGATTTTTGCGATAGCTATATCTCAAGAACTAATGCAGAGAACTTCATCAAATTTCAGATTCTGTTACACTAGAATATGTAACATAATTAGACGCTGATTACATTTTGGTATAAGCCTCACAACAGATGGCACTGCTATGATACGTTTTTCATGATTTTCACGATAGCTATATCTCAAGAACTAATCCACAGAATTTAACCAAACTTCAGATATGGTTTAATTGACGTGATTTAAATAGAAGAAAGTTTTGTGATGGCCACAACATACTAGTTTTAAAAAGTGTTATAACTAAACATAATTAAATAATCTCTAATTATATTAGCATACGAAGTAAAAGAATTACCTATTGAAGCGTGGCGTAATATGTATATCTCATATTGCAGTAAACATTTAGAACTGGTTAGAACTCGCGCGATTATGGGTAGAACGTAAAAAATGTAATTTAACGAATTACAACAATTATATGAAAAATGATTTTTTTTCAAAGACTAACATTTAAGACAAATAAATTCTATAGTTAAAAAAATAAAATAAAAACATCATTTTTATGATGATCAAAGCGTGGTTTACGTAATGACACAGTCACATATTACATAAGCTGCAGATTAAATATTAATATTCCTGGACTAACAATCAACAAATTTTAAATGAAATTTCAGTTTTACAATTTTCGGTGCTGAAAATTTTAAACTTCTAAACATCGCACATTTTTTAATTTTGCACCGTCGTATAGGGAAAAAAAGGTGCTTTAAAATTTAATTTTTTTGAAAGCTGTATCTCAATTTGTTTTTTAGTTATTAATTTTTTGTGGTTTTTATACTTTTTTTATTGTGGCAACAGAAGTATGTCAGATAAGTCTCAGCTATACCTATTCTTATCCTAGAACAATAACCATTTTCCAAATGATTAAAAAGAAAGAAAATTCGTTAAAAAATATAAAAAAAAATCTATTTGAAAATTTTTAATTTTTGACCCCAGTCGTTCATTGGCCTCCTACCAGTAACCCGTGTGCCAAATTTCGTTGCCCTGAGCCCTACGGTTTCGGAGTTTCTGAGCGAACATAAATATGCGCACAGATTTTAACTAGTCGTTGGGGGCCACCGTAATACTTACCCGTCATGGATATGTATGTGAAAACTATTTATACAATGCATTGCAATTCATAAGCAAAATTTAAATATTGTTAATATACATAGTAATGCTATATTAAAGAACTGCTGATGTACCAATTTCGACAAATTATATAAAACGCCAAACTACTCAAGTAGTACCGAACTGCGTAAAAGAAACATCCTTATAACTCCAAAAATAATAATTCTATTAACTAACAGTTAATTGCGTCGGATTAAGCGTCTCATTTCCAATTAAAATATACCTCTGAATTGAAATTTGAATGAAATATAGGGTCATGAAAAATCAAAGAATGTGGAAAACAGTATTACAAATATCTCGGCAACTAATAATCCGATCGACTTCGTTCTATATGCAAAATGTGTGTTATTTTATTGCCTTTTAAGTCCATTCCTTAGAACAAAAAAAAAATCGAAAATTTTTATGTACCTTACATCAGAACGAATTTTTCGAGAGTCCGAAAAAAATAGTTCCGGATAATCGAGGTTGCTGATATTAAATAGGCTTCGTCCCATTCTTACATACTAACTACATACAAAATTTCAAGTCTCTATCTCAATTTGTTCGGGAGATAGAGCGTTTATAGACAGACGGACGGACGGCAAATTTTTTTTTTCTAAAAATATGTTTTTCGATATCTTCACTATCTGAAACGTGTAAATCCGTCAAAAATAATTTTTCGTTTTTCAAAACGATTGCAAGACTTACCCTATACTACGTATGATGGGTAAGTAATAGAATAGATAATACTGAACTATATAATCTCCTTTGTAAAATATTGATTCATTAAAATCTTGTAAACAGAATGGAAAAAGATCCCGCTTTATACAAGATCCTTATTCCATATCATTCGTAAATTCGTCCATGCTTCGGCACAATCTAGTCAGGACGATTTTAATAATGCCGTGTTAAACATAGACATGAGAAATATTGACATATAAAATCTTCGTTCGCCAGGGCCATCGCTAAGACTTTTTATTGATGGGGGGGAGTGGACCTTAAATTGCCAAGCCAATTTTCAGTTTTTGCCAACTCTGTGAAAAGTAAATATAAGTTGTTCTTGGTGTTTGCCAACTAGTTTTATAATTTTACCAAGCTACCACAATTAGAAAATATAACACAGTTCTTATTAGTAAAAAGCTTAATAATGTCCCAAATTATATTTGTAACTTTTGTCAAATCTATCAGAAATAGAAAGAATATTATAGTTTTTTATTAATGTTTTGAAAAAAATTACCAAATAAGTTTGTAAAGTTGCCACGTGTAGCAGCGTTTGGAAACGTTTGGGGGAGGAGACTCCCCTCTGCCCCCCCCTTTGGCGAGGCCCCTGCCCTTCGCTATGGCGCCTGGAGCATGTGCCCCCTTTGCCCTCCCTTAGTTTCGGCCCTGGCCACTGATGTATAGCAGATTAATGATTATTAACTATGCATATTTATTCAACATAAATAAAATAAAATTTATTTTTTATGATAAATAAAATCTTTCTGTAAATTATATTATTTGAATTTTATTTATTTGAAAAGTCTTTTCGAAAAATAAATTTTGCTATTCTTTATTAAACATTCGTCTTCGGTGTTGTTTAAGTTCCAAAAGCCGTTACTTTTGTCATATGGATAAAGAAATTCACACTGAAGAGATGCAAAGGAGATATTATTCTAATTTCCCTCTCGGTTGGCATTGAGCTAGTTCAGTGACGTAATGACATAACAGATAACACTCTTAAATTGTAACACGTTTCCTTAACACCTGTTGTGAAAATAGGTTATCTTATTTTGCTCGTATTTGTTTCATAACTTATCTTTTCGCATTGAATGTCAGGGGGTGTAGCTCAGTGGTAGAGCGTTCGCTTTGCATGTGAAAGGCCCGGGGTTCGATCCCCCGCACCTCCAATTTTTTTTTTCCTAAATTTTTTTTATTTGAATTTTTCCTGCATCGAATACGAAAAAAATTATTTCTAAATATAATATTAATCGCTGCCAAAGAAGATCATTCATTTCATTTTCATAGTTTTTCTTTCTTTCTTTTTGTAATGTATGTGCACCACGTTGAACTTTTCAATGGATATCTCAATTTTCATATTTTTTAACACTTTCAAACAAAGTTTAAAAGTGTTTATGAATTGGGTTTGTCTGCTTATCTGTCATTTCTCTAACTCGCGTAAATATAATGCGATTGCCAGGAAATTGATATAGGTTATTGGGCCGTAATATGGTATATTCGGCATTAAAAATGAAGTGTGTAGAACTTACAATTAATTTCAGAGAACTTGCGATAAATTTTCAAAGAATTTCATTACATTAAGGCTTATCAGGAAAAAACTTTTGCTGTATATTTTAAAGATATTACGCTATTTTAAATGTTTTTAAATTTATATATATTCCTGAATAATTATAATTTATAATTTAACGTTCATTTACAGGGCCACACAATGATATTTTCCTACTGTATTGCCTAATAATAATAATAAGAAAAATTGATGGCAGTTCTTTTTCAGTTGTGATTCTCGTTTTAAAATTAAACTCTTTTATTTTTCTTCCTTTTCTTTTTTTTATCCGGTTTACTTGGTGTGTATAAATTTTAAAGATAATATAACTGCGATACACAAATGATAAAGAGTATATTTCCGTTTATTAGTCTAAATTGAGGACTGTGAATTTTTAAACTGTGCTATGCGTTTAATTGAGCTAAATTTTAGCATATGATGCATTATAAATACCAATCCCTACATGATATATAGAGATGAACAAAAAAAATTCTGATCTTTTTCCATTTATTGCAATAATCTGAATATATTGGAAAGTGTTTCCTAATTTATGTTGCATGCATGATTTTTCGTTCTTATTTCTTTATTGGAAATGTTTATTTATGTTGGTGATCCCGCTTCAATATCATTAGAACATAAAAATGATATATTTGTCTGTTTTCCCTATCTTTTTTAAACACTTTCCAATAAAGGTGAAAATTTGGTTTGGATTTGGTTTGTCTGTATGTGTTCTAACTTGCGTAAATATAGTCAGATTTCCAAATAATTGGTATATGTTATTTGGACTAACCGTGGCATGTTCGGTTTTTAAAATGGTGTGATTTTAAATATATAGAATTTTAAGTTCATATATATGACTATCACGTTCATTTATATCTAGTTTTATAAATATTTAGATTTTAGTGCAATAGCTGTTGCACTCTTATGAAAAAATGCATGATTATAAAACTTATAACGATTACATACATTAAATTCAGTAACAGGGAAATATTAGAACCTCATTTTAAATAGGATGTCGTGCGGCAGATTTGCGCTTAGTTTCAATACTGGACGCGCTAAATATTTAAATATTCTAGGTCCGATCATTTCCATAATATCCCAACTTCCTCTACTTATTCATATTTTATTACTCCATTCTCAGATTTTATTGAACGTCTCTAATCTCTTTTCCATATTTTTTTTTTCACTATCACTATACCTATTAATATTTATAACAAATACTAATACTATATGAACATTTCTATACTGACGACGAGATCTTATAATTAATACCAATTTTATAAAATTCACTTGCAAAAATTGAGAATAAGAGTTTATTTCACCGCGTTGCTCCAACAACAGATATCCAAACAGAACTGAAGCCTCGTGGGAGTACCAGCAAGTCCTTTGGCAGATTTACACTTGATACAACACCATATGAGCCAGATATTAAAGTATTCCATATTGTTCGCCTGTTCAATAATAACTAATCTTCATCTATATGTATAAAGAAACAGAAAACACATAACACAGTTGAAAATATAAAATTTCAGCTACCTTCACACATATACTTTCTAATTCTTCGGGAAGCCATTATATGTATCACCTTCCATCTATCTACAGTTTTTATACACACGCACAGTACATCGACTAAATTTTAATCAAGATAAATAACGTATAGCATACTTAAACCACAATTCTTTCCATTATTATGCGTTAAACGGCTAATTTATCCAATTTCTTTTACTCAGACCAGCAGATGAATAAATTTACATTCCACAATAATAATTTATTATGCTAAACTATAGTTCATCTGAAAAATACATAATACAGTAGCTTGCCTACGGTAACGTTTGCGAATTATTTACTGCAGCTTCGTCTTGTAAATAAATTGAAGAATTTATATGCACACTATGTAATACAGGTATACTAAAATTTAGTTAAATTTAAAAATAGCAAATATCACATGTGCATAATACAATTTGAGAAACTATCACTTAAAAACTAAATGTAACTGAGGCTATTGATAAATAAAGAATAATGCTATGCATTGTATAATCCATAAAAAAAACATGATTTTATTATGGTAGAAGTAGTAACATTAAAATGCATTGCAAACAACATTTTTTTAAGGAAGCGCAAATATGAATTTAAGAATATGTCGAGCACTAACCAGCCGCAGTGAACTAATTTGATGAGAAAAACATCACATTCTACTCATATTTGCTGTGTTAACATTTGTTCTGAATTTAGCAAATAAGAAATGCAATAAAATTCAAATGTCGGGGGTGTAGCTCAGTGATAGAACGTTCGCTTTGTATGTGAAAGGCATGGGGTTCGATTCCCCTCCAACCGGCTGCTTTTCCTACCCCGACCTTTATAGGTTTATTAAAATCTTAAAAGGTTAAAATTTTGGAATAAATGAAACCGCTATCAGAGTTTCACCTGATATTAAATTATTAACGGCCTTCACCCGCTACGCTGGTCGGTTTTAGATGGACAGACGGGCATTAAATAATTTAATTGTTAGCATTAAATAGTTTAATACTATTAAAACGCATACCAAACAATGTCTCAATATATAAGTATGCAATGGAATACTTTTGTGTGGTCCTGTTAATCAATAAGAAATATTATTTGCATCACAGATTGTACAGAATGTATATTATAGTATGTACTTCATAGATGCATATCAACTTTATTATGTTCGAAAGGGTGTAAGACCATTAAAATGGACTTGAAACTTTTTTCCCCATTGGCCGTAATGTTTCGGAATCCTTTTGATTGTCCCTGTAATTGAACTATGCATCTAATTTTCATAAAATTTGAAATTACTCGACAAAATTATCTAATAATTATATATTTTAAGCTTCAAACGTTTCGGTTGGGTAGATTTTGAGTCGTTATATGCGGACAGACGGACGGACTGAACGACAACTATAGGTGCTACGTATTTAAATAATTATGAACACACATAAAAATTGACTTTAAGGGTGTATTCCGATTCAAACTGCCTTTTTTCAGATTTATTTTTAGATTCATTTTTGCTCTCAAATGCACCAAACTTTCGAATTCTCTTATTTAGAAACTATACAAGGTGCCGTGATTATCAATTCCTGGATAAATGCAGAAAATGTTGCAAAAAATGCTGTCAAAAACGGCGTTTTGGACCAAATTTTCCGAAGCGGGAGGTCTGCGAGTGAAAAAAATGGTCACGTTGAGAAAATAGTTGCTTATAAATCAAATTCTAATTAAATCAGCGAAAAATTACATCACACGGCACCTTGTACATCACTTCAAGAATCCCCTCAGCAAGTTTCATGCTTCTACTTTTAAAAATGTGTCCAAAATTGTATCTGAAAATTTCGAGCTGTTGAAGGTGGAAAATCAGTTTTCCGAACCCTTAATTTACGCGACTATTTTTTTAATTGAATTTTTATATTTTTAAATGAAATTGTTCTTAAATTTTTGTGATTTTTGAACATTGCATCACATTGCGATAAAAGACTTGCTTTTCTCTGATGGGATTAAAGATGTAATATATTGTACTTTTTTAATTTTTCGCAGTAGGTAAAATTAATAAGATTTAAAAAAAAAAAACTGGTCGTTCTTTACACTCGCGATCAACTCTTATGTCGCGATCCATAATTTGGATACCGCTGGGATATACATACATAATTTACATCACAGCAAACCCTTTAGTACTTAACTCAATAAAATTCGAAGGATGCAAGGCATTCACCTTTCAAGGAAAACGTGATAATTTTGCTTTTAAAAAATATTTGTATAGTATTTTTGTCAATGCCCCTGGCACATAACCTTGAATTCAGTGAAGTTCAAGGAGAGGCAAGAACGGAGTGTCATGAAATTTAGTCGGCGGTATTAAGGTGTCCGCAATGATTTGTTTCAGCTGTTCCATAATATTTTTGATGTTGAAATTATTGGTTCTTCCTACATTTTCTTATGATGTAACGGTATCGCCGAATTTCTCATTGCCCCTGCTTCCGCCGCTGCAAAATGGTATGAGTTCTCATTCTTTAAATTTGACAATATTTAAAAGTATTGCTATTTTACTTACAGCTGTTTGTTCTCAAATCGAAACTGGTTATTTTCTGAGATAATTTTTAATTTTATGTTATTCGCAAATCTATTAAATTGGAAGGTACTCTTATTTTAAAAAAAATCATGTAATAGAACTGTTTTTTTTTTTTTTTTTTTTTTCATTTTTCGGTAAACAATTTGTTATAATTCTAGGGAAAAAATGTTCGATTGCAAATGAATTCAATAATCAGGTATGCTGTTTTTATATTTAAAAAGGCAACAAAAAATAAGTTGAAATGTGAGTGGGAGAAACTTACTTTTCGTGGAAATCACCTTAAAAATTGGTAGCAATAAAAATACAATAAAACATTTATATAATGATATATTATAAAATGCAACATTTGGGTAACTAAACAGTTTAATTCTTTATTACACTATACATATACATGTCTATAATTATGAAATAACATGCGAAAAAAATGGACAATTTGCAAACTACCTATTTTTAATTGGCGAAAACTTTGTATTTTTAATTTCACAAATACAAGGTGGAACCCGTCGAAGTTCGACGAAAGAAAATCTTTAACAGAGAACTGTTTCATTAATTTATAAAAAATTTACAAAATTAGTTACATCTTATATTGGTCAGTCTTAACTCTCAAACAAATATTATTTTAAACTAAAATCAACAAAATACTATAAAACTCAATTATCCAAATTATTAAACGAAATAAAACGGAAATTCACCGGATTTTATAACAGAGGATATTTTTAAAATAGAATATTCATTTTAATTTCTTTTTTCTTTTTTTTTATTTTAAAAGAAAATGGAGCGATTCTGTTGCCGAAATTACAAAATTGGTACTAAACACTATAAAAAATTAATATCTCATAAATTGAGATACGGCTTTGAAATAAATTGCATTTAAAAGTACATTTTTTTCTCTATACGACTATGTAAAAATTTAAAATGCGTGATGTTTAGAAGTGCAAAATTTGCAATAGTGAAAATTGCAAAACAGAAATTGCGGGGGAAAGTGTTGCCATTCGCAAAATGACGTATGCGTTACGCACAGACACGTTTGGCCTGGCCTTTATAATATAGATAATGAATATTACAAATATATTTTGCTGTGTATTAAGTTACATGAAAGGAAAAAGAAAAAAAATATATATATATAATTTAACAAATTAAAATGACCATTTAGAAAATTATACTTTTATTGACTAAAATTTTAAACCTATAAATAACTTCTATATTTAATAATAATAATAATAATAATAATAATAATAATAATAATAATAAACATCATCTTTTATGATGATCAAAATGTGACTTATATAATAACAGAGTCATATATTACGTACACCATTAATATTCATGGACCTAAACAAATTTTTAATGAAATTTCAGTTTTACGATTTTCGGTATTGCAAATTTTTAAACTTGTAAACTTAGCACGTTTTCAATTTTTACACCATCGTATAGGGGGGAAACATCTTAATTAAAAGGAATTAAAGAAAGTGAAGTTGAAATGTTATCTAATTTGATCATACACAATGAAATCATAACATAAGATAAGTAATTTGTTTATTTGTGTTGAGCTAACAAACACATTTTCTTTTTCATTTTTACGCCTTTTTAGCGAATTTCACAGAAAAGATGTAAAAGATTTGTGCAGAATTATGGAATTTATGTTTTCTATGAAAAAGCGATATATATAGAAAGATAGATTAATAGATAGATAAAGTTTTTAAGTGTGGATCATTTTGGTGTACAAGGTTAATAGTAGGCATAGATCTGCAAAAAATTTGCAGAAATTCCAACATAGGTAGTATTTAGACAAAATAGACCTAAAATTCCAAAAGTTTAGTTACCACTATTTTCGAACAGTAATTTCATCAAATATCTTAAATTCTTACTTAAGATTGCACCCCCTCGATTAATATATGTACTGATAGATTATTTAACGGAATTTCGTTCAGATGCAGTTTTTTTTTTTTTTTTTTTTTTTTTTTTTTAAGAACAGAGTGTTATTGAAAATTATAATTAACAGAACGCGATATTGTTAAAATTTGGAAATCTAACAAGGCGATCTGTTTTAAACTTTAAGATAATTTATAACACAAGATAAAGCTTTATAAAAAATAATGGCATGGCACATTTTGGGGGAGGACGCGAATAAAACTAGGAAATATAAAGAGGCGATCTGTTTGAAACTTTAAGATAGTTTCTAACACATGATAAAAATTTACAATAAAAATGAGGGCGCGTCAAAAATTGGGGAAGGGCAACAGCGCATTTTTATCAAGTGAAATCTAAAAATTTAAAGAATAGAAAATAAGGGATAGCAAAGCTATCCAGAATAGAATTGTGAAATAATTATGCCTGGGGGTTGGATAGATAATAGAGATTGCTTCGTGACACCAAAAGGAGTCGCGAAGCGATTACGCGAGGAGCTGTTTAGCGTAGAGAGCAGGAGGACAGAGCCTTATATCTGTTTCTGACTCCAGATATTTTTGGAGTGTTTGAGAGGTTGATCTAAATGCTGTATAGGACCTTCTGCACGTGCATTAAGGTACTTCTCAAATCAAAAGTAGCAACTTTGTGATACAAGTTTTAATTCATTTTCGTTCGGAAACAAGTGAAATAGGTAGATGTTGTTATTCAAAAACTGTGTAATTAAAAGACATTTTCCTTTTTATTTTTTATTTTTTTATGAACAGAAAAGATCGTTTAGAAAATGCCATCAAAGTTGTTGTTTTGAGCCAAATTTCTGGACGAAAGGGGAAGAAGTAACCAAAGAAAAAAGAAAAATCGGTTGTCACGTTACAAAAAATCGCTTTTAACAGGATAAGAAATTTTTTTAATAGAAAAATGAAAAAAAGCATTTCTATTCCAAATCACTTCAATAGACAGCCCTGCCGATTTGGTGCCTTTATGTTTAAAAAAGAGTTTGTAAATGTACTAAAAATCTTGGGCTTGTTTGCACTTGCATTAGAGAGCCGTCTTTAGCCAAAGGAGCATAGGTACGTAGCAGAAAAATTCTAAAGATCACATTATGCATAAAGAGTAGGCTAAGGAATAGTCTGTAGTCCAGCCCTGTATAAAGTGTAGATCAAGTAGCCAATCTTGATTAGCAACATGTTTGGAGTCTCCGAAGATCTTGACGAACCAATGTTTCGGTTAGTTTCTGATTGAGGCAATTTGTTAGGTCAGTTGATTGAGGTCATTGATTGGTTAGTTGGGGTGGTTGGTTAGTTAGCTGAAATTACTTTTGAAAGGATCTGAAAAGGTTGTGAAACCAAATGAAAAACTGGTGGAACCAGAGAAAAAAGTAAAGCTCGATCTAAAAAATGTTACAGTAAAAATTGACGAAAAATTTCAGCCTAAAAAGTGAGTATAAAAGTAATTGAACCAGATTATCAGTAAAGCTCATCAAAGTGCCCAAATTTTTGTTGATATCTGAATATGTGGACTGAACTTTACTGGTGCTTTATATTCAGAATCATACTATTATCCATTCAAAATTATTACAGCGCAAAGTAGTAAATAGAATATACAGTTATAATGTTTCAAATCAAGCTTTCTCCTCAACGCTAAACGAATATAAATCATGAAGTAATAATTAAAGTATAACATTAATATAGTCAAGCTGTTGATGAAATTGATGTGGATAAATATTTCTGCAAACGAATATTTAGTATATAATTCGATCGTATATATTTAGAGTTTTGAGCTTACCTGGAACTTTGATCTGCGAATTTATGAAAGACTCGTGGAATAGAATTTAATCCATACTTTGTATTAAACGGACCGTTTAGTTCTTTACCACTTCAATCTGTAACTTATATATATCAAATTTTTAAATTGGTATGATATCAAATTTTTAAATTGATTATGGATGATTGGACTTTGGAATGTGTTAAAAATGTCTTTTTTCTTCCTGATTTATTTTTAGGCATCAGTAAAACTCAATACATATTTTCAGCTATCAACAAAAATTTGGATAATTTCATGAGCTTTACAAATAATTTGGTTCCATTACTTTTTTAAGCACTTTTTTAGGCTGAAATTATTTGTCAATTATTACTGTAACATTTTTTAGATCCAGCTGTAGTTTTTCTCTGGTTTTATCAGTTTTCCAGATGATACCATTTAAACTGGTGCATTATTTTATGGTAAACCTATATATGGGCGTGTGCAGGCTGGATTCCTTAATGCGTAGTCCTCGGCCGATCCATTTATATGTGACATAATATGTGACATCAGTAAAACAACTTTAAATGTAAGAAAAAACATCCAAAATGAAACCAGTATAAAAGATTTTGCATAAAAATGATGAAGATAAATACAATCAGTAACATACATGCCTAAGATATGTTTCATTTGTTTGTAACACAAAAGAGTCTATGGAATTTTTTAAGTACCAACTATCTATCTATATATATATATATATATATGAATATGTGCAGGTATGGAGGACAACCTCATGAATCCATGGTACCTACATGTAAACATGCTTCTGTTCTGAGAGGAGGAAACTATGTAATGATATGGGGTGTGTCATTTGACGCGATAGGGGACTCCTGATACGTCTAGACCGACTCTGACAAGTGGCGAATACGTACGATCATTTACATGTCCATTATACATGGTTAAGTACTTGACAATTCCTATAGGAAAATGCGACTCCGCATATTTCGTGAGTTGCTACCGAGTGGCTCCAGGAATACTCTTCTGACTTCAGACATTTCCACTGGTTACCTAAATCCCAAGATATGAACATTATTGAGCACTTCTGGGATGCCTACTGATCAGTAGATATCACCTTGCACTCCCATAGATCTCTAGGCTTCTCTACAGAATTCATGATGTGAATTGCTCCAGGATAACTTCAGGTATTTGTTGAATCTATCCCATGTCATTTTACATCATTTCTGAATATCCGTATGAAGCCTGGTCGATATTAGGCGAAGTGTACCAGTTAATTTTGTTTGTTTGTTTGTTTTGAGAGAGGTGAGATGGGGGGGGGGACTTGAGTTTACTATTCATATAATTTAGAAAATTCAGTTTCATTCTTATCATTTTGCTCCTATTTCCCATCAAGTGAAAATTAAATGCATTATATTACAATAATAATAAATATTTAACATTGCTTTCCTTGTATTTATATTGTGTATTTAATTTGATAAAGTCAATTTATGCAGTTTCCATCAGAATTAATGTAATTATATTTTTTATTTAGACAAATGATCATTGGTATGCTTTTGCACTCAGGTGTAAAACATTGCCTTTTTTGTGCTAATACATAAATTTTACATAGTTAATTTTAAATATTTTTCAATTTTTCTTCAAATGTAATCATTTTTTCCATTGCAGAATTTCCAACAAAGTGCTTCAACGACCTGGGTTGTTTTGAAACAGGTCCACCCTTTTATCACCCAGTTTTTCGTCCGATATCTTTGTTGCCTTTTGATGAACAGAATATTCCTACCAAGTTCCTACTCTTTACTCGATTAAATCCGAATTTTCCAGAGCTCCTAGACCATAGTCCAAGTACCATAAGAAGTTCATCATTTAATCCATACTGTCCTACAAAAATTCTTATCCATGGTTTTTCTGTAAACCCAACAAAAAATGAAGAATATTCTGTAAGTTCAAGTTACTCATTTAATTTTATGCGTTATGTATTTCTTTTTAAATAAGTGTTATTTTTAAAGCAGAAATCTTTTAAAAAGAAAAATAAATGTCATCCAAATATTGCCAGGTAAGGTACCCTGGGGTAATAACGCCACGTTAAGGTTCTACCAATTTTCACGGCTCAGTTTTAGATTGTATTTTTCAAACAAATATATGATTTGATATAGCAACTCATTGATTATCTATGTAAAAAAATAATTTAACAGATATGTATTCATAAAATGTAATGGCGTGATTTCTTGACCAATGCTTTTTGGCGTTATTACCCACCTATATGGGTAATAACGCCATGCAAACAAACTATGAAATAAGATGGAATAATTGCATGTAGATTGCCCAATCCTGAAAATACAAACTCTACAAACTTAGAAATTGACAAATTGCATTCTAAGCTATTGAAAATGTTCAATTTTTTGTGAAAGTGTATGAAAAATAAAGGTGTGGTGTGTGTGGGGGGGGGGGGAGGCAAAAGAATATCAGACCGTTAGCTTCTTTTTGCTTAAAAAGGACCGCTTAAATAGAATTGTTAGAAACATTGCACAGTTTTAACTGTGTTTATTTGAATCAGTATTTAGGATATAGCTCGGCCACTGTAGGGAATCAACCGGGGTATTAAAGCCAAGGATTGGCGTTATTACCCCGTTATAGTTATTGCGCTATACATTTTAAATTACAAATTATCTCGAGAAGATATCCAAAATCTTCAACAATATTTTGAAAGTCCATGAAATGTACTACAAATTTATGTAATTAAAAAAGTTTTTCCGAATAAAAAAATAGTCTTCACATCACAAAACGTATCTCGCAAATTTTAGATCAAGCGTTAGTTTTAGTTGCTTGTAAAAACAATAAGACCTAAAAATGAAACAAATTAACTTGAAGCTGTTTTTGCGATTTATATAACTCAAAATCCTTCTGCGCAGAGCACAGATTATTTGTAATTCACCAGATTATTTCATAATTATGCATAATATTTGCACTTGGCATTATTACCCCGCCTGGCGTTATTACACCAGACCACCTTATAAGAGAAAAATCATTTCTTAATGACACAATAAAATTAGGGATTGGCCTTTCATAATGAATTTGCTTCACTTCTTCAGAAGGAAAGAACACGTGGTACCACTTTTAAAAGCAAAAGCAAGATTCAAAGGCTATGGAAGGGGAAAGTAGAAGTTAGAGAAATGAGCCAATTGGAAAGCATAATGTTTCAGCGTATTAGACAATAACATTACTGAAGCAGAGGAACACAGACCAAAACATTATGAAGCAAAATAAACCTTGACACGGCTGTTACTTTTAAGACGTAAATTCTCACACTAAACCATTTCTCGAAAATTCGAAATTTAAAATTTTTTAGGAATAAAATATGCTCTAAAATTACAATTTCTGTGACTTGTTGGGTTTAGAAACTTCAATTTTAATATGGTGAAAAAATTTCGTGAAAAATTGAAATTACAAGTATGAAAATATTTTTAAAGCGTTTTTATTACTTTTTTTTTTTTTTTTTAAATTATTTAGAGAAAGAGGAAAGTTAATATGATAATCACTTTTAAGACATAAATACTCGTTCGCAACAATTTCTAAAATTTCGAAATTTAAAAAGATCGCAAAATGTTCTAAAATCACTATTTTTTTTTTAATTTATGAGCTAATTTTATATCTTCTCTTAATATTATAAAACTGTAATATCTGCTTTAAAGCAGGTTTTTTTCTTTATTTCTGTATACAAGCATCTCTCACGTGAGTGAAAAAGCTAAAAATATGTTCTAAAATTCGTTTTTTATTGAATCTGTTGAGAATAAAACATGAAATTTGATATGGTGGCTACTTTTAAAACGCAAATAATCACTAGCGACGTTTATTAAAAAATTCGAGAAAGAAAAAAGTAAAATCATTGAAAAACTCTCTATATTTACGACTACTCGTAAAGCATTAGGGCTAAATATTTTAAATTTGACATGGAGGTTTCTAGAGCTGGATACTCCAAAAGAAAAATGAGTGAGTGAGAAAAAGAATGAACATTAAGTGGTCGAAACGGGATAAAAGCCGTTCTACAATGATATTTTCATTGTATCTTTTTTGAAGTTATCTGTCTAAAAACTTTAAATTTGCCATAGTGATAGTTGTGATGTAAATGCGCAAAACAATGATCTTTTAATTGTATTGATTTAAATAAAAAGGGAAGATCAATTAATTATTTTCCGTGTCAATGTTAAATAATGCTTTTTTGAAAAATGGCGTAAAACACTAGTACCAGTAACTACTATAATAAATTAAAATGATAGTAATAAAGTAATATTGTTAACATGGAAAAGAAGAGGCAAGCCCTTATATTATTATTATCATTTAGTCCTTCGCCGCACAAAAATGGCAGTTACATATACTAAACTAGTCAACTCGTGTTTTCCAACCTACTATTTAACGGTATTTTGATTTTTAAGGTGAATTGAGGGATGTTAATTAACCAATAAAAGAAACATTTATTTATTTCTAAAAAAAGAATAGACTTTGAAACTGCTGAACGGATTTTTAATATTCTCTCACTGTTACGACTGAAGATAGAACTCCCAAATAGACTGTGGTGCTTTTTTTTTTTTCTAAGCGGTGGCTGCAAAAGGATTGGAATAGAGATTTGCATTAATTGAAGTCTTAAGTTTACTAAATGCGGTACAAGGATGAAGTTTCCTCAAAATATGACTTAATTAGTAATATAGTATTTGAATTAACTGTAGTTGTATAATTTACCGCAAATGAAGCACGCATAAAAATACCGCTTGGTATCTTTGAAGAACCGCACTTTCAAAGTCGCCGATTTTGCTATTTTTTTATAATTGAAGTTTCAGTAAATCTAACTTAACTAAAAGTGTGGCATAACGATCCCTTAAGAATTAAAAAAAAAAGCAGTGCTCAATCCTGTTTTTTTTTTTTTTTTTTTTTTTTTTTTTTTTTTTTTTTTTTAAACCTTAAGTTTCAACATGCCGACCATACAGGTCGGCATATGTCCCGGTCAGTATTAACACATGATCCACAATGTTTAGTTCCCAACCAAGCTTGGTATTCATTTCATTGACCCCAAAGGTTGAATGAACCTTGTTCAGCCCGGAGCCGAACTCTGGACTTGTTGCGAAGCAATCAGATGCTCTGACCAATTATGGGTGTGGGCGTATCAATATTTCAGCATTCTGAACCATTTATCAATTGATTTGATTTATGATTGTTATTCTTTTTTATTACGCACTCAATTTCAAAATTAAGAGGATTTGCATATTTGGTTGGATTTCATGAAAAGTAATGAATGAAAAGTAAAACTAAAGTTTCGAAACAAAGATTCAACTCTTTAGTGTCAAATATGTAATCCTACTCGTGTGTCTAGGAGGAGTGGGTAAAGGAACAGACTTTATAAGCAAGCGTAGCAATTTTTACATTTTTTCCGCTCGCACACTTTGATGAATATCTTTATAATTGTTTTGCAACATTCAATGACATTCAAATTAAAACGGTAAAAATCAGCAACCACTAACATTTGAATGGTGGATTGAATGCACAAATCGCGGAAATACTGAAAAGACGACAATCTCAAGTGCAGATTCCCAGGGACTTCAATATAATGCCCATTGTCATGTTCAACTTATGGAATTAGTTTAAAGATACTTGATCCATAGAGTGAAAGACTGGGCATGGTCGTGTAAGAGCCACAACGTCAATGAAAATCATAATTTGCTCATTACAGCAAGATGTAACAAGAGTTCAACAGCTTCTCAGCCTTCTCGCATCTCTTTACTTTATGCGGCCACAAGCTTCAAGGGTTATTGTTTGCAGAATGCTACATGATAGAGGTCTTTTTGAAATAAGATCTATTGTTTGCATTCTGCCCACTTCTGCACACAGAATATCCATTTGGCATCGTATCGAGATCATCTGTTATGGACCAGGGAACAAGTGAGAATGGGGAGATCTTATTTACTTACGAGTCCCTTTTCAGCCTAAATACAAATCGTCGATGTACCTTCATCTAGAAAAAAACAGGGGTCCGCTATCTGGTTTCCAGTTTCCAAGAAAAAACCACTATGGCAGAGGAGGTTTGATGGCCTGTGCAGGCATCATGTTTGATTGGCGTACTGTCTTTGGCAAAGGCTTTATCACTGGAGAGGTGTTGGAATTAGAGGTCTGCACGGGCCGGGCCGGGCTCGGGCCTTACTTCTGAAGACTCGGGCCGGGCCGGGCCTAGTCACTAATCCTTTCGGGCCGGGCCGGGCCGGGCTTAGTCACTAATCTTTTCGGGCCGGGCTGGGCTCGGCCTTAATTTTTTTGCTGGAGTGTCGGGCCAGGCCTAACTTTTTTTTCCGTACGAAGGCAAGACTGATTCCATTCTTCCTAGTTTTCATGGACCAAAATAATCAGTTCCTATTGAATTTTCCCATATGAAAATCTTTTTCTCAACTTTTTATAAATCAGTAATATTTGGCTTTGTCCAAAAATTTCTGCAAAAAGCGCGTATACTTTTAAGCCATCATTATTCTACAATTAAACATTAGAATTTATTCCTTTTAAAGAATCGTAAATTACTAGGCATTTTAAAATAGAATTAAATACACACACACAAAAAAAAAACATGATTATGACGGAATTTTTTTTTTTTTTTTTTAACTGAAAACTGAAAGTTTCTTTTAAAATGTTCATCCATGCAAAATGAATACAACAATACGGGAGAAAAAAAATATATTAAACATTTACATCTCTTAAGAAGGGAATGCATTTTTTTTCGTTCCAAAGCGATTTCGTCTTTGGAAATTTTACCATGTACCACTTTTTTGATTTTTTGTCTCCATTACAGGGAATATGGATTAAAAATACTAGTGATAACTGAAACATTTACATACAATAAACAAAGATTCATTTAAAAGCATAAATATCGCAGCCTACGGCACTTCTGCATAAATGGAGATTATAAACATGGAAAAAAAGACTAATATAATTTTTTTTGGTCAGAACTCTTCCATAAGATTAAAGATCAATGTTCTGTAGAAATACACTCGAGCCGGGCCGGGTTCGGGCCGAATTTTAAACTTTTTTCAGGACCGGGCCGAGCTCGGGCCGAAATTTTAACTTTCAGGCCGGGCCGGGTCGGGCCATTATTTTTTTCGTTCGGGCCGGACCGGGCTCGGGCCGAAATTTTAATTTTCGGGCCGGGCCGGGTCGGGCCAATATTTCTTTCGTTCGGGCCGGGCCGGGCCCGGGCCGAAATTTTAACTTTCGGGCCGGGCCCGGGCCTGGAAATTTCGGCCCGTGCAGACCTCTAGTTGGAATGATATCTTGGTATCCTACGTTCGTTTTTTTGAGAAATGCAGTTGACCTGATTTCATTTTAATGGACTGCAACGTACGCCTAAATCGAGTTCATCTGATCGACGAATTTCTGGAATGTCAATATATTCGTTTGATGGATTGGCCAGTCAGATCTTCAGGTTAAAACCATATACAGCATATCTGGATGCTCAGAATAGGAAAACTGGAGCTCGCTTTCCACGTACCAGAAACCATACAGGGTCTGAAAACAATGCTGCTAGATGAATGAGACTAACTGCCACATGGATCCATAAATTATTTGATTTCCAGTATTAATCTACGTTGTGATAGCTGTATAACTGTAAGAGGGAACTATGTCCTTATTAACCCATTTTTCGACACACTATTGTAAGCTCTTCTTATACTTTCAATGTTGGTAATTGTCACGCTCGATCATGCGTGATCAATCTGAAAATTCTCTTAATTTTGAACATGTGTGGTATTATTGTAAGATAAAGTTATCTTCAAGTTATGTTTACACGAGTTTTGCATTTACAGATCTTGAAAAATGTTATTCTCCAGAAAGGATGGCATAATGTAATTGTAGTAGACTGGTCCGACAGTAATCGCGCTCCTTATTTCCAAGCTATTGCTAATGGGCGTGTGGTTGGAGCTCAAATAGCTCGTCTTATAAATGCACTGCAGGTGAGTAACGCAAATATATTATCTTTTATTTTATTTAATCAACTATTTCTTATAAATATTCTTGCCTCTCATCAAAATATCCAATAAAAATCTATTTTAACCTTCTCACTGCCTCGAACTGATATATCCCTTCCCCAAGTTGTTGGTTTCACAGCCAATAGGATTTTTACTGTGATTAATATAATTAATTCTACAGTTGTAAACCAGTTTTTAAAAAAATTTGCTATTTTTAATACCATCAAGGCTTATATTTCTATGCGTAATAAAATATTTTATATCATGTTGAAAAAATATCTTCTTTCAGCATTTTAAACAAACTTACAGGGAAACAACATTACAATTTTCCTCTTTTGCTTCGGTGTCAAGGGGCTAAATACATTTTTTAATCTACTAATTTTAGTTTTTATTTATACGAGGAACAAATAGGTTAAAACCCAGAGTTGACACCTAATCAGTAACTGATGCTTACTGAGCAAAAATTTATCTCTAAAAAGCATTTTCTTGTAAAAATCTGCAAAGCAAAAACATTTTAGTGTGTTTGTTGTAACTGTTATAAATTATACGTCAGTTATTGGTTTACAAAATAAGGATGGCGTTAATGATCATCTTTAATTTTAAAAAAATATTTTAAATAATTAAAAAGGAATTTTTTTTAAAAAATTTCAACAATATTTTTAATGTACCTCTATTATAATTTAAAAAACAAAAAAAAAAGTTAATTTTTTTTTTTTTACTTTGTAATATAGTGTCTAATAGTGATATGTATAAGAAAGAGTCCTTAATTTGTCAGTTACTGGGGGTTTTATCTGAAATCAACGGTTTCCAATTTGGGGTACGCATACCCGTCTGTGTGCTTGAAAATAATAAGACTCCTTCAAATCTGCAACCCTAAAACGCGCAACTCTCTAAAATTCGCATATAATTTGCGGATGTAAACAATGAAACATTCAATTTACATGTAAAGGTCAAAATTTGACTTATTATATTTTTATACCAATTCTATGTATATTTTAATTTGCAAATTTGTTAATATTACTGAATTCATGTTTTTTTTTCATGAAGGAAGAATAAATTTATTTCTGAAAAAATTCAAAATATTGCTAGTATCATTGGTAATTACAAATCTTTTTACTAAATATATTTATACATTAATCAAGTTGTTTTGGTTATTAAGTCTGGCTAAATCTGAAAAAAACCTTTTTCAGTTTATAATTTTGATATGAATACGTAATTTACCTTTTTGAGGAAAGTTTCATTGAATAGTTTAGGAAACAAATTTCCTCTTTATAATGAATATTTAATCTTGCATTATTGATTATTATCTTGACCTTTTCTTTTAATATTTTAATCATTTTAAAAATTATCTAATTTTTTATTGTTTCAGTTTATTATTTATTTTTAATGCTTTATTACATTGTAAAACATTCATTATAATTTCGACTGCATTATTAGTAACATTCAAATTACTTTTTTAAAAATGCAAACAAAGCAATGACCAGAAGTCCGCAAAATTCTAGAATCCATGCAACCTCTGGTGCCAAGCTGTGCGGATTTGGGGGAGTCTACGGTATTGGTAATGGCGGAAATCACAGATGAGTAAGTGTGATCGCAGATCGCACACAGTTATCCGTTTAATATTTCTTTCAAAACTACTTATCCTTTAATTAATAAATCCAAATTGTTAATTTATACTTATTAAATTCTTACTAAGGTGGCAACATCAATACATTTCATTTAAAAATAATTGTAAAAGGAAATTATTTATTTTAATCAAATTAAAAATGTTCAAATCAAGTTATTTAATTAAAATCTAATTTTTTTATTTTATTTCATTTTTATTTATTTTTATTTATTTATTTATTTATTATTATTATTATTATTATTATTATTTTTGAAAATCGAAAATTTAAAAAGAATTAGCGGAGATATAAATAAAATTTTAAATTTTTAAAAACGAAAAAAAATGTTTCAATGAAACTTAAACTGTTGAATCATTAATAAATCGCAATAATTTTTAACAAGTAAGAAAAATCATGCGTTAAGCATAGATTATGAAGCACTTTCCAACACTTAATGAAATCTTTAACAAAACTTTGTTATTTAGGGAAATAATAGTGTATAACCAAATATACCCAAATATGTATTCCAGTACTTTTGAACATCTCTGTATTTCATATGTCAGTTGATATAATGGGAAAATTTAGTTTAGCAAGAAAATACCCAGTAGCTTGAAATTTCTTTTTCAGCATTTCATACTATTAGATGGAAACATACTTGAATACTTTTGTTCAGCCCTGTAGTTTACATTGTACCTTTATTACACGTCAGCATTAGGCTAAAATTTATTGTAAACTAAAACACTTTTAAAACAACTGAAATCACATTCTTTATAAATTATCATTCATAGGCGTCTATGCACCGAATTCTTTGCGTGGCCCTGTATATCCGTTTATCTATATTCTGCAAACATTTCTCAGTAAATTGAATGCAGCTCAGTGTAAAAATGCATAGCTTATTTAAGAACCACGTTTAAATAATTTACGCTCATATTCAGTAACGTTGGTGAGCTCTTTTGGGTAGCCCTGTATATCAACTATACCATTTATACACACCATATAATGTGCATATATTTAGCGAAATATAAACACGCATATCATAATTAAAATGCATTTCATATCTCCATCAGCCATCATCGGACACATGTACGGTACTTCGGAAAGAATATATTATTTGAAATCTTTTGTGTGGCCCTGTAAATGCTATATACTTCATATTATGCAAGACAGTAGCGTATAATTTATATTAAGCTTCAGTGGCATATATCAATTTTATTATACATGAAACAGCTTAATATATTTAAAATATATCACACACAATTCCCCCTTTTAGCATTATCTAATGGAATTCATATGTGGGGCCATGTAAATGAAAAATACTTACATTTTCACCTTATATTTTATAGAATGCATAGTTTAATATGTTTGACAGGGTATAATATCTTTAAAATTCCTTTGAAACGATTTTTCCATACAAGCCGTAATGTACTGGGAAACTTTTGATTCGCTCTGTAAATAAACTAATCATGGTAGAAACTTCATTTTCAATAGGGTTCGTGTTAGGGTAAACGTCAAGAACGTCCTAAAATTTCATGGCAATCCGAGTATATTAACGATTTTTCCCCATAGGCCGTAATGTAATGGGAAACTTTGATTCGCCCTGTAGATAAACTAATCATGGTAGAAACTTCATTTTCGATAGGACTTGGGCTAGGGTAAACGTCAATAACGTCCTAAAATTTCATGGCAATCCGAGTATATTAACGATTTTCCCCCATAGGCCATAATGTAATGGAAAACTTTTGATTCGCCCTGTAGATAAACTAATCATGGTAGAAACTTCATTTTCAATAGCGTTCGTGCTAGGGTAAACGTCAATAACGTTCTAAAATTTCATGGCAATCCGAGTATATTAACGATTTTTCCCCATAGGCCGTAATGCAATGGGAAACTTTGATTCGCCCTGTAGATAAACTAATCATGGTAGAAACTTCATTTTTGATAGGACTTGCGCTAGGGTAAACATCAATAACGTATAAAAATTTCATAGCAATCCGAGTATATTTACGGGAGTTAGAGCGTGCACAGACGGCCATCCGGCCAGACGGACAGACAAACCGAATGCATAAGCACTTTTCAACTTTATTGAAAAGTGCTAAAAAGACAGAAAACTGAATTTCGAAAAATATTATGAATGTCAGTAATAATAAAAAAAACGTAACTCTTACATTGACCCTTCCCCCCCCCCCCAAAAAAAAAAAAAAAAATAGCATGAAAATTTCAAGTTGCGGCACAGAGATTCGAATTAAGAATCTTTGTTTACTTGTAAGATGCTTTGCCTCCAAGCTATGAGGTGTACACGCAAAACGTTTAAATTAAAATTCTCCTTTAAAATTTAAATCGCAAAAATGATCGTATGGCATTGATAAAATTAATTTAATTAAAATATAGTCGAGTCTCTCTATAACGAAACTCCATACATCGAATTTCTGTATGTAACTAATTTTTTGTAGGAACGGTCCCCTTTTCGCATGATTACATTAAAAACAGTCTCTATATAGCGAAATATCTATCTCCATATAACGAATTTTTTCATAAATTGGCCTTAATTTATTCAGTTTTAAAAAGCTTCGAAATCATATGGAATCAATTTTCCCTCATTTATTTTTGATTTATCGTCAATGCTAAGTTTTTTTTTTTTTTTTTTTTTTTTTTTAACATTACTTCTTTCCTTGTTCTTTAAATCCAACGAATTCATCCCTCCTCCCTCACACCCTTCCACATTCTTCTCAAAACAGTGTCAATTGGATTGATACGCATGTAAGAGAGGAATCAATGAGAGGCACATAAGGGAGGTCTTCAAATGGAGGAAAATGTTAACTAGAATTTTTCATTCCTTGCTAAAATTTGAGCTTTTTTTTTTTTTTTTTTTTTTTTTTTTTTTTTTTTTTTTTGAGAGAGAGCGTAACAATTTTAAAATCAAAACAACAAAAAATTACAGATTTCTTCGTCTAAAATTAATGCAAGTCTTCCTTATTTGATTTTCATTAAGCTTTCAAATAAATGTCTGTTCTCTTTTTTGAAAGAGCTTAAATAATTAAGAAATAAAATGTTATGTTAATATTTACTTTTAAACATTTCAAATTCTTAATTCAAAAGATCAAAAATAACATTTGTTCAAATTTCACACATTAAATACGATTTATAACATCATTCTCTATACATCGAATTTCTCTATATAACGAATTTTTTACTGGAACGGTGGATTTCGTTATATAGAGACTCAAATGTAATAGACCTTTTTCAAAATTTTGATTTGTCGTGTGACACGCGGAATTCATCTGTAAGTACACAAAATTTGAATTCTCTGACTTATACAGTTTTTGTGTACAGACTCAGTGACGGACAGACAGATAGAAGACAGATACAAATTCAGTTTCGTCATTTGAACGAAGCCCGAAAAATGGTTTATAAAGTCACAAAAATGTTAAAAATGACAATGCAATTTGTATCGATTTACTGAATGAATGTGACAAGAAAATAAGTATTGAATAAGTAATGTTTTATCAAGCTGAGTTCAGAAGGGCGGTTAGGGGGGCGTGTTTATGAGAAATTTGGATATTCTGAAATGAAAAGCATTAAGAAAAGGATACGTGAAAGAAAAAGATATGGGAAACGCTGTTCTAGATTATTAATTTGCGCTTTAGAAGTGACAAAATTCAAAATAAATGTTACTATGTTTATGTTGTGGTGCTAGGAAACAAAACAAAAAAATCTGAAGTCGATATAAATAGGATACAAACATAGATTTTAGTAAGATGGTAAGTATTCTTCGAAACAAAAAATTGCGCTGATGGTCGGTGTACCTAACATCATCAAAATATTGTAAATATATCAAATAAAATTTTGAATTAGTTATTTGTTAGTTACTTATTATTTACTTCCTGTTCTGAAAAAATATAATTAATGCTCTTGCTGTTGCTACACGAACTAAATTTATTATGAAGGGGCTTCTTTCTCATCTTGTATTTAACCCTTTCGAGTTTGGTGTACTATTAATAATATATATATTTTCAATGAATATTATTTTGTCTTAATAATTATTTTGTTACTTTCTAAACATATAAATGAAAGTATAAGACCTTTCTCAATATGAATCAAACACACAAAAAAAAAAACATTAGAAAGTTTTAATGTCTGTTAAACCCTGTTGTAATGCGATATTTTCCAGATGTCTCCAAAAACTCTTCCTTAATCTGTTATCATATAAATATGGATCTAATGGCACACAAATTAAGTGCATTCGTTGCATTTCAAACAACGAGAAAATCTTAAACATCAGTAGCTCTTTTTGGATAGCTACGCTTAACATTATTAAAGTAATAATAATTTTGTTCTCAAAATGGAAAACAAAATTGGACCCGAAAGGGTTATAATAATTATTACATATATGAAAATTAAAAAAAATGAAAAATGACAATGTGGCTAATACACACGCTCCAAAATATCACCGAATGGAAGCAAATGTTGGTTTAGCGTCTCTTGATATTTTTTTTAATTTTGTCTACCTTTTAGAAAAGACAGAGAGGTCTGGCTATTGAATCCAAATGCCTCCAAACCATAACTGATTTAGCGCCTTGCTGCCTGCTGAAAAATGCCCTTGGTTCTTTTGGTAAATCATGCCAATACACGTTCCAACCATCAAGGTCATCTAAGTTTCACTTTTTCTCATCGCTGTATGAAACAGTAAGCTATTTGTCCCGGTAGTACATGTGTTTTTTAGCCCAGTTCATTCTTAACTGTTTGAGATGTGATTTGAGAGATGGTTTGCGAGCTACTTTTTTAGTATAATGTAATCACAGTCTTTAATACGTGTATGTATAGTGCCTTTCGACATCTGTATACTAAGATTATTTTTAATTTGCCGTATGGGGACATATTTTGTCTACATACCAATCTCCGTATTTTCCGATCAGTCTGAACAGTCGTTATACGCGGTCGTCCACATCTTAATTTTCGCTTAAAATTGTCATTTCTAGAGAGGACTTGATATATACCTCGCTTTGATCGATTTAAAACTTTTGCAATTTCAAAAAACGTTTTATTTTGTGATTTCAATTGAAAAATTTTCAAAATCTCACATTTTGTGAATTTTTAACTCTTTGACATGTTTAAAACGAGAGGAAATAACTTCTCACCTTTTATAATTTTATAAAAGTGCAATATAATGTCATACAATGTCATTACACACGGCCAGTACCATATTTAAAAAAAATAAATTGCGTAAAGTGCTTAAATTTTTGAAACAGCGTTTCTTCGAGAAAAGAAAAATTAAATAAAAGCAAATATATTTTTTATTTTAACTATACAAAATGGCTTATTTCATTTTATTTTAATGAAATGTCGAATATTTATTATAAATTACCATAAAATATTTTCTTCTTCAATTATTATACACCATATTTGCGAAGTGCTTAAACTTTTGAGACAGACTATGTTTAACGTATTAGGTGTAATTTCTCCACTGAAAAATAATTAAAAATTATGCTTAGCATGCTGTAACATCTTCCGTTGTTTTGTACCAAAAAAATGTACAGTAAGTTCTACAATTTTAAATCGCCATAATCTGCCAATTAAATAAGGTATAATTGTTAAATTTTCTGGTCTAAACAATCAGAAGGGTTGGCAGCCATGTATTTAGGAGTGTGTTACTTTCGAGAGCTTCTAATTACCATCGTTATCAAACCTTTGTTGAAAAATATGAGATCAGATATATTTTTCTTTTATCTTTCTGAAGTTCCAGAAGAATTTGTAAAGTGTTTATTGGTATATTTGACAAAAAGTCTAAAATCGAAAGTGTCCAGTGACTTATACTTTCAAGGGGACCACCAAACATGGTGGGCACAGATTTTAATGATTGCGAAGTATGTTGTAGGGGTCATACCATTAATTATTCGGCTGAAAGGGTTTCTTCAAATGGGCCTTAGTTTTTGAGAAATTGGGGGTCAAAAAAAGGTCAGCGTTTATTTCAAATACCTGTTAGTATCGCTATTGGTCAGAAACTACGTGACTCCGCCATAACGTGCGAGATTCCAGACTCTGATTTTTTTTTCTTTCTTTATATACTTTTTAAATGTTACATATTTTAAGCAGAATTGGGAATTCTACAGCGTCGAACTTTCGGATATTTTCTTCATAAAGTAAATTTATATTTTCGAATTTATTTCATGAAAATTTATTTTTATCTGCAAATTTTAAACTAATATTTTTATTGACAAAACTGTATAACTAATGTATGCCTTGAACCTTTTTTATTAACTATTATATAATTTCTTTTTTTTATTAAGCACAATTCTGAAATAATAATTTTTCTTTTTTCTATCGCCTTTTTGTGGAATTTTTTTAATGAAAATTTATCCTTTTTTGTATAAATTATACAAAATAATTTCCAGGTGCAATTTCTCAAATATTTATAGGATTAGTTAATTCAAATAATGCATATCTTCGAAAGTGTAATAAAATATTAATGCAGTAGTGCTAAAATATTATCCAGATTTTTACTGATCTTTAAATACATTTATCTCTAAAGTTCAACCTCAACATTATTTATCGTTTGCACAAATAAGAAATGACAGATTATGTTAAAAAATATACATACATATATGTTTTTCTTTTAACAAATTAAAACACTATTCATAAAAAAAATAAACTAGATTGGAAAAGTCGTCTGCCAATGAATTTAAATTTACGATACATAAAAAATATATATATTTATTTTATTCGTCTGCTTTTATTTTCTTGGTAAAATCACTCAAAAATAGAAATTTTTTTTTCTGTGTGCATAATTTCTACACTTTCATGTTCTAAAAATGCTAAAGCTTTTTTTTTTTTTTTTTTTTTTTTTTGTATTTGATATGGGGATTTAATTTTTTATATTGGTTTTGTATTATACATGCGGTAAATATACGCATGTAATCAGTTTTCAGGTTATTATTGTCTGAGCGAAGCGAATATATCTCTTTATACTCAGAGATACGTAACGATATTAAAAATCAAAAAAATTCTTTCGTCCAGCAAATCTCAAAAAGTACTTGTCGGATTTTGATTCTGTTTGTACCAGAAGGTACCTATGAAAGTAATCTGGTGAATGCACCTATTTTTAAAAATTAACTCCAAATAGTTCAAAAGTTATATTTAAAAAACTGATTAAAAAAAACACAATTTATTTGCATACCTCACAGAAATCTGGTGTGCATGATTTTCATCAGCTGGATATTTTCGTAGTTAACCGAATCAGTACATGGAGTAAATCGTAATCATTTACGCACTCAGAAATATTGGATGCAATAAAACATTTTAAAATTTAACCATGCAGGAAAATAAAACTGTTATTTTTTTATATTAAAAAAATGTCATAAAAACTTTGATTTTGAGAGTTTGTGATAATCTCTTACTAGCATTTTTTGATCGCTCAAAGAATGTTTTATATATTTCGCGTGTGAAAATGAGAAACAATTACGTTTTTAAATAAAAAGTTTGTTTTATGATATCATTTTCCCTTTATATTTATTTTTATTGCATGTTTTCTTTTAACTTATATTTTGTTTGTATGTGGAAGTCGATTCTGGTCTCTAATTTTTAGGCACGGATACCACAAGCGTATCAGATTTGGCGCAATTTTTTTCAAAGCCCGCATTTGGCGAAAACTCCCCTTTCAAATAACGCTTACATACACATTTTTAAATTAATTTCTATTTTCAAAAAGAACTTACAGTAAATAAAATAATAATAAATAATAATAACTATAAAAAGAAATATTTTATATAATTAAAAAAAGGAAATGAAAGTAAATAAACATTTTATGAGTAAATAAACAAATAATAAATAAATAAAGCCGGGTTACCATCTCAGGTAAAATAATGCCATTTTGAAGCCAATTATGTACCCTGCTGCATATGTGACATCTTTTTCCATTTTTCATCCATTTCCTGTTGGCATACAACTTTGAAATTTGGAATATGTATGCATACCTGAGAGCAATACTGGAATTAGACATAGTTTTTTTTTTTTTTTTTTTTTTTTTTTTTTTTTTTTTTTTAATTCGATCCAAAAAAGGGGCAACGGGGACTATTTTTTTAAAGATTTATACAATTTAGACTGCATAAAGGAGCCACTTACCTATTTTTATATACAAGAAGAAGTAAGTGGTATCTAAAAACAATTATAGTATACATAAATAAAATACTTGAGATAATATACTAGAGATATAAGCACCGGGTTTGGCAAGATTTTTTATGCCAATTAGGCGAAAACATCGTTTTGATTAGCAGGTACATATAGCATACTATAATAACACGTTATTTATTTATTTCAAAATGAAAAAAAAAGGAATAAACGAAACATTCTCTGTTATTAAAAAAATAACAATCAATAAATGATAATATTTTTAGAACAAACAATTTATTATGACATTTATATGATAACCAGCATGTTAGGCAACTGAACGCCATTTTGGCACCAATTAGGTATCTCAGTGTGTATAGGGCATATATGTGCCATATTTATTTGTAAAACTGAGCATGAACATTTACCAAGTGTGTTTTCATAGTCGCTTATATCTTTTTGCAGCATAGAGCATCTTTCGAAGCCAAAACTGCACAAAAGAAAAAAAAAATCAATATTTGCAGTATTTTTTTTAAACGTAATGCACATTTTGTAATCAGTAGGCTCGATAATCAGACCTCGTTTTTTTGCTTTAAAAGATGATATTTCATATGACGTCTTTTTTTGGATTCGTCGTTTTTCCATATTTGATAGTATGCGTCTACTCGTTTTGTAACTTTTTTTTTTTTTTTTGTAACTTTCTTCTTTATTAACAGCGACATTAGGATTTCCTATTCAAATAAAAATTCCTCTAAATACAAAGAATTTTGTTAAAATAAATAAATAAATGAAATGCGGACATCTATTGCTCAAAGCACAAAATTTTTCCGATTGAGTTAACAAAAATCAGTAAAAACATAATTTTTATGATAATAAAAGGTCACTTATGTAATAACAGAGTCATATATTATGTACGTTATGGATTAAGTATGAATATTTCTCCACCATTTATAAATAATACTAATAATAAAATAAAATGTGGACAGACCGAAGTCTATATTTGACTGAAAACAACAACCATTTTCTAAATGCTTTAAAAAAATGGCCGGTACTTCTAGATTATCCCGTCGACCAAAAAATTATAGCGAAACTATAAGATTAAATGCCAATAATGGATGATCGTGAATGTCACATTCAATGACATTAAATGCGATTCACGTGTTTCAAATGTCATTAAGTGATTTTTATTTCAACTTTTTATTAATATTTTTATTAATATTTTTCTAATTATTTGTTTTTTCGTTATTTAAAATAAAAATTATGTCAACATGTATAATTTGGCTTTTAGTTTGGCGGTTTGTATAATTTGGCGAAATTGGTCGACGGGATAACCAAATGGCCAATGAAAAGTGATATTTCAAAAGTATTATGAAATAAGTTAAAAACCATTTATTTTAAACTAATAAAATAAAAGATTTATATTTTTAATGAAATAAATAGGATTTGAAAAATTATTGGAAATTTATCACCATAGATGTATCAATATTACAATCAGTACCTTGTATGCAAAATGGAACAATTAGCAATACTTTTTATACCCGAAAAATGGTCGTTGCTTTTTTTAAGGTTAAAAAGTAGATTACGAAAGATTCCTATACAGAGATACCAAGCCCCCGCTTATTGCACAGCAGAATTTTCTTATAGGCAAAGTTATTTTTTAAATCCGCAGAATGTTCCAATTTAATAAAACATTTTCTGTATTAAAATACCGGTATCCAAAATGCTGGAGACTTGGCAGCTCTACCTATAACATTTTAATTAATCACGGTACTTTTTTAATCGGATTAAAATTTAGTGAAGACAGCGTTTTTTGGCCAAAAGCAGCTAATAAACTATTCGGACGGATTTCACACCATATAAAATACACTCCATTCTCTTCAAACATAATAGTTCATGTTATTTATAGTTTCTCAAATTGGTGCGAAGCTTCTGTTTATGCTCATGACATCATTTCAAAGAGTTATATTTCCAATATAGGAAAATTTGGTGTTTCATTTTCTGTATTACTTTTAACATTTTGCATATTTCCAATTTTATATCCATGCATGGTTTGCTTTTCTTTTATAAAAAAAAAGTGTATGCAGCTTTATATATAAGATTTTGTAATTCTATGATTCAATATGCTTATTTTCATCATATTTTATCACAATGAATGACCAATTAAAGGTAACGTCTCATTTTCTTTACTTATCGCAAGTTATTAAATGTGTATTCTCAGCAATATCGCTCAGACTAATCCCTCTGAGGGAAGTCCTAGTTATACATTTTTCCAAATAAAAGTGTATATAAAGATGCGTTATGTGTTAGATTTAATCTGTTTACACTGCATATATCAGTAATATATATATATATATGTATGTATGTATATTAAATGCAATAATATATTGTCTAAAAATCCATGCACAATATTGTGTAATATTCATTAGAAAATCTGAAAAAAAGTAATTGAGCAAATTTATTAATATTTAAAGTAGAAGGGATTTTAAAATATGCTGATTTCTTATACTTTTTGAAAATTTTAATTATACAGTCAAACCTCGTTAACATGAACACGTTTAACATGAATTACTTTTAACGTGAACTGTTTCAACAGTCCCCAATAAAAAGGGGTACAAAAATTTGATACTGATAACATGAATTACTGTTAACGTGAACAAAATTTTGATTCCCCTTGAGGTTCATGTTAACGAGGTTTGACTGTATATGCATTTTTTATTTATTTTTATTTATTTTATGAATTTTTAAGTGCAATTAGTTCATCATTTGAACCGAATTTTTTTAAATAAGAAAAAAAAATGAAAAAACAAAATATCCCCATAAGAAAATATTAATAAGTTCAAAGCTGTAGAATTACCAATTCTGTTAAAAATATGTAACATTTAAAAAGTATATAAAGAAAAAAAAAAGCTCCAACTTGGAGCTGAACCCGCCACATCCGAATCTGGAAGCGCGCACGTTACCGCGGAGCCACGAAGCTGCTGCCCAGCTGTGATACTAACAGGTATTTGAAATAAACGCTAAACTTTGACCCCCCAATTTCTCAAAAACTAAGGCCCATTTGAAGAAACCCTTTCAGCCGAATAATCAATGGTATGACCCCTACAACATACTTCGTAATCATTAACATCTGTGCCCACCATGTTTGGTGCTCCCCTTGTTAGTAATGGATAAATGAATTGTTTAACTGTAGAATGAATCATTCAGGCATGCGCGAAAACATAATTTCTAATTTTTGTATGTATTTTTAATCATATACCATCAGAAATTTAGTAAAATAAGAAATAAAATCATGTTTATCAACCTTCGTAATTTTATTAATAAATTATCTTTAAAATTTGAAGATAAATAAAATGGTTATATTTTTATAAGATTTAAAAGTTAATTCTAATTAAAATACAGATTTTTTTTTCCTCGATATAAACTTTTAGGTAGAAATTAAATTTAAAGAAAAGTTAGCAGCAATGCTTTTGCACATGTTTGAAGGATTGTATCGAATAGTAAAATCATTCATTCTGCGCATTACTATACTGTACAAAAAGAGACAGATGCTTCTTAAACTACGAAAATTTACTCTAATCAGGAACGAAAACATTCGATAATTGCTTACAAGTCGCACAATATTCCGAAATGAATTCATTTGCATTTAAAAACTTCAGAAGACCAATTATTTTTCGGACTTTAATCCCTTAACTAATCAATATTTAAAAAAAAAAAATCTTTCAAATAATGCCTATTTTTTTCATGTTTCATTTACAGAATTCTTCATCTTTATTCGCCGGTTTTTCAAAACAGAAATTTTTGCCTAACTGAAAAAAAAAAAAAAAAAAAAAAAAAAAATATCGGATTAAATTATGCAAAATTTACAATAAGAATTTACTGGTGAGAATAATAAATGATGAATGGAATACGGATGCCCGTACATCGTATGGACAAATCATGATTAACAAAAACACATTGTACGTATGACGTACAAGCAAATCAGGGAAGAAGTTATAGACAAATTTATAAAAATAAATTTTATTAGTTGCCCATTATTTTCGGAAACATTTTTGAATAGTTTTTAAAATGCAGTAATCAGTTCACTCTACCCGCAAAATTGATTTTTCGGGTGATATCAGACCTCAACTAAACATTTTCAGCTGCATAACTGAAATTGTGCACGCAATTGTAACAGAAAAATTTTAATTCCAAAGTTAAGGTTAAACCTGTTAATTCTATTAGTTTTTCAGTTAAGGGGACGGTAGACGTTAAACTTTTTTTTTTTTTTTTTTTTTTTTTTTTTTAATCATAGCAATATGAAATTTTCTGAATATATACATCTCACCAAAAGCATATACAACACTTTCAAAAATATTTTCAATCTTATTAAAATTTTAAATCATTTTAAAATGCTTCTCGTGTTTTAATTGTTGAGATATTTTCTTGCTTTTGAATGAATTTTTATCACTTAAAACTCTATTATAAACAAATTTGTGTAAGATTTTGTTAATCTCTTTAATAGTTAATATTTTAAAGATTATTTTCTAAATTCCATATCAATTTTCATCAAAATTTTGCCTTTTAATAAGTAAAAAATCAAATTTGACTATCTTAATGAAAACTAATTTAAAAAATCTAACACGCCTTCTTTCTAAATAATATCAGGATACTTCCTTATCAATTTCATAAACATTGACATTAACGCAATTATATCGCAGTTTACGTTACATTTCAAAAATCTAAAAACGCCGAAAATTTAGTCTTTAGAAAAACAGATTTAAAGTACATAAATACACTTATCTTTATTATTTACTTCTTAAATCCTTCATAAATGATATTTGAATAAGGAAAAACTGTTTTGGTATTATTATAACCACAGAAATTGACCTTTTTTGCCACGATTTTGTTATTGACGATTTTGCTCAAATAAAGGTCCAGTGTTCCTTTAAACATGTTTGTTGAACATGAAAATATTTACTTAAGAGCTCATATCATGGGAAAATCCGTTTTTCTGGATAGAGAATACTGATTAATTCATTGTAAAAGCTACTCGGAAACCTTTTCAAAAATTACGGGAAGCTTATAAAAAATTATTTTTATAAATTCTTCTTTCTATTTCAAAGATAAATTCTTTAGTAAAGTTTCTAAAGATAAAGGAAATGTTTTCAGAATATTGAGTAACTCGGAAGAGGTAATTACACATTTTCGTTCGTAGTTATAGAACATTTTCATTGTTTAAGAAACATCTAATATTATTTTAACACAATCAAACTGATTGGCAAATTTATCATACGAATTGAATATTTCCATCTAAGCGAAAAATTGCCCAGGCCGGGAATCGAGCCCGGATATAAAATAAAAGTATATCTACGTATCCATCGTTATATAGAATTCCATTACCTGTGGTTTATTCTGCCGAGCTGTCTAAATGACAGATCAGATGTTTTGACCAATAAGGTTATCTCAGCGAAATCTGGGTTTGATTCCCGGCCTGGGCATTTTTCCGCTCAGTTGGAAATATTCAATATTCAATTCAAATAAGAAACATTTTTTTAAAACAGTGTATTTAAAGTATATGTCTCGTCCAAAATCCTTTTTCAGTTATTTACAGGAGCGACTCCTGAAAAATTCCACATAATTGGCCATAGTCTTGGTGCAGCTGTAGCTGGATGGGCAGGAGAAAGGTTTCAAAATTTAGGTCGAATTACAGGTAACACATTTTTTAAACTATTTTTCTTTTAAAATGAGCCATGGAGTGTCCGTTATTATAAAAACCTCAATGATTCAAAATTTGTTAAAAAGTGTTTAATGATTCATTAATTGACTTTTATATTATAAGATTAATCAGAAATTAAAATTATATTTTTAAGCAATAAAACTGAAATAAAATTGTGCATACCTTTATTGATTGTTTATTCCATTCTCACGAAGATAAATCTATTACAAAAGTTTGCTTTTGCTTGCGATTACATAAAATTTGTTTTTCAATGTGAAGTTTTAACTCTGTCAGTAGTTTTAATCCTTCTGAATCATCTTTTTTTACGATAAAATTGCTTAACTGCTCACTGTATTTTACATCTTCTTGGAAAATCTCGATATTGCAGTAAGCATTTCCAGTTTCAGTATCTGTTTCATCATCACTAATAAAGTAAGATTTCCTCGAAACTTCTGAAGGGATACAATTGCATAAATCAACTGATTATTCTGAGGTAACTCATCATCAATATTAATTAAAATTTCGACATAATGGAAAACACCTAAAAACTCGATTTTAACGATTGATTCATAGTGTGATGAATTTCGTTCCCACGCTTCCAAAATTACCCCCCACGGCGGGAAATTCCGGAGAATTCTCAAAAGGAGAAATACACCTTTCTCCACTCTCAAAGTAGACATAAGAAAGTCAGCCGATTTCCATAAAGCACTTAAAGTGAACTCTTCGATTAATGCATATGGTCGTTCCGCCGATTTTAGACCCCACGGAAGATGAGCCTTTGAAGTGTTGAGAGAGACCGCTATGGCGATGATTTCCACAAGTAAGAGAAAGATATTTCTCCAAGGCGACCGCTGTGCAAGAGTGAAAGAGGCGGGTCATCCCGAGGAATGATGGATGAGGGAAAACGGGATAAATAGAGCGAGGAGATGCTCTAAAGGACTTCTTCTGCTATTCGGATGCGGAGAGTTAGAGACGGGGGAGTTGGCCCTCGGACTCAGAGAGAGTAGTGACCAGTGTTTTACTCTTGGAGAAGAATTAATAGGCGGTTAATGCCTATGGTACCGGACTTGTGGAGAACTACTCCGGATAAACTTTTATTCTATTAACGAGTGGCTGTAAAGCCAGTTCAAAAGCCTTATGAACAATCTTTTCAATCTGTTGTGGAGAACCCATCTTTTATTTTGTTATAAGTGGAATAGATTTCCTTGTAATGAACTAAATAAATTCTAGTGAAATCTGATCCAGCCTCTTGCCGCTATTTTTCGACCCGCTACCACACAACGCCGACTGGAGGTCTTATAATAGGTTAACCATTGTGTTTTTCTGCTCCTAATGTTCCACGTTTTTATACTTTAGGATGCAGGAAACCACAATAGTAAACTAACGAGTCAACCGTTAAAATCAGGTTTTTAGGTGTTTTCCATCAATATGTGACTTTGCAAACGATTGCGTTTTAATATGCGAATTGAGATTTAAGGAATCCTAGAATTTCATCCGTGTCAACTCGAAGGGGTGATTGTCTGTGTTGCCACTTCCCGCTCTATAAAGCATTTTTTAAAATTTTCGAATTTTGATTTAGATTGCATTAAACGCAGTGTTCACAGTATCACTAGCTGAATTATTCTTCTCTTCTAGCACTTTCCAAATATCATCACATTTCGCACAAAATAATAATAATAATAATAATAATAATATCTGGAAAAGTTCAGTGTGCTTTTATTAGTGTTAATGTTGTATCAGAGTTCAAATTGTAGTGAGACCCCCATCATTTCTGAAAGAATAAGTGGACTACTTCCCAATGTTATAAAATCATTCTACCCAAATATTCTGAATAGAAAGAGACAGCTTATTGTTACATACTTTTGAACCTCTTCAATATATTTCAATCGATTCTCTAATAAATAGTTGTAAATAAAAATCAGATGGAATAATGGGCAGATTTGAAAATATACAAGGCGTCCCCGAACGCCGTGTACAAACTTGGGGAGGGAGAAGGGGGCTAGAGAACATCGTTAAGAATCATAATTACACAGGAAATAATGGGCGGAAATCGATAGGTGGTGCTGTATGTCTAGTGGCCTTAATTCAGATTCCTTAATTAGCTTACCGATGTTTGCGCACCTGCTGGCGCCATGTGGTTTCAATAACACGGTGCGCCATCTCATTATGAGAGGTGTGTACGTGACCATTTGGACCGGACGTTTCGAAACAAGAGGATTGAACATGGTAGTGATAAACCAGGTGATCCGGGAGGCCAAAGGATGAGTCCTTTGGCTTCCCGGATCACCTGTTAATCTCCTCTGGATTTTCTTCTTCGGGGTGCGTGAAGAGCCTTGTGAACGATACTCCCGTCAATTCTGAAATGGACTTGATGGCGCGAATATCCATCGCTACTGCTACGATCCGTCAAACGCCCGGCATTTTCGAACATGTCCGTCAATCCATGCCATGTCGGTATCGTGCGTGCAGACTTGCCAATGGCTGCATTTCGAACACCTCCCGTAATGCTTTTATGTCATACTTTTTATTTATTATTGTTTTTTATCTTTGTTATAAAGCATTTTACACCACATTCTGTGATGCGGCTTACTGTTGTAAAGAACTTAGTTCTAGAGAACTTAATTCCTAAGCCTACGATAGATGGCGCTACTCGTCCTAAGAGAAAGGAAAGAACATTCCAAAAAAAGAACAATATTTCAGTTGAGTGTGTGGCAGTTCGGAGTTTTTGTGTAGTGAGATGGCGAAGCGTTGTTTAGGTTTTGTTATGGAATATGTGATATAAAATGCTACTCAATTTTTAGGTGCGTTCGTAATTATATAATACGTAGCACCTATAGTGGTCGTTCAGTCCATCCGTCTGTCCGTCCGTCCGCATATAACAACGCAAAAACTACCCAACCGAATCGTTTGAAATTTAAAATACATAATTATTACATAATTTTGTCGAGTCATTTCAAATTTTATGAAACTCGGATGCATAGATCAATTACAGGGGCAATCAAAAGTATTCCATTACATTACGGTCAATGGGGAAAAAAGTTCCAAATGCATTTTAATCGTTTGAAATTTAAAATACGCAATTATTACATAATTCTGTCGAGTTATTTCAAATTTTTTGATAATCGTGTGCATAGATCAATTACAGGGGCAATCAAAAGTATTCAATTACATTATGGTCAATGGGGAAAAAGTTTCAAATATATTCTATACGTTTGAAATTTAAAATACATAATTATTACATAATTTTGTCGAGTTATTTCAAATTTTTTGAAAATCGGATGCATAGATCAATTACAGGGATAATCAAAAGTATTCCGTTACATTACGGTCAATGGGAAAAAATGTTTCAAATGCATTTTAATCGTGTTACACTCATGCGAACTTAATAAAATTTATATGCAACTATAAAGTACATATTATAATATACATCTTACATAATTTGTGGTGCAAAGAACATTTGTTATTGATTTACAAGGCCACACAAAAGTATTCCATTACATAATGGTATAGGGAGAATATTGTTTGATGAGCGTTTTAATTGTAATTCACTATTTACAATTTTATGAGATTGATATATGAAAGTAATATTTTTAAAACTTCGTTATCGTACGAACGCACCTAATTGCTACGCTTCACGTGCAATTTCCAACTTGTTTGTTATTTGTGTTGTGCTCGTCTACGTGGATTATTTATGTGTGAAATAAATTTTTAAAAAAGCCAAAAATGAGTTCTCCCTTGTGTCGGCGTCTGCAGTTCTTCGTCAATTCTACCTTCTGTGTTCTTACATACGTGAAGTTGTTGGCAGCTTGTGGGATATGAATCCTGGTGTAAAAAAGCCAGTCTTGAAAAGATGAAACTCAGCTATTAATCAAGTAAGCCAGTTCCAAATTCTTTTATTTTTAGTGCCTTGAAATATTTATTATCGATTAAGTATTTTTTTTTTATCTGGATTAATAAATTTTTGTTTTACTTTCGTAAATTAATTACAATCTTTAGTAAAAGTACAATTAATTGGAGTAACAATTCAAGCTCTAAGAATATTATAATGACTTATTCCCATCAAATAGTAAAAATTACTTTTGTTATTATTTTATTTCTAGCTAGAAAATGTTACTTCCGAATTCGTATGCCATGATATTTTAGAATATTGATAATTGTCCTTAGGTAAAGAAAAAGTATTTCTTAAATAAAGAAATAAAAAAAAGAAAGTAATACAGTTATATTTAATTTTTAGTAAGAATTATGATGGTAAAATTCTTTTGAATCAAAGTGATTTAATTTGTGAAAATGGTATATATTCTATTCTAAGAACGAATAAATTCGAATAAGTTCGAAAAATAAAGTTGTCATTTTATCATTTCGATTTATTGGATGAATGCCAATTTACAGAAGAAAGGTTCTTTCTGTGTTTGGTTATTTAGTTTATTCTAAAAGGTAGAATAAATTATATTTTGCTTTTTGTTTCCTAAATCGGAAATAAATGCAGTTGATGGTTTTTTTTTTTTTTTTTTTTTTTTTTTTTTTTTGTTATTTTTTAAGGAAAAGTATGACAAAATAAAGTGTTGATCGAAAAAAAAAAAGAATAATTCTGATTTCTAGATTTTTATAAAACAATAAAAACTTTTTAAAATATCTAGATAAAAGATTTATTATCGTTTGAAAAAGAAAATTGAGTTGAATATTTTAAAGTTTATTCTTTTCATGTAAAGAATAAAATTGTTATAAGAATTATTTAATATATATATATATATATATATATATATATATATATACAGGGTGATTCCAAATTTTTTTTACAATAAAAGAGGGGTGATAGTACACATCAAGACAAACAATATTAAATAGGAGACCAAGGGTCCAAAACGTTTTCCAAAGGAGATAGCCACCATTAAAGTTTAGGGACCAAAATTTCAAATAAACATAAAAAACGGAAAAATCGGTCGATTTATTTGCGGTTTTCACTAAAATTATTCTTTTTGTCAGCATTTTCTTGAAATTAAATTATAAAGATGATTTTCAAAAAATGCCGATAGAGGGCGCTTTAGACTTTGGAGTAACGAACAACTATTTTTTGCCAGTATTTTTTGCATCTCATTAAATGTTTTCGTAAGCTTAGACTCAAACTTAAATTTTGAACTCAAAATCTGAATGTGGGAGTGGTTAAGTAGCACAAACTGAACTGTGTTCAGAAGGTTCAAAATTCAAATGATTATAAAAAGCGGAAAAATTGGTTCTTTGATTTGCGGTTTTCGCTAAAACTATTCTTTATGTCGGTATTTTCTTAAAAATAAATTATAAAAATAAATTTCAAAATATGTTGATAGAGGGCGCTTTAGACTTTGGAGTAACGAACAACTATTTTTTGCCGTTATTTTTTTGCATATCATTAGATGTTTTAGGAAGCTTAGACTTAAACTTAAGTTTTGAGCTCAAAATCTGAATAGTAGGGAGTAGTTAAGTAGCACAAACTGAACTATGTTTAAGGGGGTGGGTGTCCAAATTTAAAATAATTATGGAAAATGGAAAAAAATTGTCGATTCGTTTGCGGTTTAAAATAAAACTATTCTTTAAGTCAGTATCTTCTTGAAAAAATATTTTAAAGATAAATTAAAAAAAATTCCATTAGAGGGCGCCTTAAACTTCAAAGTAACCAGCAATTAATTTTAACCATTATTTTTTTGTTCTAATTAAATGTTTGCAAAAACTTATTAAACGTTTTCGGAAGCTTAGATTTAAACTTAAATTTTGAGCTCAAAATCTGAATAACTAGGAGTAGCGCAAATTGAAGTGTCTTCAGGAGTTGAAATTTAACACTCCCCCCCTCCTCGAAAACAATTCAACTTTTCGCTACTTAAGCACTCCCAACGGTTCAGAATTTGAGCCTAAAATTTAAGTTTATGCATTTGAAAGCATTTAATGAGATTAAAAAAGTAACAGTTAAAAATAGTTGCACGCTACTCCAAAGTCTAAGGCGCCCTCTATCGGCATTTTGTGAAATTTATCTTTAAAATTTATTTTGAAGAAAATTATCATTTAAAAATTAGTTTAGCAAAAACCGCAAACAAATCGACCAATTTTTCCGTTTTTTATAATCATTTGAAATTTGAAGCCTCTGAACACAGTTCAGTTTGTCTATTTAACTACTCCCAACTATTCAGATTTTGAGCTCAAAATTTAAGTTTAAGTCTAAGCTTACGAAAGCATTTAATAAGATGCAAAAAATAAGACCAAAAAGAGTTGTTCGTTACTCCAAAGTCTAAAGCGCCCTCTATCGGCATTATTTGAAATTTATCTTTATAATTTATTTTCACGAAAATACCTAAATAAAGAATAGTTTTAGTGAAAACCGCAAATCAATCGACCAATTTTTCCGTTTTTTATAATCATTTGGAATTTGAACCTTCTGAACACAGTTCAGTTTGTGCTACTTAACCACTCCCACTTTCAGATTTTGAGTTCAAAATTTAAGTTTGAGTCTAAGCTTACGAAAACATTTAATGAGATGCAAAAAATACCGGCAAAAAATAGTTGTTCGTTACTCCAAAGTCTAAAGCGCCCTCTATCGGCATTTTTTGAAATTTATCTTTATAATTTAATTTCAAGAAAATACCGACATAAAGAATAATTTTAGTGAAAACCGCAAATCAATCGACCGATTTTTCCGTTTTTTATATTTATTTGAAATTTTGGTCCCTAAATTTTAATGGCGGCTATCTCCTTAGGAAAACGTTTTGGACCCTTGGTCTTCTATTTAATATTGTTTGTGTTGATGTGTACTATCACCCCTCTTTTATTGTAAAGAAAATTTGGAATCACCCTGTATATATATATACATATATATATATATATATATATATATTTTTTTTTTTTGCAAATAATTTGTTACGTTTGCATAAAACGTTTGAGAATTAAGAAAAATTCTAGCGCTTAAGTAATGCTGTTTGGTTTAATTCTCATAGCATAATATAAATATTGATTAGAAATAAATTGGTCTGTTACACATGAAATACAACTGTGAATTTCGAAAAAAATATATCTATCTTAATTGTATTTTTATGGTATTACACATGCTTATTTAATTTGTTTTAAAAATTTTGCATTGTGTTTAATTTACTAAGAATTTTAGTAAATTGGTATATTGTGTTATTGTATATTGGTAAATTTTTCGCAAGTGATTGGGATTTCAATTTGATTGAAATAATAGATCTAAGTAGGGGCTTTTTATCGTCATCATAAAACACCCGACAAATCTTGGAGGAACTACGCGCAAAAACTCTCTAGTTATTTTACTGCTTGGATAAAAGAATTAGGTGTTATTATCTAATTATTACAGAACAATTAAAGTTTCGAGTGCCTGTGGAAACAAAAGAACATTTTCTAGATAATTGGTTAAATTTTATGACCCCTTTAGATTTGGCAAAAAAAATTAGATGACTATGAAAGTATCAAAAAAAGTTTAAAAAAGAAAGAACTTCCTAAAAAGACTTTGTCTAATTTTCGACCCCAGTATTCGTTTAAAAATTCAAATAACTTTGACTCCAAGAAGAAGGTAAAGATAATAGGCCAAAAATGCATATTAAATCAGAATCATTTTCAGGAAATCATAGAGAGAGAGAATTCGAGAAGAGGAAAACGCTACGTTGTTACGAGTGCGGATCGAGCAATCATCTTCGTCCTCAATGTGATAAAATTAAGAAATCCACAGAAGTGATTTCGCATGTTGATGTTGAAAATGAACAAGATTCTTCAATAACGCCTTACCTTAGTGCGGGGAAAGTAGATGGTGTACAAATGGAAATTTTGAGAGATACAGATGCGACAATAGATTTAATTGCAAAAAAATATGTGAAGCCACATATGTATTTGAACGAAAAAGTGTGGGTTCGGGTGCCCTTACACGACGGTTTATTTTGCTTACCTCTCGCAGAAGTTGAATTGGACTGTGAAATGGGACATGTGATAACTAAAGCTGCTGTCTCTAGAGACTCTGTAGATTTAGGAAGATATTTGCTGGGAAATAAAACAGCCGAATTATTCGAAGATTGTAAAAAAGAAAAGGCAGTGAGAGAACACATGATAAATGCTGTGCAAACCAGAGCCCAGAAGAAAATTCTGGAGGCAGAGTTTCCTCTGGAGGAACCTGAAATGCACGAATTTTTTTTATGAAACTTTAGAGAAAGATCACAGCAATAACATAGCGAGTGACGATAAGAAAATGGATGAGAAAAAAATGATAAATCTGAAGACAAGAAGATAGAAAACGAAGAAGGTTCAATTTTACCAGTTTGCGAAACTGTCTCATTGCAAGAACTTATCAAAATTTCTCCGAAGGAATTTTCTGAAGAGCAAAGGAAAAGCAAAGAGCTCAAGCCTCTTATGGAAGATGCCGAAACGGAAAATACTAAAGATAGAAAATTTATTTTGGAGAAAGATATGCTTTTCTATAGAAGAAAAGATAAAAATGGTACTGAAAGGAAATTATTATTCGTTTCTGAAAGATTTCGTGAACAATTAAAAAAATTTTGTCACGAAACTGTTGCATCTCATTTGGGTTTGGCTAAAACTAAAGATGCATTGTTTAAGACCTTTTATTGGCCAAATTGCTTCAAAGATATCGAAGAATATGTCCGAACTTGCGATTACTGTCAACGGGTTGGGAAGCCCCAGGACAAAAGAAAGCACCTTTACAGATTGTTTCAGTTATTTCAGAAATATTTACAAAATTAAATGTTGATGTTTGTGGATCTTTACCTATCAGTACATTAGGGAACAAATACATAATAACTGTAATTTGCTTAGCTTCGAAATATCCTGATGCAGTTCCTACACCTAATTTGTATTCTACGACGGTTATTGATGCTTTGTTACAAATATTCAGTAGACTTGGATTTCCTCGTATAGTACAAACTGATCAAGGAAAGTCATTCATGAGTGCACTTACAACGGAATTCTTAGAGAAATTTGGCGTCAGAGTTGTGCGAAGCTCAGTTTATCATCCACAAAGTAATCCAGTTGAAAGAATGCACAGGACTTTGAAACGGATACTCAGAGTACTTTGTTTAGAATCGGGATCTGATTGGGAGAAGGTACTTCCACCTGCCCTTTTTGCATTAAGAACTGTAACTCATACTAGTACTGGATTTAGTCCAGCAGAATTAGTCCATGGACAGAACTTAAGAACTCCAATGATGTTACTCTATGAAAAATTAACAGAGCAAGAGATAGAAGAAGATTGTGTGATATCCTATGTATTTGACTTAATGAACAGAATGAAGAAATGCCAAGAACTTGCTGCAGAAAATATGGAAAAGGAGAAACAAACACAAAAATATTGGTATGATACCAAAGCCAGAAAACGAGAGTTTAAGGAAGGTGATCAAGTTTTAATTGTGGCCCCATCCAAACCAAATAAACTGTCAGTTAGTTGGACCTGGAAGAGTAATAAAGAGATTATCAGAAACTAACTACGTTATATACAATCCAGAAGGGAAGAAGTCCCAAGTGTATCATGTAAATATGCTAAAACCTTACCATCAAAGAACTGTGGAAAACGTAAATTTACTTACTACAAAAACCACCTCTAATGATGAAGAAGAGGATGAAATTCCTAAATTGGATGAAGAAAATAAAGACAATGCGTTGTTAGAAGTATGGCAAGAAATCCGATAAAAATAAAAGATTAAATGAAAGTCAACGAGAATAATTAGGACAACTTATTGGAAAATGTGCTGACTCGTTTTCGACTGAACCAGGATGCACAAATTTAGTTGAACATGATATTGAACTGGAGACAGAAAACCCAGTCTGTGCCCGTTCTTATAAAATGTCACCTAGACAGACGGAAATTCTAAAGGCTGAAGTCGAGAAAATGTTGAAACTGAAAGTTATTGAGCCAGGTGAAACTGACTTTGCCTCTCCATTAATTTTAGTTGAAGTTCCCGGTAGAGAAGCAAGACCCTGCATAGATTATCGCCGTTTAAAAAAAGTGACTCGAACAAAGTTTTATCCTTTGACTGACACTGAACAGTTAGTAGAAAAATTGTCTTCAGCCAGGTACATTTCAGTTTTAGATCTGACCAGAGGTTACTGGCAAATACCGTTAACCAAGCGTGCTCAAAGATATGCAGCTTTTATGACGAATTTTGGGACGTACATACCATTGCGCCTCCCTTTTGGTTTAAAAAATGCTCCATATGATTTTAGCCGACTTATGGCCGGATTGCTGAAAAACTGTGAAGAATATGCGGTGCCTTATCTGGATGACGTGGCGGTTTTCTCGCAAACTTGGGAAGATCATTTAAAACACCTAGAAGTTTTTAAAAGACTGAGTGAAGCAAAACTGCATATTAAACCATCCAAATGTCAATTCGCCCAAGTTTATGTCAAATATATTGGACACTTAGTGGGTCAAGGTCTTAGAACTCCAGGAGAACTGAAAGTTCAAACCATAAAAGATTTTCCAGTTCCTATTACTAAAACTCAAATCCGATCTTTCTTGGATTTAGCTGGATATTACCGAAATTATATTCCGGACTTTTCTGTAATTGCAACACCTCTCACTAATTTATTAAAAAGAAAGATTCGCAAGTCAACAATAGACTGGAATGAGGACTGTCAAAAGGCATTTGATGAACTGAAAGTTAAACTCTCTGAAAATCCTGTCTTATATATAGTCCAAACTTTACAAAACCTTTCATCCTTCAATGTGATGTTTCAAATTTGGGAATTGGTGTAGTCTTATCCCAGTTGAATAAAAGTAATGAAGAACATCCTATAATGTACTTGAGCAAAAAGTTTTCAGACAGAGAACGAAAGTTTAGTACCACCGATAAAGAATGCGCAGCTATTGTGTTTGCAGTGCGAAAACTACGATGCTACTTAGATGGCCATCAAAAATTTCAAATCCAGACAGACCATAACCCTTTAGTATAGTTAGAAAAGAACAGCGGAACTAATCCAAGACTTTTAAGATGACCTTCAATTTTACAGTCTTTCAATTATGAAATTGCTCATAAAAAGGGAAAACAACATCGGAATGCTGATAGTTTGAGTCGAGCTATAAAAGTCTAATTGATTAGAATGCTAATATGTACAGGGTGATTCAGCTCGTCGGTGACAAACTTTAAGGATCGATAGAGCACACCTAGACGAACATTTTTGAATAGGGAATGTAGGGTCCCTGACGCGATGGTAAGGCGCTAGGCGCTTTCGAAAATTTGGGTGCCGAAATTCGAAACGTCATAAAAACTAGGGAAATGGTTAGATTTTCTTGCTTGTTGCGTCGAAATGATTCTGTTTGTTTAGACTTTCTTCAGTACCAATTTGATAAGCGTATCTCTTAAAACATGGATAGGGGGCGCTGCAGACTTTGGAGAGCTAGACAACAACTTTAAGCCCGTTATTTTGATAATTTAACACATGCTCGCCAAAGTTTATACTCTAACTTAAAGTTTGAACCCAAAAGTAGAGCCCTGCAAAAAGCGTAAGAGCCGGAATAAAATGTCAAAGTACAGGGTGGTCGAAACTCGAAGGCTCCTAAGAGATAAACAAACAGATTTCTTGACTTATGGCATGCATTTTCATGATTCTGTTCGCTGGGGCTCTCTGAAACTCAGTTGAACGGTACAAAAAGAAACATCGATAGGGGGCGCTTTGGGCAAAAAACATAATTCGTTGACATTTCGGACGCTAACTGGAAACGGGGCGCTACGATCAGTTAGAAACAAAACAAGAGAGTAATTTACTTATCATAAGAAGCTATTAAAACTGCAGTTTTTTTTTTTTTTAACAAACATAGCTGGTTTCAATCATGCACAATGCGCGCAATAAAATTTACATAAGGTGCTTTTTGCTGATTTATGCAAAAGATATCGTACCATATCGATATGCAAAAGATACGTAATGCGTAGACGACAACGCGAGATGACGTAGTTGTATGCGCAGACACGTCTTTTGAACGTGCGGTACCTACTTAAGCTTCGGGTTACTTGTCTGCAGATCGGTAGTAGGATGGAACGGTACACAAATTCTGAATTGGCTGACATGCATTTGGCGTATGGCGCTGCTGGTTGTAATGGACGAGCCGCTCAGCGGTTGTACGCCGAGCGTTACCCCAACAGGCAAATCCCCTGCCATGCCTTCTTCGCTCGAGTACACCAGAGGTTGTCCACAACGGGATCTTTCGACGGAGGCAGGCCTGAACGGGAGCGATCAGTGAGCACCCCCGACAACGAAGAGGCTGTGCTTAACCTGGTTGAGGACAACCCAGGTCTTAGCACGAGAGATATCGCCAGACATGTTGGCATTTCGCAAGCAACTGCGTGGCGCATCTTACGTTCCCGGAATCTGCACCCCTACCACATCCAGCGGGTGCAGTTGCTCAGAGAGCAGGATTTTGGCCCTCGAGTGGAATTCTCAAGATGGTACTTGGCGATGAGATCCAGGGATCCCCGTTTTGTAAACAGCATTTTGTTTACGGACGAGTCCACCTTCAGCCGGGAGGGAATGTGGAACGCCCACAACAGTCATGTGTGGTGTGATGAAAATCCACATGAAACCAGAAGCCGAGCAGCCCAGGAGCGTTTCTCAGTAAATGTGTGGGCCGGCATTCTGGGGGATTGCCTCATTGGCCCTTATTTGTTACCTGAACGGCTGACAGGTGGAAATTACCTGATTTTCCTGGATCAAGTGCTGCCGCAGCTTCTGGAGGAGGCGCACGTACCCGAAGGTTCGCGTCGCCAGATGTGGTTCCAGCACGATGGAGCTCCGGCCCATTACACGAACGACGTGCGTCTCCATCTAAACGCAAGGTATGGCCAGCGGTGGATCGGGCGTGGGGGTCCAGTTCACTGGCCTGCCCGATCACCAGACCTCACCTGCTTGGATTTCTTCCTTTGGGGTTACCTGAAGGCCGAGGTATACCATACACCTGTCAGCAGTGCTGAAGAACTTGTGGCGCGCATTGTGGCAGCTGCAGGGCAGATCAGAGATACTCCTGGCATTGTTGGAAACACACACTCCTCAATGCGACGGAGGTGCGAAGCCTGCATCATGGCCCAAGGTCGAAATTTCGAGCATCTTCTGTAGTGTTATTTTTTGTAAATAAATTTCCAGTATCATTGATGTTTTTGGTCTAAATTTATTCAGAAGTGTTGAGCAGAGGTAGAAAATGTGTTTTCATTATTACTAACTGATCGTAGCGCCCCGTTTCCAGTTAGCGTCCGAAATGTCAACGAATTATGTTTTTTGCCCAAAGCGGCCCCTATCGATGTTTCTTTTTGTACCGTTCAACTGAGTTTCAGAGAGCCCCAGCAAACAGAATCATGAAAATGCATGCCATAAGTCAAGAAATCTGTTTGTTTATCTCTTAGGAGCCTTCGAGTTTCGACCACCCTGTACTTTGACATTTTATTCCGGCTCTTACGCTTTTTGCAGGGCTCTACTTTTGGGTTCAAACTTTAAGTTAGAGTATAAACTTTGGTGAGCATGTGTTAAATTATCAAAATAACGGGCTTAAAGTTGTTGTCTAGCTCTCCAAAGTCTGCAGCGCCCCCTATCCATGTTTTAAAAGGTACGCTTATCAAATTGGTACTGAAGAAAGTCTAAACAAACAGAATCATTTCGACGCAACAAGCAAGAAAATCTAACCATTTCCCTAGTTTTTATGACGTTTCGAATTTCGGCACCCAAATTTTCGAAAGCGCCTAGCGCCTTACCATCGCGTCAGGGACCCTACATTCCCTATTCAAAAATGTTCGTCTAGGTGTGCTCTATCGATCCTTAAAGTTTGTCACCGACGAGCTGAATCACCCTGTATATATGTTTATTTGTATAACAGTTAATTTTGAATTTATTATATATGTGTAAACTCTTTTTTAAAAAAAGGTATCACTTGTATTTGTAAATTTATTTTGCATAGATTTTTTTTATTCTTTTTACGGTGGGAATAAGTCCGGTTCAAGGTACTAAAAATGTTCTTGGAACTAGTGCTACCAGAATTAGGTTTTAAAAAGAAACTTTTCCTCGACAATGCCCGGAAAAGTTTTCCCCCGGTGGGGAGGAGTCTGTAAAGGACTTAATTCTAGAGAACTTAATTCCTAAGCCTACGATAGATGGCGCTACTCGTCCTAAGAGAAAGGAAAGAACATTCCAAAAAAAGAATAATTTTTCAGTTGAGTGTGTGGCAGTTCGGAGTTTTTATGTAGTGAAATGGCGAAACGTTGTTTAGGTTTTGTTATGGAATATGTGATATAAAATGCTACTCAATTTTTTGTTATTTGTGTTGTGCTTGTCTACGTGACTGCTTACGTGTGAAATAAATTTTAAAAAAAGACAAAAATGAGTTCTCCCTTGTGTCGACGTCTGCGGTTCTTCGTCAATTCTACCTTCTGTGTTCTTACACTGTCTTTGTATCTCTTTATACAGTTAGGATTACGTTTCCACCATTACTTCCCGGTGTAATTATGGCTCCTCACGGTGCTCTCTACCTCCTCTCCAAGTTTGTACACGGCATTCGGAGCACCCTGTAGAAGACATTGTATCTTTACTTTATAGTAACGTCTGATTTCGCATTCCGGTGCTTTTTCTACGTTGTATTTATGTTTTCATGTGTTCTGGTAATGAATGAGTGAATCAATCGAAACATGCCAATATTTTAATGTTCTTTATCGATATTATATGTTTTTTAACTAATTACAATATTTCTAGTATATATTGTGAAGTTTCTTAGAATGTATATTTTACTTTCTTTATTCGATATTATATGTTTTTTAACTAATTACAATATTTCTAGTATATATTGTGAAGTTTCTTAGAATGTATATTTTATGATGTTATTATTAATGGACATAAATTAAGACTTTTTCTTTATATTTCATATAATATTTATTTTATTGTATTTTAAATCATAGGGATTTTTCATTTACTCTGCTTTTTGATTATAATAACGTTTATGCATATCATATATAATATCTTTTTTATGTTATATATGTTACAGGCCAAACCCGATTTTAGGCCAAACTAGATTGGCCTAGTCCAAACTAATCTATCCTAACGCCCATCGGATAAACTAGTTTTTCCTAGGCCAAACTAGTCTACCCTAACGCCCATCGGATAAACTAGTTTTTCCTAGGCCAAACTAGCCTATCCGAACGCCCATCGGACAAACTAGTTTTTCCTAGGCCAAACTAGTCTATCCGAACGCCCATCGGATAAACTAGATTTTCCTAGGCCAAACTAGTTTGGCCGAACGGTCATTAGGATGAACTAGTTTAGCCTGCTATTCATTGGTTTGAACTAGTTTATCCTAGGCCGAACTAGATTGTCCTTGGCCAATTCAATTTGGCGTGATTTTTTTTTAATCTAAAGACCGCCACGGCGCCAACTTTCTAGTTTTGATCTAATTTAGCCTAGGCCAATGCAGTTTGACGCGATTTTACCTCACAGGCTATCAAAGTATGAGAGCTAATGTGCTCGCAGATTCTGTGTGTGTGTATGTAACCATGTGCGTATGTATGTACGTATGTACGTACGTATGTACGTACGTATGTACGTAATGCGATAACTCCTGATAGAAATATCCAATTTGCTTCAAAATTTGGACATAGATTTATCCTGATAACGAACTTTCCTGATTAGTTTCAGGGGTTCATTGGATAAGAATAAGAAAAGGGGAACAAAAGACTAAACCGCACCCCCCCCCCCTCCTCTCCTTAATTTAGATAAGTCAGTTTTTCATGCAAAAGTATCAGATTTTATTAAAATTTTAGGTACAATATCAGTTTGATAAGGTACATCCATGATTAGTTGTGGGTGTTCATTGTTTACATATAAAGAAAGGAGGAATGGGGGATAACACTCTTAATTTATGTAAATAGATTTTTCAGGGATAATTTACCGATTTGTTTCAAATTTTGGATGTAAGTTTCTTTTGATAAGGCGTTTACCTGATTAATTTTGGGGGTTCTGAGTTTAAATATAAAGATAGAGCGGATTATTTTTTCAATCGGATAGAAACGAAAAGATTTGTAATTCGTAACAGATAGTGGTTTTCACACACATCACTTCACGCGAAATTGTTCATATTAAAAAAGTAAATATCCGAATCTTTTTAAAAATAAGAAAAAGCTTAAATAAAGCAAGACACTTGAAATTTAGGATACGGCGCGGCGGGGAGGTAGAGTAAGGGGACGCTAGAATTTTTTTAAAAAGCTCAGCGTTTTTTTAAGTTTTAGCTGCTAATTAAATATTACCAATTTTGTGAAACTTTTTGAAACATAATATAACATGATGTTAAATATTTACGAAAAAAAGATGCCGCGTGAAATACCACTATTTTCTATTAGTAATTTTTGTAAAAATGTTAAATTCTTGTTGGAATTGTTGAAACTTTGTGATAGTTTATAACATGTGATAAAAAATTGTATAAAAAGTCCCATTACGAAAGGGAAAGAGGGGGGGGGGGTCAAACAAAATCAGGAAATATAACGGAAATTCTAGGTTGATCTATTTGAAACTTTAAGATAGTTTATGACATATGATATAAATTTATAAAAATATTTTTCGCATTTAATGCCACTATTGAAGAATAGTGATTTTTTCAAAAATCTCAAATTCTTGTTTTGAAGCACCGCGACATCGAGTAACATATCTACTGATAGATTATTTAACGGAGTTTTCTTAAGATACAGTTTTGTTAGTAATAAGGTGCGCTCCCTGGTGATGGAATGTGGAATTAATACGAGCACCCTGGTGTTGGAATTTGGAACTAATACAACGCGATTTAGGTATTTACGAATGTTGAATCGGAAAGAAAGAGACATGATGATAAATACTTAAGAAAAAGGATTCCGCATCGAAATACCACTATTTTCTAATAGCAATTTTTGTAAAAATGTTAAATTCTTGCCGGAACTTTTTGAAAAATCCGTAACAACGTCTTTCAAATTTTAATTTAAGTTGAAATTTGATGAAAATCTGTGTATTAGTACTATTTCAGATATTTGAATTATCGCAGAAGTCATAAAAAAACTGGATAGAAGCGCTACCTATTGAGTCATTTACTCTAAAAACAAAAGAACATTAATTTATATCACGGACTAATTGAATTTGAAGTTTGATGAAAATCCGTGCATTTCTTCTTGCGATATTGCGATAATCATGAATAATGCCACATAGCAGCGCCACCTGTTGCACGATTTACTCCAAAAACTAAAAAGTACTTTTATACTTTTTTATATCAAGGACTAACAGAATCTGGAGTTTCATGAAAATCCATGCATTAGATCCTGAGATAGAGCTACTGCAATAATCACGAATAATACCGTATAGCGGCGCTACCTTTCAAGAGATTTACTCCAAAACTACAGAATACTAATTTATATCAGGGACTTACTGAATCTAAAATTTGATGAAAATTCGTGCATTAATTCTTTCAACAAAACTATTTCAGGAATAGGGAAAATTGAACACAACAGCGCCACCTATTGAACAATTAACACGAATACGTAAAAAGATTTAGTTCATATCACGGATTTACTGATTCGGAAGTTTGATGAAAATCCGTAAATTAGTTATTGAAATAGTGTTAATGCAAATCAGTAAAAACGCACTTTAGAAGCGCCATCTGTTGAACTATTTACATGAAAAAGTAATCAGCATCGATTTATATCAGGGACTATCTGAATATAAATTTTTATTAAATTCCGTCTATTAGTTCTTGAGATACAGCTATTGTGAAAATTGTGAAAAATGCAGCATATTATAGCCATGTTGAGTGATTTACTTCAAAATAAAAACAACACCAACTCATGTCATGGACGAACTGTATCTAAAGTTCGATGGAAATTTGATTGTATTAGCTATTAAGATAAAGCTGATGCGTAAATCATAAAAAATGCCAAACAGTACGCCACCTGATGAACGATTTACACCAAAAACTAATCAGTATCAATTTAGATCAGAGACTACCCGAATATAATTTTTTATTAAATTTCGTGCATTAGTTCTTCAGCCGCGTCCCCACAGACTGCGTCAGCGTATAGCAGGTGTGCTGCACGCGTACTGCCGAATGCGCTCTTCCTTTTCGAATGAACTTCGAAGCGAACAAAAGTTAAATCGTAGCAAGCAAGCTGAGCACGCACAACTGAATGTAACCCTCCTTTTCGAAAGAACCTCGAAGCGAACGAAATTCGAACCATATCCCCGCTACCCACACCAGTCCGATAGCGGGCGAAGCCAGCAAGTTTTAACTAAGCCACGTTATATTAGTTCCTCATTCCAACACCAGGGAGCGTACTCTATGATTAACAAAACTGTATTTGAATGAAACTCCGTTAAACAACCTATTAGTAGATGTGTTACTTGAGGTCACGGTGCTTTAAAACATAGAATTTCCGTTATATTTCCTGATTTTGTTCGCAAACACATCCTCTTTCACGCCAAAATGTAACTCTTTTTTTTTTTTTTTTTTTTTTTTAATTATATTATATGCGATAAACTATCACAAAGCTTCAAAAAGTTCCAGCAAGAATATAACATTTTTACAAAAATTACTATTAGAAAATAGTGGTATTTCGATGCAAAATCTTTTTTCTTAAATATTTATCATGTTTTTTTCACTTCGAAGTTCGTTCGCTTCAACATACGTCCGTTTCAAGATTTTATATAAAAGAAGGGGCCCGATAGCGGGCGAAGCCGGCTGGCTTGAACTAAATCGCGTCCAAATTCCAACACCAGAGTGCTCGCATTATATTAGTTACACATTAGTCCGTTATATTAGTCCTCCATACGTACGTACATAAGTATGTACATACGTACGTACATGGTTACATACACACACACACACACAGAATCTGCGAGCACATTAGCTCTCAGGCTTTGATAGTTTGTGAGCTAAAATCGCGTCGAATTGCATCAGCCTAGGCTAAATTAGATCAAAACAAGAAAGTTGGCGGTGTGGCGGTCTTTAAATTCAATAAAATTACGCCAAATTGAATTGGCCTAGGACAATCTAGTTCGGCCTAGGATAAACTAGTTCGAACCAATGAATAGCAGGCTAAACTAGTTCATCCTAATGACCGTTCGGCCAAACTAGTTTGGCCTAGGAAAATCTAGTTTATCCGATGGGCGTTCGGATAGACTAGTTTGGCCTAGGAAAAACTAGTTTATCCGATGGGCGTTAGGATAGACTAGTTTGGCCTAGGAAAAACTAGTTTATCCGATGGGCGTTAGGATAGACTAGTTTGGACTAGGCCAATCTAGTTTGGCCTAAAATCGGGTTTGGCCTGTAACATATATAATACATATTATGTATAACTACTTATTTATTACGTTGTGTCTTAAATCTTTGTCTATTTTTCCTTTATTCTGCTTTTTTATTTATAATTGTCTATTGTATTTATTACACTAACGAAATACGAAACCATTAACAGGTTTAGACCCTGCTGGTATGTACTTTTACAATGCTCCAGCAGAAATGAAACTTGATACTAGTGATGCTAATTTCGTCGATGTTATCATTACAAATGGTGGAACAAATTTCCTAGAGGGTAAGTAATTTTCTTTAGTTTAATTTACTCTTCATATTTCAATCTCTTTCAAAAAAATTTGATTTTAATTTACAAGAAGTTAGTCAGGGAAAGTGATGAGCTATTTGAACATCTTCGAGTTTAGAGGTGAGCCAAGGCAACATGTTACTTTACACGTAATGCCTACTAATAGAAAGGCAAGTATAGGTATTAGTCCTGTAGAATTAGGAGAAAAAGCTCCAGTAAGAGTATTGGGTCTCCTTTAGAATGCCGCATCTGGTCGGGCTACCTGTTTTTAACCGCAGCCGAAACGACCGCGGTTCGGGTCGGTTTGGCGGTATATTTTTTCGTTGCAACTCGTATTTGAGTCGGGTTGACTTTCATTTTTTTATTGCGGGTCGAGTTGACTTTCATTGTTTTGGGTTTGGATCGATTTCGGATTGGATTTTGAATTTTGCGGGTTAAGTTCGGGTGTACCCGAATTTCAAAAGAATATCCAAAATATTTTTTCAAGTTAAAAATCTATATACATACAATGTGTAAAACCTCTATAATGACTTTTTTCCGAAAAATGGACGCTTCTATTTAACGAACATTTCTTTTTGCAATTCTCGTCATACATACATTTGAGCACTTTTATTTCTAAATAGCGAATATTTCTGAATCGTCGCATACGTAATATCTGTATGTATGCATAAACTGTAATAAATATGATGCCTTTGTTTTTGTGTATGTCAAAAATGAAATATTGATAATTATCATAATTAAAAGTGAGAAAAATAGTTCTTATAGAAAGAATAATCTGTGATCACAGTTCTTATATACTTTCTATTTCTCATTCAATAAATTAAATATATACTCAATTATATTAAAATACGCATTAATTTTCATCTAAAATGTTGTTGGGGTAGAGATCCCACTCAACACATCAAACACATGCATACAAAATTAATTTTTGTATTATGCATATTGTCTTACATATTGCTTTGCATATTTATGTATTGCATTTAAATTTATAATATTGTGTGCAGAAATATTTTGAATTTTATTTTCCCAGGATTAGTAGATGGCAGGTATTTATTTATATATTTAGAAGCAATTAACTTCATTCCACCAAATTAAAGGAAATAATTCTGAAGTCCATGTATCCGGACTTTTACAACAGCCTTGACAATTTCTGTCAAGAATAGTTTATAGGACAATCTCAGCTTATTTACAAGGATCGTAAATAGTAAGTTACGTTTCGAGCCCTGTCTAGCAGGAAAGACCTTTCCCTTGTAGAAAAGGTGGAGTTTTCTCGAGCCTCTATGCTTCAAGGAGAAGCGAGCAGTCCAGGTCATATTTTGATATCATTCGGAATTGGTCCCCGGAGAAAGATAAAATTATTCAGTCTTGCTTCTCTTTCTTTTTAAAATAATAATTTTTTTATGGAAGGGGAACTATAGTGTGTTCTCTGCTGCGTTTTTCGAAGGACATTAAGGGTGAATTCGAAAAAGTACTTTTCCATCCTTAACAGCTCGAATTTTTCCGATATATTTTCAGAATCATTTTTAAAACTGGAAATATGAAACTTGCTCAGGTGATTTTTGGAGGGATTTATAAGATGCCATGTGATTTTATTTTTCGAAAAATGCATTAAAATTTGATTTATAAGTAATTGTTTTTTCAGTATGACCATTTTTTTTTCGTTCTCAGATCTCCAGCTTCTAAAAATTCGGTGCAAAACGCCAGCTTTGACAACATTTTTTTTGCAACTTTTTCTGCCTTTGTAAAAAAAGTTGACAAGCACAGCATTTTGCGTAGTTTCTAAATAAGACATTTTGCCAGTTTGATGCGTTTGAGAGTAAAAATGAATTTAAAAATAAATCGGAATATAAGCAGTTTGGGTTGGAATACATCCTTAAAAATGGTGTGGTGTCTAAAAAAGTGTTCTGTCTTGGCGTAGTTGTAAAAACTCAGCGTAAAAAACTAAGTCTCAAGAAATGCAGCCATGAACAAGATTTATCCATTAACCTGAAAATGTAAATTTGCCTCTGGTCATAATATGCCTGGGAATTAGAAAATGTATTTAATATACTTTGTTGTTCTTTTTACTTACTCATTATATGTAGTGTAGGGCAAATCTTGTAATCGTTTTGAAAATGGAAAAAAAAATTGATGGATTTACAAGTTTCAGACATTGGAAATTCTAAAAAATATATTTTTAGAAAAAAAAATTGCCGTCCGTCTGTCTGTATGTCTGTGTATCTGTAAACGCTCTAGCTCTCGAACAAAAAGAAATAGAGACTTGAAATTTGATTTTACTTAGTATGCGATAATGGGAAGAAGCCTATTAAATATCAGTATCCTCGATTAACAGAGATAATTTTTTTTCGGATTCTTGAAACATTCCTTCTGACGAAAGGTATATAAAAAAAATATTTTTTTTTTATTTTTATTTTAAGAAGTGACTGTAAAAGATAATAAAACACATAAATTTTGCATAAAGAATGAAGTCGATTGGATAATTAATTGCTCAGATATTATTACCCTCTACGATTTTTCCTAACCCAGCATTCAAATTTCAATTCAAGTATATATTTTAATTGGAAATTAAACGCTCAATCCGACGCAGTAAAGTATTAGTAAATATGATTATCATCTTTGGAGTTATAAGGATGTTTCTTTTAATTTTCGATAGTACTTGATTATCTATGATGATGGTACCGTCGAACGAAAACCTACCGCCAAATTACTATAAGGTTAAATGTCAATAATGCAAAACCATAAATGTCACTTTCACTTGACATTAAACACGCTACACATGTTTGTTACGTCACCAAGCGATTTTTAATTCAAAGTTTTATTTGTATTTTTATTAATCTTTTTCTAATTTATTTATTCTTTCATTATTTAAAATAAAAATTATACCAATTTGTATAATTTACGAGTAGTTTAGGATTTATACAATTTGTTGAAATTGGTCGACGGGATAATCAAGCAGTACCTGCAATTCCGTAATAGGGCATTACTATGTATTATTATTTTTTTAAATACGTTTAAATTTTATTTTGAAATTGCAATGCATTTTATAAATATTTTACATATGTTTTATTTTCATATTGTATAGATGTATACTATGCATATCCATGATGGGTAAGTAAAACAGTGGCCGCCAAAAACCAGATTAATTGGAAATAGTAACGCAGCAGTACTGTAGGGTTGGTATGCCCAGTTGGGTTATTGGAGAGAGAACGTCGAATTAAAATAATATAATCTTTTAGAAAGATTTTCAGGAAATTTGCTTACATCTTAAATAGTTATGATATAAGATATATGAAGGGAAGAATCTAATGGTTTTAAATGAGAATTTTCATTATTGATTTTCTTATTTCCCTACTCGTCTAGATAGTTGGGGTGTTAGCGGACAGGTTGACAATATTTTCTAACAGGCCTATTTCCTCCCAATAAACATAGTTGTACTCAAATATTTTGTTAAAATCTCAACGACTTGACTTGTAACAAACATACATATGGCCAGCAAGTATTCTTTTAGTCTGTGAACCGCATGAACAGATTCAGATACATTCCAAGCTAAAAAAGCAAAATTCGGGACAAACTTAACGGATGTTTGATTCGATTCAACGATCACGATATTTTCGCTATTCAGAATTTTACTATTTTTGAATATTGAAAAACGTAGATTTGTTCCCTCTTCTTTGTGAAACATAAAAATGTTATTAGAGGTACAGTTCTAGATTACCTTTCATAATTGCATAAAATGAAACTTTTTTTTTAGGTTTTTAAATTACAAGATGTTAAGAAATACAGCTTTTACATATAAACATTTCAATAAACAATTTTATTTTACTTAATAGGTGTAACGAAAAATTAAAAGCAAATATTGTCATGTTTCGATTCGATCTTCTAAGAACCAAAATCATAATAAAATAAAAATAAAAATAATATTAATAAAATAATATTAATTTTAAAATAATTTTAATAAAACAAAAAATAATAATTGTTGTCGTAAATCCATTATAAGGGAGTCTATTGAAATTTATACACGTAAAAATTTTGTTTGCAATGATAATTTTTCTTTTAATATTCATAAGTTATGGTTAGAGTTTATAAATAAATTCCTCGTGTAGCTGGAAGAGGATGAACCAAGTTGATAATTAATTTTTATCATGGTCTATTTTTAATTTATTATTTTTACAATAGTGCGCGGGGTTTTTAATTTACATCTCACTGTCGCGAGCCGTTTGCATTGACCGTGAAACGATTCGTTTTTTTATTTTTATTTTATTATGCTTATGGTTCTTATAAGATGGAATTGAAACATGTCAATATTTGTTTTTAATTTTTCGTTACACCTGTCAAGTAAAATAAAATTGTTTATTGAAATATAACTTACTAGATTCTGCCCGCGGCTTCGCTCGCGTTAAATACAATAATCTATGTAATCACCCTTTTAAAAACTCATAGAATTATTGACGGAAAAGTGGAAAATAAATTTTACTTATTATTTATATGTATATTTACTTTAAACCAAAAAAGACAAAACCAATTCACGAAGCAAAACTAAATCCAAAACCAAAGCGATTGTCTTATTCCTTAAAAGACTCAACTTTTGCATTAAAGTTTTAGGGGAATCCTGGGGGGGGGGGGGGGGGGTTCAAACCCATTCCCGTTTTAATAATATTATAACCCATTCCCAAACCCGTTCCCCATACATTAACAATACCATCGAACATACATTGTTATTATTTACAATATGATATTTCAGTTAATAATTTATAAGGCCTTTTTGCAACTAAATTAACATTTTTACATTGAAAGGTATTTAAGACAATATTGAAACTAATTTACATACAATGCATAAATGAAAACATTAAAAAAATTAATATACAATCAAATGTTGGATGCAAGTAATATTTTTCTTGACTTCCATTATTTTCATGCTTTGGATCATAAATCGTTGACATTGGCATGCATTAGATATACTAACATTATATAAGGCGCACAATACAGTAAAACCTCCATAACGGACACTCCCAAATAGCGGACACCTCTATTTAACGGACAGTTTTCAAATTCCCACTCCCAAAACAATAATTTTTGTATATTTAATCTCTAAATAACGGACATTCCGAATAGCGGACAGTAATTTTGCCAAAAAAAAAAAATAAAAAATTATTTTTAACGCGGAAAAAAAAAATAAAAAACCTCTAAATTTATCAGGGCAATGTATCACAAATTTTGTGATCACAGATAAATGTGGGGATGAGCTGGAGAAAATCTCCTCTGCCCCCTACATTTATCCCCTACATACCTCCCCTCCTCCACCCTCGGATGATTGGAGATGTATGCTTTTAAGAAGCAGAAAAATACAATAAACAACTATAAATTTTTATTTACTTTTATTATTTTTATTATTATTATTATTATTATAGAAAAAGATGATTTAAAAGGATTAAAACTACTGACAGAGTTAAAACTTCACATTGAAAAACAAATTACATGTAATCGCAAATAAAAGCATACTTTAGTAACAATTTTTTTTTTTTTTTTTTTTTTTTGTAAGAATGTAATAAGCAAAGGATAAAGGCATGCAAAATTTTATTTAAGTTTTATTGCTTTAAAAATTATTTTAATTTCTGGTTTAACCATATAATAGAGGTTGTAGGACATTTTTAAATCGACTAATGAAACATTAAGCATTTTTCTATCGTTGAGGTTTTCCCAATAACGGACACCTCCGAGTAGCGGACAATTTCTGCGCTCCCAAGGTGTCCGCTATTTAGAGGTTTTACTGTACTACATTATGAGCATTAAGATATTGATCTAGTAATAATGTTCTTAACATCAGTAATTTTCACATATTGCACTATATATCACGGTTATCAATTGAAATTATGTTTTGTGTTAATCAATATTTACAGATAGCTATGTAATAAACTGTAGAATAAACTACATTAGTTAATAAACTTAAATGACTCTTCATAAAAATACTCAGAAAACATGTAAGCGGGGGGAAATTAAGATCTTGATAAAGAAAAATATATATCCAATGAGCACAGAATAAATTAGGATGAAACATAAAGAGAAAAACCAACTGTCCCATTCTATTCTACTCTCTCCTTTTTATTGTACAGAACACTGAGAGCACACAACGTTATCTTGTTTCAGAAGCCTATCAGCGCCATCTATCGGAATCCATGAGTAACACTTTAGCTTTCTACCTTGAAGTTTCGGAACGCTCCGTACAAACTTCCACCCCTTCCCCCCCTTTTTAGGGAAGTGGGGGGTTATACACCTTGTTCACACTATGGATAGTTAAGATATCTCAGGCCTGGAACTCTCTCAGAGAGTTTCAACTTGCTCGGGCTGCATACAGGAACAACCACTCACTCCCATTGGCTATAAAGCTTCGCTTTTACTGATTGGCTGTTGCGGCCGTCTTTACTTCAAACGCATGCGCATAAATTACATTTGTTCAGTTCAGAGATACAGTGACGTTCGCTGAGATATCATAGGTAAGTTTTTCAATGTGAACAAGCATCCAATTCCGGGAAGGCCCACTTCAAACACGGCGATCTTAAGATATTTTATGTTTGTAATGTGAACAGGGTATTAGAAAGAGACAAAAAGTAGCTTATGTCACTCTCCATCCCTTCAAATATCTCCACTTAAAGTGTAATGGTTGGGTGCTCGTACTGGGAGTTAAATGCAGACATAACTCAGGAATTAGGATAAAAACAGTTTTTTAAAAACTATAAGGGCTCAAGGGGAGTGGAGCAAGTCTGTAATTTTCACAACTGAGAATACTACTAAAGGATTAAACTCATACTCACATCTCCGGAACTAGCTCAATCGGGGCACCTCTGATTACTTCTCAGCTATCCTTCGGCTAAGCTGCTAGATAAAATCTTATTAGACAGCCCGTGGCTGTATATATTTCTTTATTAACTTTGAGATGATCAACGAAATGATCACTGGAGGCTCGATGCTACTTAATACTACTCGCTCTGGATCAATCAACGCAGCTAGACACAATCTGCTAGACACCAGCGGGCAATCGCCGCTAGAGACACTCCTTAGCTGACTAATATCGCTAGGCACACTCTGCTGGCTAATGTCGCCAGATACACTCTTAGTCGGCCAACGCCGCCAGAGACACTCTACACACACTCAAACTCCAAGTTTTTATATGCTGCAAACTGAGATACTTCAAATTTACATATTACTACTAACCGCGACCTAACTGTAGAATCCGAAAGAGATACACTCGCTCTAGAAAATTAAAGTAAAAGAGAGGATAGATGTCGCTTTCACGCTTAATCCATGTTAAATTATTGACGTCACGATCTCAGAAATACTAGAGTGCCTTTATTACAAAGGTCACTCCCTCACAACCCCCCCCCCCCTTGGATTCTACAGAGAAAAAGGACTGGGCAAAATGCATGCCCAGGACTTTTTCTTGTTATAAATTTCAAACCGTACAAAAAACAAAGTGATGGGTGAAATTTGGCACCGAAACATAACTTTTAAAATATTGCACTTTAACCCATCACAACAAAAACATCAGTTTGCATCAAATATTCACATATTCAATACAATCATCCTTCTATCTTAAAAATAGCCTCCGAAAAACTTTTAAAACTCTTAAAACTTTCAAAACTAATTGCTTCCTCTTTCAAAACAATCCACTCCACTGAGAGTGCTAAAATTCATCAAAACACTAAACTTTCGAAATTTTCCTCAATACTGAAATACAACTGTTACTTTACCAAAACTTTCTCCATAAAACTTTCCTAATACTAGAATTTGCACCAAGTCCAAAAAACCCAATGCGCAAAAATTTTGCTCAACAAAATTCCGAACTCATCTAAAATTTCATACTACAATAACTCTGCTACTACTTAATACCTACATACCCATTAGCCAATGACCTAACTCCCAAAAATTCTTCAGAACTAGCTCCACTTTAACAATATTTGGGGTAACATACGTACAGCTTCACATAGTTGTGCTTATGCAATAATCTAAAATATCAAATTTACAAAATGACGTCATCACATGACTCTTCATCTGTATTAACTAAAAGAAAAATAGCAGTATCAATATATAACACAGATATACTTCCTTGCAAGAAAATCACATTAACATTCAATTTTAATACAATACAATTTCATATTCAAATTCAACATAAAACTTCGCAACTTGCGGAAACCATTCCCAAATAAAGTACAAACGCAACACATGAACTACGAACGATAAGAAGAAAGTTAATTCATTAAATGTTAGTATAAGAGATAGAAACGCGTGTCAAGGACTTCTTGACCGCAAAACACGTGCCCGCCTGACTCGCGGCGCGTGTACAAAATAACCCAAATTACTATCTGAACCTTTCTGAAAATTAAACAGACATTAACATACATTTTATAACACATGAACAGTATAACAATATAATAACAGTTTAACAATTAACATAACAACTTAACAATAGATCCAGAATTTTAAAAAGCAGTTAAGACAAGAATTTCAAACATACATAAAAGTAACAATTTTGCAAACAAATTTTGAACACAATTAAGCACTAATCGTGAGTCCGTCAAAAAATTCAAAAAATGGCCAAAAATACAAAACAGTCTATCTGCTTTTTATTCCTTCACATTGCTATCATATATATGCACTCTAATGTAAATTTAATAAAGAACATGATCACCCAATCATAGAGATGATTCGCTGCTAGCCGGCTTCATACTACAGGATGACATTCTCCTCTTGTCCCAAAAACCTTGCACGAAGGATCTTTCGTCATCAGAACTATACGGTGACGCCACAGTTGACTGTCATGCCTGCAGCCTGGTCCTGAATGGATGCCTTGGGACACTTGTAGTTTCCACTCGACGACTCCGCTCTGATCGGCTCGCTGGGGTCACTCCATGGCGAGATTCAAGCTGCTGATGCCGGTACTCTGAATGTTGTCTCCTTCTTTCTAGACGCACCCGAAGTTACTGAAGATCCTAGGCCACGTTTCTTTCCGGATCTACGCTGTCTCTTATTGGGTAAAAAATCAGATTTAAAAGTTCTTTTAGCAGCTTGACGAGTGTCCATATGAAGTTTTTTCCAAGGATTAATTACTGAAGAAGTTGAACTGTTGGATAACTTGTGTTTTTGAGGTTGCTGTTTAATAAGTGGAGGAACGGGACAGTTTATGATATTTTGCCTTTTATGGCACACTAAGTCTGATGTATTTGACACTGTTCTTTTATTTTTATTATCATACTTTGCTCTCGGTTTGGTAGACTTTCTACTTTCAATAACAGTTTTTGGAGCTGTTTGACCAGATTTTCTTTTTGAATATTGATGAAAAGAATTAGATGAAGAAGTGCTGGACTCGGGACACTCATTGGATCGGGAATATTGCGAAACACCGCTCGACACATGAGAACCTTCACTACCATTTTCTCTAAACTTATAAACTCTAACCTGATCCAGATTAACCGTCATTCTTTCACCATTGACATTAACAATCACATTATTATTCCAAACTTCCAAAACTTCAAACGGACCCACAAACTTCGGACCAAACTTAGCTACTCTCTTTTGACGACTTGAACTTAACCAATGCTTTTCTACTAACACAAAATCTCCAACTTTCACTTCTAACTCCCTCCTACGCATATTATAATGCTGAGCTTGCTTTTCTTGCGCTTTTCCCATCTGAACTTGAGCCTCCTTAACCAACCTTTCAATATCCTGGCACATAAACTGACTTTCCGCATCCGACACCATAACTAGCCTTTGAAATGGAGTAATGACTTTTCTACCCAAAAACAATTCAGCCGGCGTTTTCCCCGTCGACTCGTGAACTGCCGTACGAAGTGCGTACGCAAAATGTTGAAGAAACTGATCCCAATTTGCATGATGAGAACCAACATAAGAAGAAATCATTTGAATTAATGTACGATTTACACGTTCAGCCATATTAGACTAAGGACGATACGGAACAGTAAAAAAATGATCAATCTCCAGCTTCTCACACAGAGCCTTAAATATATCAGAAATAAAACAAGGGCCATGATCGCTAACTACCCTAATTGGTGCACCATATTTAGAAATATAATTATCGAAAAATGCATTGGCAAGTGCAGGTGCAGAAGCCTTCCTGAGGGGGACTAACTCTACCCATTTACTAAAATAATCAACTATAACTAGTACAAATCTATATCTTTTAGGATTAGACAATGGATAAGGACCGATTAAATCTACACCTACACATTCATTAGGAAAATTTACTTTAATAGGAATTAATTTGCCAGCTGGACTTACATTTTTATAATTATAACGTTGGCATGTGCTACAGCTGGAGACATAAGCGCGCACTGCTTCCCGCATTTTAGGGAAGTAGCAGGATTCACAAATTCGAGCATAAGTTTTCCTGATTCCTAAGTGACCTGCTAATGGATTATCATAAAATTCTTTCAAGATGGCCTTACGAAGACTAGCCGGAATAAAAACTCTTAATTCACCACGTGAATTTACAACTTTAGAATAAAAAAGAAGACCATCGATAAGCTTAAAAGATTGGGACCATTTCTCAAACATAGGCACATCTGCGCTCGGAACATCATCAGGATTTTCCAGGAAACAATATAAACTACCAAATTCTTCATCTTGTTTCTGCTCCCTTATTAACTGCTCTCGTGACCTTAACACCAACGAAGACAATGCACAACACTTAACTTCCTCCGTGACCTCTAAACCACCATGCGGGTTTCGAGACAAAGCGTCCGCTACCGCATTTTCCTTGCCAGCCCTATGTTCTATAATCACATTATACTCTGCCAACTTCAAACACCATCTGACCATACGAGAAGACAAACCCTTTCCATTAGTTAACTTTGTCAAAGCTGAATGATCCGTAATGACTTTAACCGGTATATTAGTGAAAAAACAACGAAATTTATTCAAAGCCCAAATTACTGCAAGACACTCCCTTTCTGTAATCGAATAATTCCTTTCAGCTGCATTTAAAATTCTCGACGCAAACGCTATAGGTCGACCTTTCTGTGCTAACATAGCTCCAACCCCCACTGCACTCGCATCGCAATACATTTCATACTGAGACGAATAATCGGGGTGTGCCAAAACAAGAGGGGAAACTACTGCCTCTTTTAATAATTCAAACGATCTCTGAGCCGCCGATGACCATATAAACTTCACCCTTTTCCTTTTTAAATTATACAGTGGTTCACATAACTCTGAAAAACGTGGAATGAACTTGGCGAACCAAGCCACCATCCCTAAAAATGTCGCCACTTCCTTACTATTTTTGGGAGGATTCATTGACGTAATTGCTTCAATTTTCTCATTATCTATATTAATACCTTCACGCGTAATTTTAACTCCTAAATACTTTATCTCTTTTCTCAAAAATTTACATTTTTCCAACTTAACTGTTAACCCAGCATCTCTTAACAACGTAAACACTTCCCTCAATAATCTTAAATCCTCTTCAAAAGTAGCTGCCATTATAATTATATCGTCCAGGTAGACCAACACACCCTTACCAAGCAAAGGTTTAAGGATATTATTCATGGCCTTCTGGAACGTTGCCGGTGCCCCCGATAAACCAAATCTCATTCCCTTAAAAGCGAAACAACCGTCCCGAGTAATAAACGCAGTTTTAGGTATGTCCTCCGGCTTCATTGCAATCTGAAAATAACCTGACGTAAGATCTAACGTTGACATATAATTCGTACTCGTTATATTAGCCAAAATGTCATCAATTACTGGAATAGGATACTGAGGGTATTGCGTTATCGCATTTAACTTTCTATAATCTACTGCAAATCTATATGCCTCTGGATCATCTAAACTTTTCCCATTATTCTTACGACATAACACTACTGGAGATGCAAAAGGAGACTCAATTGGCATTATAATATCGTCCACTAGCATTTTCTGAATATGATAATCAATTATACCTTGTTTAACTTTGTCATAACGATATGGTTTACTAACAACAGGTGCTTTCAAACCAGTATCAATTTCGTGCCACGCAACATGCGTTAAACCCGGTTTATCAGAAAAAACCTCTCCAAACTCATTCAAAAACTTATTAAATTCCTCCCTCTCGATTTCACTTAACCCCGACTCTCCCAAATCAACTGACACTGAAACAGGCTCTTTCTTACTCACCTTTTCATGATTATTCACGATTAACGACTTTTTAAAGAAATCCAGACTAATTCCTCTATCCTTCATATAATCCACATCAACTGTACAATGCACTGTTAATCCATCTAACACACAAAACTCCCAACAAGTCTTAACCGAACGAATTTCAACTTCCAACTCTACTGAACCTTTATTATCACAAGCTACTCCCTGTGCCGACTGAACCACCAGACTTAACCTCTTCAACTTCTTATACGAAAAATATTTCCGATAACAATCAAAAGAAATGAACGACTTATCTGCCCCTGTATCGAAGACACTCTTAACGACAATACCATCCAACACAATTAACACTTCAGGTAACTCAACCGGATTAATAGTAACTTTATTCAAACTCACAGAAGGCATTTCCGATTTAATCTGTGACTGCATACCTTCCGAAATACAGTCACCTACCAGTTTAACTGACCCGACCTCTTAACACATCTCTTTTGCATTGATCTACCTTCAAAATTCTCATCCGAAGTTAATCTCCTTACTTGCGAAGAAACATTCTTGTCCCGTACTCCCCCCTTTCCGACCAAAATCATTATTCTGCCTATTTCCATACATATATCTATCCCCACTTCTAAAATTATTAGCACCACCACAATTCCTATTACCATTACCAGTATTCGACACATTACGACCAAATCCATAATTTCCATTACTCAAATTATTATCTAGAAATCGCTGTCCCCCTCTCAAAAAATTACGCTTCCCCTCATTTCTCAAATTACTTCCCGTGACAGGACTCTGTCGAGGGCTACGCGAATCCCGTTGATCCGAGCTATGCTGAGTCTCATACTTCGATAATATTTGGTGCATTTCTGAAAAATTCTTAGGTACTCTAATCTCAATATAGTCCTGTATATTCGGATTAAAAAGAGGAAGAACTATGTCCAACAATTTCTCAAATGTGATATCTAAATCCAATTTATTTTTCAGTTCAAGCTTACGTAGGTAAAACTTTGATGCTGATTCATAAATATTCTGCTTATTGCAATAGAATTCTTTTCTTAAAATACTTTTATCTTTAACGGGAGGAAATGCCTTCTTTAACTCAATCACAGTCTGCTCAAATCTTTTAGCTTCATCATTAATCAAAAATTTTCCTATATTTTCTAACCACAAAAGTGCTTCGCCCTTCAATGAGCATTTAAGCACTATGTATCTATTTTTCTCAGGTATATTATTGAACAAAATATAATCATCTAGTTTGACTAAAAATTCATTAATGTCACCTTCACCGGTAAAATAAACACGTGGCACAATCTCACAATGTCCGACATTTCGTTGGGCGCCATTTGTAACGGTTGGGTGCTCGTACTGGGAATTAAATGCAGACATAACTCAGGAATTAGGATAAAAACAGTTTATTAAAAACTATAAGGGCTCAAGGGGAGTGGAGCAAGTCTGTAATTTTCACAACTGAGAATACTACTAAAGGATTAAACTCATACTCACATCTCCGGAACTAGTTCAATCGGGGCACCTCTGATTACTTCTCAGCTATCCTTCGGCTAAGCTGCTAGATAAAATCTTATTAGACAGCCCGTGGCTGTATATATTTCTTTATTAACTTTGAGATGATCAACGAAATGACTATTAAATTTCTTACCACCGGGCCAACTTCCCGAGTTGCCTTCCAAAACACCATCCCAACTCACTGGAGGTTCGATGCTACTTGATACTACTCGCTCTGGATCAATCAACGCAGCTAGACACAATCTGCTAGACACCAGCGAGCAATCGCCGCTAGAGACACTCCTTAGCTGGCTAATATCGTTAGGCACACTCTGCTGGCTAACGTCGCCAGAGACACTCTTAGTCGGCCAACGCCGCCAGAGACACTCTACACACACTCAAACTCCAAGCTTTTATATGCTGCAAACTGAGATACTTCAAATTTACATATTACTACTAACCGCGACCTAACTGTAGAATCCGAAAGAGACACACACGCTCTAGAAAATTAAAGTAAAAGAGAGGATAGATGTCGCTTTCACGCTTACACATGTTAAATTATTGACGTCACGATCTCAGAAATACTAGAGTGCCTTTATTACAAAGGTCACTCCCTCACAAAAGAATCGCGTCAATTCGTTGTTCCATTTTGCTGTGAAAGACGGACAGACACACACACTTTCCCATTTATAATATTAGTATGGATTTGCCTTTCACTGTGCGTTCGGGTCGGATTAAATGTTTAAATATTGCGAATTCGTCTCGGGTGCGGATTGAAATACGTCGGGTTTGGGTCGGATTGCAGGTCGCCGAAAATTATTTTTGCGGGGTTTTGTCGGATTGCGGGTCGAGTAAATACTTTTTGTCGGATTCGGGTCGGGTTGCAGGTTGACTTCAAATAGAATTTTCAGGTTCAGTTCAGACACAACCTGACCCATGCAGTAGAGGTCTGCACGGGCCGGGCTCGGGCCGATTTCCAATAAAGGCATTCGGGCCGGGCCGGGCTCGGGCCTTACTTCTGAAGACTCGGGCCGGGCCGGGCCTAGTCACTAATCTTTTCGGGCCGAGTTGGGCTCGGGCCTTAATTTTTTTGCTGGAGTATCGGGCCGGGCCTAACTTTTTTTTTTCCGTACGAAGCCGAGACTGATTCCATTCTTCCTAATTTTCATGGACCAAAAAAATCAGTTCCTATTAAATCTTCCTATATGAAAATCCTTTTCTAGACTTTTTATAAAGCAGTAATATTTTGCTTTGTCCAAAAATTTCTGCAAAAAAAGCACATACTTTTAAGCCGTCATTATTCTACAATTAAACATTAGAATTTATTCCTTTTAAAGAATCGTAGATTACTAGGCGTTTTAAAGTAGAATTAAACACACACACACACAAAAAAAAACATGATTATGACGGAATTTTTTTTTTAACTTAAAACTGAAAGTTTCTTTTAAAATGTTCATCCATGCAAAATGAATACAACAATACGGGAGAAAAAAATATATTAAACATTTACATCTGTTAAGAAGGGAATGCATTTTTTTTCGTTCCAAAGCGATTTCGTCTTTGGGAATTTTACCATATACCGCTTTTTCGATTTTTTGTCTCCATTACAGGGAATTTGGATTAATAATACTTGTAATAACTGAAACATTTACATACAACAAACAAAGATTCATTTAAAAGCATAAATATCGCAGCCTACGGCACTTCTGCATAAATGGTGATTATAAACAAGGAAAAAAAAAGACTAATATAATTTTTTTTGGTCAGAACTCTTCCATAAGATTAAAGATCAATGTTCTGTAGAAATTCACTCGAGCCGGGCCGGGTTCGAGCCGAATTTTAAACTTTTTTCCGGACCGGGCCGAGCTCGGGCCGAAATTTTACTTTCGGGCCGGGCCGGGTCGGGCCATTATTTTTTTCGTTTGGGCCGGGCCGGGCTCGGGCTGAAATTTTAACTTTCGGGCCGGGCCGGGTCGGGCCAATATTTCTTTCGTTCGGTCCGGGCCGGGCCCGGGCCTGGAAATTTCGGCCCGTGCAGACCTCTACCATGCAGGTCTCTAATCCTAATGGTTATTAGAACTGTCCATCTTCTCAGCTATTTTTATAGCAAAATAAGAAAAATTTAAAAAATTACAGAACTTATAATTACCATAATCGATGTTTGCTGCTGAGATCATTTTGGCTTTTAACAACAAACACATTATTTTCTATTCTATCATTTTACTTCCAAAATTATAAAGCACATGCATAATATTAAAAGGCAACAAAATCTTAAAACACTTATAAGGTTTTTTTTTTTTTTTTTTCATTTAAGTTTTATTTTAACCAAAGCGCATACATGATAATATAAACTCTTTCATATTTAACGCCATTTTGGTATTAAAGTCCTTCATAAAATTTAATAAATCAAATGAAAGAAATATTTCAAATCACAGTTTTTTTTCTCTATTTTTATTTCCTGCTCCTCATTAGTTCAAGAATTATATTGGGCCTCCGTGGATGAGTGGTTAAGACATCACGCCGCTGATCGTGAGGTTGTGGGTTCGAATCCCACTGGCTCCATTGCATACACTCTTTGTGTGGAGCTCCTGGTTGTACTTCTCTTGTGTTGTAATATTTCTTGTGTGCTATCTTGTCCCTTTATATTGACGATGGCTTATAAGCAGGCTTCATGTCGAGCACACAAGTCAGATGTATGTTGTTCAATAAACAAACAAGAATTTTATTGATTCATTTTCACGTATCCTCTTTTATTTATTATTATTAAAACTCAGGCGTTTTAAGGTAACTCAAAGCTTGTCAACCTTTTCCGATAATTTGATAAGCAAGACTCGTCATTCGATGCAGACAAAAAGCACACGAAATGATTTTGCATTAAATTAAATTTGCATTAAAGCCACAAATACTGCTAAAACTGGTTCTCCACAACAATGCATTCTACAACGTCCTATTTTTTACTTTTAAATAGCAGTTTTTAAAAGGAGGTGTCTATTTTTTTTGTCCCATCCAATATTTTAATCATGCCAATCAGTTTAATGGACTGACGTCATGACTAACAACATGGAGATAAAAACTCAAAATGCATCCCCTCCCCCTATAGAAACAAGCTTTTTGGAGTTGATGTACTTTTTCTCGCTTAAATTTTTTTTTAATGAAACACCTATAAGCTTGTTTTAGACATTTTAATCATTTTAACAGCTTTGAAAATAGAAAATTACTGCGAAATCTCAAACTTTAAATATGTGTACATTTGTGTAGATTTATTTTATGAATTTTAAATTTTTCCACTAATTTATGCCTTTATGTGAATTTTTTGTTTCAGGTGATGGTTCAGAGTTCATTCACACTCACCGTTTTACTTTGCACTTACATATTTAAATTCAGAAGCATTTATAATGATTTAAATATCACACTTTTATGTGAAAATATACACAGAATTAAGGCAAAAACACAGTAAATTGAATGCTGAAAAGGATTTTTCCCCCTTATTTATGCGAAAAACAAATCACAATAAATGCCTTAAAGTTAGAACTATATAAAGAGAAACGTAAAATAAAAAGAAATCATTCTCACTCAAAAAGAAGAAGAAAAAAAAACGGAAAATTTAAGTTTTTTATAAAAAAAAAATTTGTGTGTAGACATTCGTTGCTTGACATTTGACATAACTGGGCTTTTATTTTTCAAATTTGAATGCAGCTTTAATATTTGCACCATATAATTTTTAAATTTGGCTTAAAAATTTTTACAGCCTGAACTTTTATAAATATGTCTCTCACCCCCCCCCCCCCCCTAAAAAAATCAATTTATGAATAATACTGCTAGATTTCCTACATGAAAAATAAGTAATGATGCATAAAGGAAAAAAACGATTTACATGAAAAAACTCTAAATTCTAGTAAACATATAATTTATACGAATGCATATTTTAAATTTATGTATATATTCCTTTATCACTTTAGGTATTGGAACTCTTGAACCACTTGGACATGTGAATTTTTATCCAAATGGAGGAAGAGTTCAACCTGGGTGTTTTAATTCGTCAAAAGAATTAAAAGGTAAAACTAATCATTATTTACTGACCAATGCTCAATAAATAATGGTCAATGGACCTGTCATAAAATTCATCATCCCTGTTATATTCATTGAATATCACTGATCATTCCGGTTCAAATATGCAAATCGTATTGTGAAGCGTATGTGATGTACGTCATGACCGTTAATAAATGAAATGAGAGGATGAACATACCTGGAGGTCAAATGATTAGTAACGATTACTCGAAATTTTAATTCCTTTTATTTATTTCTATGCATTTAATTGTAAAGCCGTAACTTTTTTTTCAGTAAAAGGAAAGGTGTTTTAAGAACTTAAAATATTTCAAATTCAGAAAAAAGACTTTTTCTTTTAAAAAAGGAAGAAATTTTTGAACTAAAAACTTTTTCCAATAAATAAAGAAGAATTTTTAAGAGGTAACAGTTCTTTCTAGCGAGAAAGAAAAATATTTAAGAATAAAATGGATTTCCAGTATTAAAAAAAAGTTTAAAAAGAAGTTGGGTTAAAATATTTTCCAGTAAACCAGGAAGATTTTTTTTAAGAGGTAACAGTTCTTTCTAGAAAGAAAGAAAAATATTTAAGGATAAAATAGATTTCCAGCATTAAAAAAAAATTACGAAGGTGAGTTAAAATCTTTTCTAGTAAACCAGGAAGATTTTTTTAAAGAGTAAACATATCTTTATAATATTAAGTTTAAATAACTTTCTTTTTTTTAGTAAAAAAGGAAGCATTTTTAAGAACTAAAACATTTTTTTTTGTAAACATGTAGAATTTTTCGAAAGAAAATCTTTTTTCAGTAAAAAAGGGAAGAATTTCCTTAAAATGAAAATATTTTCGAGTGCATACATTGTGATTCATAAACAGAGAAAAAATAGGCTATTTCTTTAAATATTGCTCCTAGATCCATATTTACAATTGCAAAGTTTCATTGAAAAAAAGAAAAGTGTAAAATAGCTCAATGAGAAGGCCTATATATTAAAAAAAAAAGAAACACGAAAATTAAATTTTTATATAGTCCTTGTAGGGTGAAAATTCCAATGAGCAAAATTTTCGTTATCCATTCCGGAATTAAACACAAAAAAAGTACATTTTGATATCAATAAAATTCGCAAAGATATAACCGTTTAAATAATTCGTCAGGTTTCGAGGGATTAGACACAAATTGGAATGCATTTAATTCACGAAACAGTGTTACTTTAAGGGGGTTCTATAAACATGTAAAAAAAAATATATTTATTGAGTCAGATTTTTTTTTTCGTTTTTTTCCCTTTTGTGTGTGTGTTCAGTTTAACTTTTGCTCTATCCACCTCCGTTTTGTACTATTTAAATGTCATTTGTTAATTTAAAACAAGGCTTTTTTAAAAAAAATACCTATATCGAGTTTTTTCATAATTTAACCCATCACGACTTCAATTGTTATATCTTCCCGATGAACCGTAAAAAGTGTCTGTATTCTGTCGGCCTGGCTCATTTGAAAATTTGGCTTCATTTTGCTGGTCCAGCTCACGGGCTTAGCTCGGGCTTATTTTCTTTCAGGACACTAGGATCGGGCTGAACAGGGTCTAGTCTTCCCTATTTTCGTTCCGGACCCGGATCTTACTCTTTTTCCGAATATTCGGCTGAGCCTGACTTAACGCATTTTTTTCATCCCTAATCGGGATTGGCTTCCTTCATCCTAGTTCTAAACAGGACAAAATTTTCACTACCGGTCTCGACCTAACCGTAATATTATTGACTCTGAGTATCTGATTTGTGCAAAAATCAGTAAAATTTGGCTTAACCCAATTTTTTTTAATGTACATATTTATTAAATTGCCATTATTTTACAATTAAACTATAAAATTTATTTTTTAAAGAATAGTAGATTTTAAAGCAAAAAGCAAAAAAAAAGTAAAGTAAACCAGTGAAAAAATAGATCCTGTCTAAGACGAAAACCTGCCTTAAAAGGAAAAAAATTTGATTTATACAAAATTAATATAATAATACCCGATAAAAGAAGAGATTACATTAACATCTACTAAGAAAGGAGCCTGTCTACAACGCATTTTTTTCTTTTCTGTGTGATTCCGCCTTAGACGATTTTACTGTGTATAGCATTTTCAAAGTCTCCAATATGTGGCATGTGGACTAACGATATTAATGATAAGCGAAACATTTTCAAACAAATAGAAATTCATGAAAAAGAAAATAATATAGGTTTTTTAACTTCGCAGTTTAGGACACTTCTTCAAAAATAAATATTATGAATTAAAAAAAAAAAAAAGACTAAAATAAGTATTTTTGGTCACAACGCCTCGTGCGAAACAATTTTTAACCATATTGACGTAAAGCACAATATTTTGCAGAAATCCATTTAAGAACTTGGACTGAGATTTTAACTTTTCTCCAGGCCTTGCCGAACTATTTCCTATGGGTCTGCCTGAGGATGGATATTTCAGTGCACTGTTTTAAATCGACGTTTAATGATGTATAATTTCTGGATGATCCCTACCTTGCATTCAAAATGTATCAATAATTTGTCGCTCAGAGGCATGATTAAGTGGTGTAAGTCACGAAATTTGTATTTTAGTATATCAGTGAGATTTGTTAATATCGTAATGAAATTATCTGTGTTTAATTCAGGAATGGATAAGAAAGTCTTCCTAATTGGAGATTTTACCCTACCGGAGACCCATAAAAATTTAATTTTTGTAATTTTTCTAATAGACCTTTCATGGAGTTGTAACTTATGTCATCATATTTTGCACCTTATTTTTACGAAATTTGTAAGTTGGGTCTAAGGACAATATTTAAGAAAATAATCTATTCTTTTGATCTTAATGAATCACCCTGTATATATTCGAAAGAATTATATATATTTGTATTTGTAAACTGGGAAGAGTTTTAAATAAGATGAAAGCACTTTGAAATTCTTTTGAAAGTTTCGACTTTTTTCGCAAATCCTTGAACATTCGAATATTTTTTTAATACTTGATTTAATTTTATACACCCCTTTCAAAGATTGTAAGCCAAATGTGAAAGCATGACCATTTTAAAGTTGGAAAACCTTACGTTATTGTACATCAAAATAATTAGATTTTATTGCAGACTGAACACGTTTTCGAAACACTAAATGTCAATGTATCTGAATTTTAATGTTCCTAAAAATGCGTAGAACCCTTATCCACGAAGCTAACCAACCATTTTTAAACGGAAACATCAAGCTGCTACTTATATTGACAGTTTCAAAGTTGTTTTAACTTGAAGAAAAGAAAATCTGGTACAGTTGAGATAGGACTGAAAAGTCCTGTAGAACAATCAACAAACTTTTTTGTAAAATATATATATATATATATATATATATATATATATATATATATATATTTAATTATTTAAATAATATATATATATATATATATATATATGTGTAATAGAGAGTGGGTTATTCATTTTAATATAATTTTTAAACTGTTTAATTGACACCAATATATGGATATATGTCTAGTTATATCTATAGTTAAATAGCTATATTTTAATTATCAAATTAATTTTAATGTTATTGATATATTTTTGGTATTATTATTAATAATATCATTACTATTATTATTATTATTATTATTATTATTATTATTATTATTATTATTATTTAATTTTTACTTATTTTTATTTTATTTTATTTTATTTTATTAATTTTTAGCTCACAGGCTATCATAGCCTGAGAGCTTATGTGCCCGCCCGTTCTGTATGTATGTTCGTACGTAACGCGATAACTCATGATAAAAATGTCCGATCCACTTGAAATTTTGTATATAGGTATATCCTGACAAGGCGCTTCCCTGATTAGTTTTCGGAGTTTATTCGATATGTATAAGAGGGAAAAAGGGGGGTTCATGCCCCTCCCCTTAATTGATATAAATGGGTTTTTCATGCAGAATTAAGTTTTCGTTCAAAATTTAGATATAGGATCATTCTAATGAGGCGATTCCGTGACTGTTATTAGGTATACATTGAATAAGTATAAACAGGGGGAACGGGGGTTCTAATGCCCCTCCCCTTAATTTATATAAAAGAGTTTTTTAAGCAGATTTCGTTCAAATCTCTGAATAGTTTTGGAAGTTTAAGGATTAAGTGTAAAAGCGGGGGATAACTCCTCTTAAATTATATAAATGCTAAATGGGTTTTTATTAAGAATTATCCGATTTGCTCTGAATTGTGGATATAGATTTTTTATATGATAAAGCATGTCCTTGATAGTTTAGGAGGTTCAATGATTAAGTATAAAAAAGGGGAAAGGGGAAAACTATTTCCCCTTCTTAATTTTTTTTCGAACGGAATTAACCCTTGAAAATATAAGGCTGTAATGTACAATTAGTATGCGTAGCCTGTGAGCTCAATGCCATCAGTTTAACTGGGCAATATTCTTTTTATTTATTATTTTTTAATTTTAATTTAATTTTATTATATTTTATTTTTTAATTTTTATTATCCTATATTAAGATAATGAGTTTTTACCATGTAAAGTCACAATAAATGTTACTGATTAAAGTAACAAAATGGTATTTTAAGTTATATGTTAATATGAATGTTATCTCTTAATTCTAATTTTAATTATTTTATTAATTTAATTTTATGTTAATATCGATTATTATTTTCTCCGGTTCAATTATATTTCCGTTCAGCTTTATCTTTTTTGTTTGTTATGGATAACTATTATTTTTACTTACTTTCAACTCCTTTTTGTAAAATATCTTTGTTCCTTGTTTAATAATTTGGTTTTTGTGTGCTGGTAGCCCCAAATACGTATTATTTTGCTATTTCATGGCTAATACGTGGATGAAACCGCACACTTCATTTGTAGTTCCAGAGCATTTGGGGCCTGATGATTCTGCTTTCGGAGCTACATATTCTATTTACATTCATTTTATTTATTTTTTTTTTCAGATTTACTCGTTACACTATTTTTTTATTTTATTATAATTCAATTCAATTCTAATTCTTCGTTTTGGTTTATTGTTTTATTGATAAAATCCATTGGTGAATCTTGTCTACTTTTAATGGTATTATATATATATATATATATATATATATATATATATATTTAAATTTATTAAATACGCACCACAGTGAATATATGTGACATAAATGAATAAAAATTCTTGACTGCATTTTGTGCTTGCACTTACTGTTTCATGTGATTATCTAAATATTCCAGGTAGTCAAATGCACATTACTAATGTTTTTCCGAAATGAAATCTGATATATTAATACCACACTTTATGAAGCCGCATTAAGCGGTAGCCACTACGTTTCTTTATTGTTTGTTTTTTTAATATAATTCATCCCATCATCAATAAAAATGACAGCGTTCGTTAGAATGCAAACATTTGGAACCAATTCCAGAGCGCAACAGGCAAGGCCGTACCTAAGGGGGTGCTATGGGCGGCACGCCCCCCCCCTAAACCATTTTGAGCCTCCTCCCCCCCTGGAAAAGATTCAAAGGTCATTAAATGTATTTATGTTCCAAAATTCCAAATGAAATTCTATTCAAAAATCTAATTTAGTTTTGAAGACCTTTCACAGTTTTACAAAAATACTGAAATAAGTGTTTCAACACTTGCTCATCCTATTTAGCCATATGAAGCAAACATGATGTTTAATATTGCACTAGTTACACTCGAATTTTTCATCATCCTATTATTATCTTGTCATAAAATGAAGTTATTACAGCAGTTTAATGAGAAACATAGTAATTCCAGCGTGAATATGCGCTAATTATCTTTCTGCATGAGAGAAAATATGAGCCCCCCCCCCATATATTTTCTTGATCCCCCTCCCCCCTGCATTTTCTTGATCCCCCCCCCCCTATCCCTGTTATTCACTTCTAGCTACGGCCCTGGCAACATGTTAGATAAGTGCTAGAACTTATAACTAGCTTATAATGGGAGACTATGTATCGTATCCTATATAATGAAATCTAGTCTGAAAGAGTTGATATAATTTCCAAATTTTGTGTAGATCGGCTTATTTTTGTGAAAGTTAATGAATGGAGAATATAGTAAAAATATAGACAAATGTTCTTTTTTAAAATTCAAACCACATTTCATGACTTTTACGCAAACTGTCAAAATGAGCTTTTTAAAAAGTAATATTTCTATATAATAAAGTTTTTGTGGCGACTTTGACAGTTTTGTAGCAGAATTTAATTGAGTAAAAAGAAAAAAGAAAAAAAAATAGTATTTTAGCAATATAATAAATAATGTTTAAACTTATAGCTTGAAAGAGATACATGATGCCAAACAAAATATCTTAAACAATGTGAAAAATAATAAATGAAATGAAAAGTGATTTTCATGAAATAATTATTTTCTTACTTAGACATTTAATTAAAAAATACATATTAATCTTTTTAAATACTTTAAATACAATCTGCATTAATGGTTAAAGTTGAGAAATTTCTTTTTTATGAGCAATTATAGTGCTTTTATAATTACCAATATAGAAAAAAGCTGTTAATACCGATATCAAATGATAATCTTTATAATAAGGTGGTATAATTAGGGAAGTAGTAAAAATCGATCATATCAATCGATCATCATCATTGAAAAATCGATATACCGAATCAAAATTCTGACCTTTATATTAGACTCTTGATATATATCTGTTGTTTTAAACTTATATGAAGGACTTATAATTGTGTCAATAATGAGAATGATACTTTATTTGCATAACGATAAATCATTTTTTAAATTTCATTTCAGATTTTGACTTCAACCGTAACCTATGTAGTCATATGAGATCCGTACAATTGTTTGCCTCAACCATCATGAATCCATACTGCAATTTTATGGGCATACCATGCGAAGATTATGATTCATTTTTATCTGGGAAATGCAATGAGCGTTTCTGGTGGAGATCTACGTTCGACCATTCGAAAGCCATTCAGATGGGTTTCAATGCAAGAAAGCCTCGCAGTTTCAATTACTCTCCAGTTGGTTTGAAATATTACTTAGAAACGAGTGCAGAACTTCCATTCTGCGCAGAAAACATCGGATACAGATCTTCAAAGCCTTTTCTGAAATACTAAATATTAAAAACTCAAACATACTGTGTATTTTCGACTGTGCCAAGTGTGTTTTGTTTCAAAAATTTACTTTAAAGGTCAAGGTGCACGCTATGCAATAGACTCCCTCAAATTCGCACAGCTTAAAACCAGAGGTTGTACGAATTTTTGGGATTTTGCGGATTTCTGGTTACTGTTTTGTTTATATTTTTTAAACAGTGATTTGAATTGTATTAATAATGCATTCAAAATTATAATGAATGCTTAAAATATAATAAAAAAATAAAATAAGTAATAAATTAAAATAATAAAATCTAGATTTTTTTTTTAAATGATTAAAATATTAAAAACAAAGATCAAGTAAATAATTAAGAATGCAGAGTTAAATATTCATTATAAAGATTAAATGCATTTTTCTTGATTTATTTAATAAAACTTTTTTCATAAAGGTGCACAACTAATTCACATTAAAATTATAAAATAATGAACTTTTATTTCAGGTTTAGCCAGACTTAATAATAAAAAACTTGATTAATGCATAAATACATTTGGCTAAAAATTGTGATTACCAGTGATATCAGCAATATTTTGAATTTTTTCAGAAGTAAATTTATTCTCATTCATGGAAAAGGCATGAATTCAGTAACATTAATAAAAAAAAATACAGATTAAAAAATATGTAGAATTAATAAAAAATTAAAAATTCAAATCTTGTTCCTACATCTTAACTGAAAATTTCATTGTTTACATCTGTAAATTATGTACGAATTTTAGAGAGTTGTGGATTTTAAGGTTGCGGATTTCAGGGAGCCTACTGTACTTAAGTATCTAGGATTTGTCACCATCTACATTATTCTTTGACTACCTAACAATTGAAACATATGTTGCAAAAAAGAGGTAGTTCCATTTTGATATTTTTTAGATGTTCACTTTTCCTGTTTGGGGGGGGGGGAGGCATTTAGAAGAGGTATTTTTGGATATTATTGGTGACAAAAGTTTATAAGTGCATGCAGTTATGCAATAATATTTTATGAAATAATATTTTTAAAATGTAAATAATGATTTTCCCCCTTTCAAATGGGCAAAAATAGAGTTAACTCTATTTTGCATTAAACTTCTCAATTAGTGAAAGCATGAAACCGCTGGGCGCTCATTTAGTTTTTAAATTTGCGAAAGTACAAAGCTATATTTCCAGAACGCTATTAAAATTTTAATATTAATTGTTAAATTTTAATAAAATAAAATGTTTTAAAGGTTTAATTTTGTTTTTTAGAAGAGCATCTTTTCCATTAATGATAAAAGTATAAGTAGTTTTTTTAAAATAAACTCTTTTATAAGCACTTAATATTTATTTTGAAAATCATGCCTAATTTCATCTCTGCATTTCTTGTTTTAAAGAAAATAAATCCAGTACAGTATACTGGTTTACGATGGGCACCAAACCCAATTGTGCAAAATTCACATCTTCATCTGTAGGCTTTGTAGAAAGTGGAACTACAGAATTAATTAACATTATTGTAATTATTTTTAATCTTTCTTTTCTTAAGATTTTGGCAACAGAAAAAACCATTATTTATTTTCCTGCCATATTAAGATTTCTAATTTGATTTTTAAATGTATAATCATAGTTTAAGTAATAAGTATTAAATAAGTAATTGGTAAATGTATATTTAAAATATATATATTTATCGACTTTCTATTTTTTATTTAAGGTACCCTGGGGTAATAACGCCAGGTGGGGTAATAACGCCAAGTGCATATATTTTGCATAATTATGAAATAATCAGGTCAGTGACACCCATGTGCTCTGCGCAGAAGGGTTTTGAGTCATATAGATCGCAAAAAACAGCTTCAAGTTAATTTGTTTCATTTTTAGGTCTTAATATTTTTACAAACAACTAAAATTAACGCTTGATCTAAAATTTGCGAGATACGTGTTGTGATGTGAAGACTATCTTTTTATCCGGAAATACTTTGTTAATTACATAAATTTGTAGTGCATTTCATGTACTTTTAAAATGTTGTTGAAGATTTTGGATATCTTCTCGAGATAATTTGTAATTTAAAATGCACTGCGCAATAACTATACCGGGGTAATAACGCCAATCCTTTACATTAATACCCCGGTTGATTCCCTACAGTGGCCGAGCTACATCCTAAATACTGATTCAAATAAACACAGTTAAAACTGTGCAATGTTTCTCATATTTCTATTTAAACTGTCCTTTTTAAGCAAAAAGAAGCTCACGGTCTGATATTCTTTTGCCTCATCCCCCCCTCCCACACCACACCTTTATTTTTCTTACACTTTCACAAAAAATTGAACATTTTCAATAGCTTAGAATGCAATTTGTCAATTTCTAGTTTGTAGAGTTTGTATTTTTAGAATTGGGCTATCTACACGCAATTATTCCATCTTATTTCATAGTTTTGTTTGCATGGCGTTATTACCCATATAGGTGGGTAATAACGCCAAATAGCATTGTTCAAGAAATAACGCCATTACATTTTATGAATAAATATCTGTTAAATTATTTTATTTTACATAGATAGTCAATGAGTTGCTGTATCAGATCCTATATTTGTTTGAAAAATACAATCTAAAACTAAGCCGTGAAAATTGGTAGAACCTTAACGTGGCGTTATTACTCCAGGGTGCCTTATATTTTCTACTTTCTAATGTTTAAAATGTTTGTTGTTACACCTCATCCGCCTCTTTTTTTTTTTTTTTTTTTTTTTTTTTTTTTTTTGGTGAGCATGGTTTAGCGTTGCGCATAATTTAAATCATTGTTGTTGTAACTTGCATACAATTGTAACCATAGAGGATATATGACAATGTATCATTTGTTGCGATATAACTAAAATATGCCTTAAAATTAATGTATACATTTATTTATAAATTCTGAAATTATAAAATTTTTGTAACACATCTGTGTACGTAACTTTTTTTAATTGTAGCATACCAGGAAGCGAGTGAGAAATCGATTATAAAATCCCATCTTCATACACAAAAACTATATTCAGTTAAATAAGAAAGGTGGGTGCATGCATTAAAAAACGCGAGGACGGGCATGCACAGAAAGTATGCACTGTAAAAAAAATTCAAGAGGTTACTAAAAATTTCTTAGTAAATTTGTATTCAACAGAATTTTTTAGTAACCATTACAAACTTTTTTTTTTGCAAGTGAAACAAGCATTTCTTTTGTAAACTGAACAAAAGAATTTTTTGTATAACTAACTTAAAAATTTTTAGTCTGAGCCACCAAGCAAATTTTAGTAATTGCTCCAAAATTATTTTTAACAACCATTACGTGCGCTCGAAAGGCAGAAGCTTCCTTCGAGCTGCATCCAGACTTCTGAAGCGGAAGATTTTCGGCAAAACCGCAATAGATGGCAGCACCAAACATTCCTACCTGCTCCGACAGGATTTTCATAATCCCTTTATTAACGAGACACTACATACATTCGGGGCGTATTTGGCGGTGGCAAGTTTCGAACCCGGGACCTTTTAGCCTAGAGTCCGTTACTATAACCACTATGCTATCAGGGCCACACCAAATGAGTTTTGTAAGAGCTATTAAAAATATAAAACTATTAACTCTATTCGTTGCTAACTTTTTCCTAATAATTCTTACAGATTTTTTTGTAACCGACTAAGATTACTAAAATTTTTTTAGTAATTACAAGGATCACTAAAGTTTTTTTAGTAGATAGACCCTTTTTTTTTTACAGTGTGGTAATTAGAAATAAACAATGGAATTTACAGGATCAGACTTAATGGAGGCGCATGCGGGGGGAGGCCCCTTCAGCAGTAATATAGGGGTCCCATGGGGGTAATCAATATGTTCATTAAAAGATGCCAAATGATTAAAATTAGCCAAAAGTGTCCAAAATTCATATATTTTTAAACATTTAGGAAGGAAATGCGATAGGAAGCCCCATAAGAGTAATCAGGAATTCATTAAAAGGTGCCAAATGATTAAAATTAGCTAAACGTGACCAAAATTCATATATTTTCAAACATTTAGGAAGGAAATGCGATAGGAAGCCCCATGAGAGTAATCAGGAATTTCATTAAAAGGTGCCAAATGATTAAAATTAGCTAAACGTGACCAAAATGCATAGATTTTCAAACATCTAAGGAAGGGAATGCGGTAGGAAGCCCCATAAGAGTAATCAGGAATTTCATTAAAAGGTGCCAAATAATTAAAATTAGCTAAACGTGACCAAAATTCATATATTTTCAAACATTTAGGAAGGAAATGCGATAGGAAGCCCCATGAGAGTAATCAGGAATTTCATTAAAAGGTGCCAAATGATTAAAATTAGCTAAACGTGACCAAAATGCATAGATTTTCAAACATCTAAGGAAGGGAATGCGGTAGGAAGCCCCATAAGAGTAATCAGGAATTTCATTAAAAGGTGCCAAATGATTAAAATTAGCTAAACGTGACCAAAATTCATATATTTTCAAACATTTAGGAAGGAAATGCGATAGGAAGCCCCATGAGAGTAATCAGGAATTTCATTAAAAGATGCCAAATGATTAAAATGAGCTAAACGTGACCAAAATGCATAGATTTTCAAACATCTAGGAAGGGAATGCGGTCCCTTTTCCCTTCTCAGTACCCCCCTCAACCCATGTAAAAAACAAATTATATTATTAGAAATCTAATGATTAAAATTTTATTATAACGTCTTAGTAATCCATTGTTTTCAAAAGAAATTCTTTAACATTTTCCTGGAAACATGGCAAGTAAAAACCATTGGTTATGACCAGTTGGGGACATTTTCTTTTAGGCATCTTATAACGTATATAGATAACCAAAATAAAAGTTTGCAAACAAATACTTATGTCAACAAATCTATCATTTATTCTACTATTATCCTACTATTTTTTTCAATATATAGATATATATACAGGGTGTCCGAAAAGTCTGGAAACGGCCGAATAACTCGAGAAATACATATGAGATTGAAAAACGTAAATATACGTGTTAAATATTTTTAAATAAGCTACTCTGTGATACCAAATTTGACCTTCGAAACCGACCCCCTGGGGGTCAGAGGGGGTCCAACTTTGAAATCTTAAATTATAACCCCCATTTTTTATTGCAGATTCGGATTCTACGGACAAAAATACGTAACTTTTGTATTTGATGTTTATTTCAAATTTCCGTTTATCACGGTGTAATCGAGCATATTAAATCGATACATATTCCCGCTTTTCCAACGGGATTTTCCCTAATCGAAACTGATTGGGCAGAATTTTGGACGTCAAATTCCTCGTCTTTTGTAGGAATAGCGTTTCCTGAAAATCACCCGTGGCGATTATTTCAATAGTGCTACACTGTTAAAAATTTGACCCATTTGCTGCAGCGTCACTCCACAGCTATTATAGAATATCTCTTTTGTGACCAATGAGAATGCTCCATAACATAGTAAAGTAATCGTTTTCTATAAAAGCGGTGGAGTGACGATGCAGCAAAAGGGTCAATTTTTTACAGTGTACTTTACTGTGTTATGGAACATTCTCATTGGTCATGAAAGAGATATTCTATAAAAGCTGTGGAGTGACGCTACAGCAAATGGATCAAATTTTTCACTGTGTAGCACTACCGAAATAATCGGCACGGGTGATTTTCAGGAAACGCTATTATTGCAAAAGACGAGGAATTTGATGTCATAAATTCTCCCCAATTAGTTTCGATTAGGGAAAATCCCGTTGGAAAAGCCGAAATATGTATCGTTTTAATATGCTCAATTACACCGTGATAAACGAGGATTCGAAATAAACATCAAATACAAAAGTTACGTATTTTTGTCCGTAGAATCCGAATCTTCAATAAAAAAGGGGGGTTATAATTTAAGATTTCAAAGTTGGACCCCCTCTGACCCCCAGGGGGTCGGTTACGAAGGTCAAATTTGGTATCACTGAGTAGCTTATTTAAAAATATTTAACACGTATATTTACGTTTTTCAATCTCATATGTATTTTTCGAGTTATTTGACCGTTTCCAGACTTTTCGGACACCCTGTATATATACATATATACTCTATTTATAAATGTGAATAGTACCGTGTACAAAATTTATGCACATTTACAATATGTATGAAGTTTAGTAGCCACTTCCAAATTATTCTTAAAAAAACTCTATAGATAGATAAAAGCCCTCCTCCATCTCCCTTTCTACAAGAATTTTTGCCTGGGGTTCCCCATAGTTCACGTCGGGCCCGGAGAATTAAGTCTTTCATTTGATACAGAACTGAAATAAAGAATACTGCCCAGTTAAACTGATGGCATTGAGCTCACAGGCTACAAATACTAATTGTACATTAAAGCCTTATATTTTCAAGGGTTAATTCCGTTCGAAAAAAAAATTAAGAAGGGAAAACAGCTCTCCCCTTTCCTCTTTTTTTATACTTAATCATTGAACCTCCTATACTATCAAAGACATGCTTTATCATATAAAAAATCTATATCCAAAATTCAGAGCAAATTAGATAATTCTTAATAAAAACCCATTTAGCATTTATATAATTTAAAAGGAGTTATCCCCTTCTTTTATACTTAACCATTAAACTTCCAAAACTATTCAGAGATTTGAACGAAATCTGAAAATTCTGCTTGAAAAACCTATTTATATAAATTAAGAGGGGAGGGGAGGCATTAGAACCCCTCTTGCCCCTATTTATACTTATTCAATGAACACCTAATAGCAGTCACGGAATCGCCTCATCAGAATGATCCTAATCTAAATTTTGAACGAAAACTTAATTCTGCATGAAAATCCCATTTATATCAACTAACGGGGGGGGGGCATTAGAACCCCTGTTCCCCCTATTTATACTTATTCAATGAACACCTAATAACAGCCACGGAATCGCCTCATCAGAATGATCCTAATCTAAATTTTGAACGAAAACTTAATTCTGCATGAAAATCCCATTTATATCAACTAACGGGGGGGGGGCATTAGAACCCCTGTTCCCCCTATTTATACTTATTTAATGAACACCTAATAACAGTCACGGAATCGCCTCATCAGAATGATCCTAATCTAAATTTTGAACGAAAACTTAATTCTGCATGAAAATCCCATTTATATCAACTAACGGGGGGGGGGGCATTAGAACCCCTGTTCCCCCTATTTATACTTATTCAATGAACACCTAATAACAGTCACGGAATCGCCTCATCAGAATGATCCTAATCTAAATTTTGAACGAAAACTTAATTCTGCATGAAAATCCCATTTATATCAACTAACGGGGGGGGGGCATTAGAACCCCTGTTCCCCCTATTTATACTTATTCAATGAACACCTAATAACAGTCACGGAATCGCCTCATCAGAATGATCCTAATCTAAATTTTGAAAACTTAATTCTGCATGAAAATCCCATTTATATCAACTAACGGGGGACATGAGCCCCCCGTTCCCCCTCTTATACATATCGAATGAACTTCAAAAACTAATCAGGGAAGCGCCTTGTCAGGATATACCTACATACAAAATTTTAAGAGGATCGGATATTTTTATCATGAGTTATCGCGTTACGCACATACGCACATACATACAGAACGGGCGGGCACATAAGCTCTCAGGCTATGATAGCCTGTGAGCTAAAAACTGGAATGAAATTTAGATTAAATGAAAACAAGCTCAAAAGTTTTCCGAATAAAATATTGAAACAGAGTACTTTGAAATGAACTTTGACTACGGAAATTTCATATCTTGAATTCTGACAAGTACTGAATATTTAAGAATGTATAATATGTATTATAAGAATGAATAATATAGTACTACTAATGTTAAAGCATTGTTATAAATGTTTTAATAAATATGTTTCAATTCTCTGGAGCTATAAAATTTTCACACGTCTATATATGGGGTTAAAGTTTCATGTCTTCTCATTTGTACACTAAATAATGATTTGAATCTTCATTATTTATATGTTGTTATTTATATAATAATATATTATTAGTTATTTAAATAATACACTTAATTTTTATTAAGTGCATTATATTAATACTTTTTTAAATAAAAATGTGTTGTTGAATTTCGCTCATTTGAAGCCCGCAGCATTAGTACAAAACTCACGTTGAATAATTTAATCTCATAATTTTTGTAAACAATAACCATCCTTTTTCAACGCAAAATTATACATCATAAATTTTATTAAAGTTATTATTATTTTGGAATTGAAAATGGACTATTTTGAACTTTTAAGACACGCGTTACAGTTCAACAGTATATAGAAAGCACAATGAGTATGATGTTTACAAATATATAAATTGTTTGTAAATAACTACACAAGCCAAATTTCTTTACCACAAAAGACCTACAGGTTTAATTTCCTTTACTATGAATGCTCAATTTTTATTAAATTAAAACAAATGTTTATTACTACGGGTCAGTTCGTCATACCCTTTCAAAAAAAAAAGTATTTTCTGCTGATAACTTCTTTAAATTACACTTGAAGCTCAATAACCAATCATTTAAAAACAATAGGGGTATTTTAATATCTCTTATATAAAAATATTTATTTAAAAAAAAAAAAAAAAAAAAAAAAAAAAAAAACGAATAGAATTGTTGAAAAATTCAGAAAATAACAGAAAACTATTTAATACATTCTTGTATATTTTCTCTAATATTTCAATTTCATTTGTAATTTTAGTTGAATTTAAAGAAACAAATTGGCTACACAAGTATGGGAACTTTCAACGTTGCTTAAATACATTTTACGAGAAATATAATTGCTTTTAGTGTGTTTTGTGAAAAACTTAGAAAAAGATTTATGCTTACATGTATGTGCATCGTTTCTTGTGAACTAATGGACTCAATTTTATGGTTTTATACTTTGTGAATTTATATAACTTATGATTTTTAGAATTATCTTTATCTGCTTTATTTTTTAAGGATGTGGTATCTTTATTTTAATATTAAATCACTAGATGGCAGCATCACAAAATCTTTTTTTAAAAAGCTACTCATGTCAGCAAATTACTTTTCTCTGATCTATGTACTCTTTCTTGTATTTGTGTATGTTGATGTTCGTTTGGTAATGTGAACTGTAATAAATGTGAATTACGTTCTTTAGATCAGTATCATCATTGTGTTAAATTTTATAATCACTTATTAACTAAGTTGTTAAAAGCGCAACATAATGCAAAATTTAAAATTTTAAAGCTGTTATGTCTTTTGTGTCCTTAAATTATTTTGGGTGTCTTGATTTTTAAAAAAACTGTTATTTATTTTTAAGTTCAAAAGAAAAAATTCAATAAGAATGGTGATTAACCCTCTCATGAATAATTTTTCTTTCATTATTTTTCATTATTCGCAAAAAATCTTTTTTCTTGTGATAAATGAGAACCTATTGTAAAACAGTTTTATTATTGTGCTCCATGCCTATTATCTGTCCACAAATCAGATCTCCATAAACGAATGCTCAAATTTTTTTTCTTATTAATGCAATAATTATTCGTCCTCATATGAGGCCCGTATGAATGATAAGATTAATATAGGATAATACACCCTCATTGTAAAAAAAAAATCTAGAAACGTTTTGTGAAAAAATGGGCAGCTAAGTTGCTCATTATTTCAAAAAACATTTTTTTTAATGATTGGAATGTTTTACAGGAACGCTAGTAAGGCTCCTACGAAAATCTTGAATGTTTCTGTCATCAAAATAAGCTTTTCTCTGAAATGACAATAAGCTTTGTGTAAAAGATCAAGCAAGTTTCTCGTGACTGTGACAACGGAAGGGATTACTGATATTTCTCAGTGATTTTACTTATTTTTAGTCGAATGTTTCAGAAGTGTACAGTAAATTTTCTTTTATTTTTCAGAAATGTTTTCTATAAATATTGAGAAACCAACTGCCCATTCTTTTCCACCCGATTTCTTTTTTACAATGCAGAAACGTCTCTATTACAGTCCATTGCATTTTTATTATTTATTTATTTATTTATTTATTATTTTACATTCATCCTTCTTTGTACTCTTTAATATAGAAATCAGAACGAATATTTCGAAAGTTAAATTCGAAAGTTAAAAAAAAAATAGTTTCGGATAACTAAGGTATTTGGATATTAATAGGGTTTTCGGACTATTACATTCTAAGTGCATATCAAATTTCAGGCCTCTGTCTCATTTTGTTCAGTAGATAGAGTGTTTAAAATCATGACTTTATAACGACATAAACTTTAGAAGCTCTATTACTGAATTGTGTAAAAGAAACAGCCTTATAACTCCAAAAATGATATTCATATTAACTAATATTTTACCGTGAATCAAACGAATTAAACGTCTCATTTCCAATTAAAATATATCTTTGAGCTGAAATTTGAATGAAATATAGTGTCATGAAAAATCGAAGAGTGTGGGAAATAGGATTAAAAATGGGCAGATATTTCTCGGCTACTAATTATCTAGTTAACTTCATTCTTTAAACAAAATTTATGGGGTTTGTTGTTGTTGTTGTTGTTGTTTTTTTATATTTATTTCTCAAAATAAAGTATTCAAAAATTTTTATGTACCTATTATCCGAACGCATATTTCGAGAGTCCGAAAAAAAGTAGTAACAGATAATCAAGGTTACTAAAATTCAATAGATTTTTTTCTATTGTTACATACTTAGTACATACCAAATTTCTCTATCACAATTTATTTTGGAAATAGAGCGTTTACAAACACATAGACAAACGGACGGAAACTTTTTTTTTCTAAAAATATATTTTGCGGAATCTACCACTGTCTAAAGCGTGTATATCCGACGTTTTATTTTATTTTATTTATTTATTTTTTATTTTATTTTATTTTTTTTTTCGTTTTTAAAACGATTACAAGATTTACCCTATACTACGTAGAATAGGTAAGGAACACAAATTTAAGACTTTTAATCGAATTTAGTGCTTAAATCACTAAAATAAAAAGAATAAAAAAAAGTGAAATGACGATAATAATTAGTGCAAATAGCAATTTTTTCTGTTTTTAACTTCTTACGCAGAGCCAGTCTGAAAATAATTGCTTCTAATACAGGGGTTCTCAAACTTTTAGAGTGATGTACCATTAAACAGGAATTCACACTTCCGCGTACCAGCAGATAACAAACTCAAAACTAAAGCAGACAAATCTGTGTAAACGGAATCTGTAAAAAATGAACTTTTGTACTTCCAACTGAGCAGATTTTACTGAATTTTATTGAATGATTACATTATTAAATGGGTACTTAGATCACCTGCTGTATATTAAAATTCAAATAATAACTAGTCGTTGGAGGCCACCGTAATACTTACCAACATGGATATGCATAACATAAAATATGAAAATAAAACATGTGTAAAATATTTATAAAATGCACTGCATTTCCAAAATAAAATTTAAACGCAAATTTAAATAGTTTTAATATACATAGTCATGCTTTATTAATGAATTGTTGATGAGCCAAATTCGACAAATTATATAAAACGCTAAAATACTCAAGTAATACCGGATTGCGTAAAATAAACATCCTTATAACTCTAAAAATAATAATCATATTAACTAACAATTTACTGCGTCGGATGAAGCGTCTCATTTTCAATTAAAATATATCTTTTAATTGAAATTTGATTGAAATACAGGGTCATGAAAAATCAAAGAATGCGGAAAATAGGATTACACATATCTCGGCAACTAATAATTCGATCGACTTCGTTCTTTATGCAAAATTTGTGTTATTTTATTGCTTTTTACGTCCATTTTTTAAAATAAAAAAATTCGAAAATTTTTATACACCTTTCATCAGAATGAATTTTTCGAGAGTCCGAAAAAAATAGTTCCGGATAATCGAGGTTATTGATATTAAATAGGCTTCGTCCCATTCTTACATACTAAGTACATACAAAATTTCAAGTATCTATCTCAATTTGTTCGGCAGATAGAGCGTTTACAGACAGACAGACGGACGGCAAAAAAAAAAAAAAATTCAAAAAAAATATGTTTTTCGGAATCTCCAGTATCTGAAACGTGTAAATCCGCCAAAAAAATTTCCGATTTTCAAAACGATTGCAAGACTTACCCTATACTACGTATGATGGGTAAGTAAAAAATAATAAATTCTTATAATAAGCACATTACCGAAATGCAGTGCTTTGGCAGAAAAAAAGATGCAATATTTAATGACGTATTGGCGTAGATTGATACATATACAACTAGTCGTTGGGGGCCACCGTAATACTTACCCATCATGGATATGTATATGAAAATAAAACAAATGAAACTATTTATACAATGCATTGCAAGTCATAAACAAAATTTAAATATTGTTAATGTACATAGTAATGCTATATTAAAGAACTGCTGATGTACCAATTTCGACAAATTATATAAAACGCCAAACTACTCAAGTAGTACCGAACTAAAGAAGCATCCTTATAACTCCAAAAATAATAATTCTATTAACTAACAATTAACTGCGTCGGATTAAGCGTCTCATTTCCAATTAAAATATACTTCTGAATTGAAATTTGAATGAAATACAGGGTCATGAAAAATCAAAGAATGTGGAGAAAAAAAATTAGAAATATCTCGGCAACTAATAATCCGATCGACTTCATTCTATATGCAAAATGTGTGTTATTTTGTTGCCTTTTACGCCCATTCCTTAGAACAAAAAAAAAATCGAAAATTTTTATGTATCTTTCATCAGAACGAATTTTTCGAGAGTCCGAAAAAAAAAGTTCCGGATAATCGAGGTTGCTGATATTAAATAGGGTTTGTCCCATTCTTACATACTAACTACATACAAAATTTCAAGTCTCTATCTCAATTTGTTCGGGAGATAGAATGTTTACAGACAGACAGACAGACGGACGGACGGCAAAATTTTTTTTTTTAAAATTATGTTTTTCGGAATCTCCACTATCTAAAACGTCTAAATCCGTCAAAAAAAATTTCGATTTTCAAAACGAATGCAAGACTTACCCTATACTACGTATGATGGGTAAGTAAAAAAAATTACACTGTTAACACTAGAACTACCGGTATTTCATATATACCTAGTTTTACCGCATCCGTCAAATTGACGGATTTTTGATCACGCCTTTCATTGTAACTTTTGACTTAGTTAATGTAAATAAAAATATATAATTTTACAAAAACATCATTTAATGTGATAATTCATTAATTATTAATAAAAATTCAATAAAAAAAACAGTTTCTATATGCATTTATAGTACATTTGTTATGCATGAAATAATTATGAGGGACATATTTTACATGTTATCTTAGATTAACACTTGCAACGAACATATTAAACTTAGTTAATGTAAATAAAAGAATATAATTTAACAAAAACAATATTTAATGTAATAATTCATTAATGATAAATATAAAGAAACTAAACAAAAACAGTTTCTATTTGTATTTACAGTATATCACATTTGATATGCACGAAATAATTATAAGGCACATATTTTACAAGTGTCTCTTATCTTTGATGTACACTTTCCACAAACATATTTGACTTACAAGGGCACCACCAAACATGGTGCTCACAGATTTTAATGATTTTTAAGTATGTTGTAGGGGATATACCACTAATTATTCAGCTGAAAGGATTCTTTCAAATGGGCCTTGGTTTTTGAGAAATTGGGGGGGGGGGGTCAAAGTTTAGCGTTTATTTCAAATAGCTGTTAGTATTGCCTTTGGACAGCAGCTCCGTGTGGCTCCGAGGTAAAGTGCTGGACTCCGGACTCGGAGGTGGCGGGTTCAACTCCAAGCTGGACCATCTTTTTTTTTTTTTTTAATCTTTACATACTTTTTACATGTTGCATATTTTAAGCTGAATTTGGAATTCTACAGCTTTGAACTTATTAACATTTTCTTATGTAGATTGTTTATTTTTTTTACTTTTATTTTTCTTACTTAAAAAAATATGGTTCAAATGATAAACTAATTGCACTTCAAAATTTATAAAATAAATAAAAAATGCTTATATAATTAGAATTTTCAAAAAGCATAAAAAATTTTGAATATTTTAAAATCCCTTTTACTTTAAATATTAATAATTTTGCTCAATTACTTTTTTCAGATTTTCAAATGAATATTACACAATACTGTGCATGGATTTTTAGACAATCTATTATTACATTTAATATACTTACATATATATATATTTATGTTACTGGTATATGCAGTGTAAAAAGATTAAATTTAACACATAACGCATCTTTATACACACTTTTATTTGGAAAAAATTATAATTATAACCTGAAAACTGATTACATGAGTATATTTATCGCATGTATAATACAGAACCAATATAAAAAAAAATAAATCACCATATCAAATACAAAAAAAGGTCTTAGCACTTTTAAAACATGAAAGTGAAGAAATTATGCACACAGAAAAAAACCGTTTAGAATCATCATTTGCGTAGGGAATTGCGCTGAATGTATTAACAAAATTTACAGTATCGCGTGATATATTTGTCGTGTGAATAAAAATAAGTAATTAAATTATTCACAATTTAACAGAATCTTATTTGATATTTAAGAGCAAATATTTATTTTTTGATCAACTTTTATATAAACCTTTTCCTTAAAAACTTAACGTTTATGATTTTTTTAAATTAATAGTTTTTTCAAAACTTATTAATCTAAACGCAAATTTGAACTAATTCGTGACTGAAATCTCATCTTTTTAAAACTCGTATAAATTTACATAACCTATATTCCTTAACTAGTTCTGCAAAAGAAACTAAATGACAACAGCAAAAAGAATTTCTATTTTTGCGTGATTTTACCGAGAAAATAAAAGCAGACGAATAAAATAAATACATATTTTTTTTTTTTATATATATCTATCGTAAATATTATTTTACTAGCAAACGATTTTCCCAATTTAGTTGATTTTTTATGAATAGTGCTTTAATTTGTTAAAATAAAAAATATATGTATTATTTTAAATATAATCCTTCATTTCTTATTTGTGCAAACGATAAATGATATTGAGGATGAACTTTAGAAATAAATGTATTTAAAGATCAGTAAAAATTTGGAAAATATTTTAACACTACTGCAATAATATTTTATTAGACTTTTGAAGGTATGCATTATTTGAATTAACTAATCATATAAATGTCTGAGAAATTGCACCTGAAAATTATTTTGTATAATTTATACAAAAAAAGGATAAATTTTCGTTTAAAAAATTCCACAAAAAAGGCGATAGGAAAGAGAAAAATTATTATTTCAGAATTGTGCTTAATAAAAAAAGAAATTACATAATAATTAACAAAAAAAAAAAAAAAAAAAAAAAAGATTCAAGGCATAAATTAGTTATGCCGTTTTGTCAATAAAAATATTAGTTTAAAAATTGCAGATAAAAATAAATTTCCATGAAATAAATTCGGAAATATAAATTTACTTTATTAAAAAAATATCAAAAAGTTCAAAGCTGTAGAATTTCCAATACTGCTTAAAATATGTAACGTGTAAAAAGTATGTAAAGATAAAAATAATATGTAATTGTGTAATATTCATTTGAAAATCTGAAAAAAGTAATTGAGCAAAATTATTAATATTTAAAGTAAAAGGGATTTTAAAATATTCAAAATTTTTTATGCTTTTTGAAAATTCTAATTATATAAGCATTTTTTATTTATTTTATAAATTTTGAAGTGCAATTAGTTTATCATTTGAACCATATTTTTTTAAGTAAGAAAAATAAAAGTAAAAAAAATAAACAATCTACATAAGAAAATGTTAATAAGTTCAAAGCTGTAGAATTCCAAATTCAGCTTAAAATATGTAACATGTAAAAAGTACGTAAAGATTTAAAAAAAAAAAAAAAAAAGTGGTCCAACTTGGAGTTGAACCCGCCACCTCCGAGTCTGGAGTCCAGCACTTTACCTCGGAGCTACGAAGCTGCTGACCAAATGGTATACTAACAGGTATTTAAAATAAACGCTAAACTTTGACCCCCCCCCCCCAATTTTTCAAAACCCAAGGCCCATTTGAAAGAATCCTTTCAGCTGAATAATTAGTGGTATAACCCCTACAACATACTTAGAAATCATTAAAATCTGTGAGCACCATGTTTGGTGGTGCCCTTGTTAGTTAAAGTAAATATAATATATATATAATTTAACAAAAATATCATTTAATGTATTAATTCATTAATTTTTAATTAAAACAACCGCTTTCTATTTGCATTTATAGTACAGCATATTTAATATGAATGAAATAATTATGAGGCACATATTTTACAAGTACATGTTATCTTAGATGAACTCTTACCACAAACATATTTGTTGCATACATTGGAAGTATAAATCGCTTTGTTTTTGTTGCATAATCGAATTTGACAAGATTTGCGATCATAAGGATTATTTTGTGAATTTTCTAGAATACAATCCATTGATTTACGTTCTTGTTTTTGGAAGGAGGTTTCTTTTCTGCAGCACCTATATTCACTGGAGAGTACTTCGAATAATTGAAATAAAAATTGTTTTCTAGTTATATTTTTATCACAAGTCTCTTTATATAAAATCCACGCATTTATTGCTGCCAAGTCCAAAATATTATAAAATACCTGCAAAGGCCATCTACGTGACCCTGCTTTTACGCTATATTTGCGGGCCATTTGGTCAACTACGTCTACTCCAAACTTGGTCTCATTGTAAAATGACACAGTTGCAGGAATTTGTTTTCGATTAGGAGCAATTTTTACAGATTTATGTTTTGAGCTAAGAAGTAGTACTTTTTTTACATACTTACTTTTGTAACCTGTTAAAACAATATTATTTGATTTGTAGAGTTTTGTGGAGAAAAGAGCCATGTTATCTTTTCTAACTTTAGCTATTTTCGGCAATTCTCTTTTATTTGCCCGTATAGTTCCAACAAGACTTGTTTTTTTGGCCAGTGGCTTCTTTGCGAGCTGCATACTTGTAAAAAAATTATCCGTTGTTATATTCCTCCCACAATTTACGTAGTTTTTTACAAGATTCAAAACTACAAATTCATCCAAAGGTACTCCTGATGGTCTAAGTTCGTCTTTGGCTAAATAGGGAAAGCCATATATAAGATATTTACTTCGCACGTCTACAGCTAACCAAAACTTAATTCAGAATTTGTCTGGTTTTTTGGGCATATATTGCAGAAATTCGCATCTTGCCTTTGTGGGAAACAATTGTTCATCTACGCTTATATTCTGATCTGGTTTGTAACAAGCTTGGCTGTTATCAATAAAGGACTTCCAAATTTCGGAAGCTAATCCAAATTTGTCAATTCGTAAGCGAACACTCCTCTCACTTTTTTTGTCAAAACGAATGAATCTCATAATTTCTAAAAATCTATTTCTATTCATAGTTTCGAGAAAGAAAGAAGGTCCCCATTTTTCTGACCACAAATAGGATAATTTCAAATTTCTCGCTTCATAGGCTCTTCGAGCATACAAAATAGCTAAAAACGCATACAATTCTTCAATAGTAATTTTCTAATCGTTCTTCTGTAAAATATTTCTGTCCTCTAGCTCATTGCAAGTTTTTATGTGCTTCAACATTCGATTATCAATTATAAATCTAAATACACTGCTAACATTACCAAGCATAATGTTTCGTTTCGCATAACGAGTTGGGCCTGAAGTATCTATATTAATAAAATAACAAATCGCTCTGTCTGTGTGTGTGTGTGTGTGTATGTGTGTGTCTGCGATAGTTAGCGAAAACTACGGTACGTACGAAGCTCAAAATTTTTCTGAGAGTAGCCCAATATCTCTCCTGATGCACCTGACGCTCATAATTTCAAAATTCTATTTATTAACTGAGTAATTAATTAAATTCCAAACCTCACTCTCATAAAAAATCGCTTTTTTTTCGCCGTTTTCCTTTTTATTCTCTTATGGTTGGTTGGTTGCATAAAATTTTCGCAGAAATAATTAAAAAAGCTGGGACTGACCTTTAAAATTCATAGACTGGCAAACTGTCAGTTTAAATGAGGATTTTTTTTTTTTTATCAAAACTGCTGTACGCCATGGAGGAAAAAGATAGGTGGTGGCGAAGTAAACCGAAAAAAAAAAAAAAGGTTTGCAATATGAAACCATTTATCGCTGAAGTTTTAATGTCTCAAACAAAAGCACGAGGAAGGAATTTTGTATTAATAAGACGGATTGGAAGAAATGAATTACAGCTGAAGCATATTTTACGAAGAAATAGTAATTTTTTTAAATGTTTTTTTTTCTATTATATTATTTATTAAAATAAATGTTTGCTTTTAAAATAATTGAAATTTTAAAATTAAAAATAATTAAATGTCAAAATAAAATAAAATAAAATATTGAAAACATATGATTTGAAGTAAAAAATTCTATTACTAAAAGTTTTCTCTTTTTTTCAGAAATTTTTAATACTTTATAACGTAGATGAAAAATGTTTATGATTTAACAACGTATTAATAATTCCATGTGATTATATAAAATATAGTGATGAAAAGATTCTTTTAAAATCATGCATGAACACTTAAATAATAATAATAATCTAAAATCTAGATTTCAGAGTGCAGACGATTTTAAGATATTAACGAAAGAATGTTGATTTTTCAAGCAAAATATTAAATGATGCTTCTATATTGATATTTCAAAGTCATACGATAAAAATAATCAAATAATTCTTGCTTATTATTGATCTATTTGTATTTTTCATGCATTCTTATCGTATATTACATGCAATAATGACACAAAATGTTATTCTTTAAACGAAATTTTAGTCATCTATTCAATAACAGTTTAAAAGGTAAAAAACAAAGAAATACTGATTTAAATCAGTTTGAATTGATCGGAGTTTAAAGCACATCGTTTTGTTGGTGCTTATTTGGACTTAATGTAGCGGATTTTAGAGTTACATTTTTTGCGTCACCCCAAGACATTATACGGCCACTCTATTAATTTCTTTTTACTGTATGGTTGTACGCATATTTTTAGCATTTCGAACATTAGAATGTATGAGTCTTTAGCTGTGTTGCAGTAAAAAAATTACACAACACTTTTCTATGAGTTTATTTTTTTAATCATTGATTAAATTTAAATGTGTTCTATTCAATTTAAAATTGTAATATGGCTTTAATTTGTTTTAAAAACAAAAATAAAATAGCTGTTTGCCGTACAATTGTTTGTATGATTCATTCACCATAATAAATTATCAAATAGCAAAGTAAATTATTTGTCAGAAATAGCCATAAAAAGAATAGTAACAAAACTGATTATAACCTTAATCTTTAGACTAATTTAAACGTAACCCGATCCCAAACAAAAAAAACAAAAACAAAAAAACAAAAAAACAAAAAACAACAACAGAAACAACAACCAAAAAAAAAAAAAAAAAAACAGACCACACTCCGATCCGTGATGCACAAAATTTCCGTGAGTATAAACCCGACCCTACCCTAAAAATTCTGTTTGTAGAAAACTATGGATTTGATAACTGACCCGAACCAAATCTGAATCCCGCAAAAATGTTCAAGTGAAGCATAACCCGATCCAAACAAGGAAAAATAATTTTCGTGGGCATGAAACCTGACCAGAACCTAAATATTTTCTTTAAAAAAAAAAACCCGAAATCTGGCTCGAACGAAATCTGAAAGCGATAAAAATATTCCAGAGAACTATAACCCGATCCCAGCAAGACAAAATATTTCCATGGACATGAACACAATCTGAACCCCAAAAAATTCTTTGAAAAAATTGCGAACTGAACGAAATCTGAAATTGGCAAAAATATTCCAGTGAAGCATGTCCTTATTCGAACAAGACAGAATAATTTCCGTGAACATGCAAGAAGTCCCGAACCCAACAGTTATATTTGAAGAAAAACCCGAAATCTCAATTGAACCAAATCTGGACCCGAAAAAAATATTCCAAAGAACTATAGCCCAATCCAAGCAAGACGAAATAAATTCTATGGAGATAAACCCGACTCGAACCTAAAAAATTCGATTTGAAAAAACCTGAAATTTGACCCAAACCACATCTAAATTCGACCAAAATATTCGAAAGAATCATAACTGGATTCGAGTATGACAAAATAATTTCCGTGAACATGAACGAGATCCGAACCTGAAAATTCTATTTGAAAAAATACATGAAATTTGAATCGAGCCAAATCGGAATCTGATACAAAATATTCCAAAGAATCGTAACCGGATCTGAATAAGACAAAAAATTTCCATTCACATAAACCGAATCTGAACTTAAAAAATTTCTTTGAAAAAATCACAAAATCTGAACTGAACCAAATCTGAACTTGAAAAAAATATTCCAGTGAAGCATGTTCTTATTCGAACAAGGCAGCATAATTTCCGTGAACACGCAAAAAGACCCGAACCCAAAAATTCTATTTGAAGAAAAAGCCGAAATCTAAATTGAACCAAATCTGTTCCCGACAAAAATATTCCAAAGAACCATAACTGTATCTGAGCAAGACAAAATAATTTCCATGGACATGAATACGACCCGAACATTAAAACTCAATATCAAAAAATACCTAAAATCTGAACCGAACGAAATCTGAACCTGACGAAAATGTTCTAATGAATCATAACCAGATCCGAACAAGACAAAATAATTTCCATGGACATGAAATCAATATATGGTTTGGTAACATTTAGGTTACAATTACATTACGGTAAGTCTTTGATTATATTTAATTTCCCGTTAGGTTACAGTTAGGTCACGGTTAAGTTAAAGTTAGGTTAAAGTTAAATCGCATGTATGTTATGGTTAGAATAAGGATATGTTACAATAAAGTGAAGGCTAGGTTACATTTATGTTATATTTAATTTACGGTAAGGTACTGTTAAGTCGAAGTTAGGTTACATGCAGGTTATGGTTACGGTACAAAAGTTTACAGTTAGGAATTTATCCACAGAGTGAACATTACGCATGATTTGATTAAAATAACACTTACTTTTATTAAATGGCTCTGAAATTGTAATATTATATACCAACCTTTTAGCTACCAGCGAGTATCGATTTCATTCATGGTATAGTCGGATTTAAGAGTGATATAATTAGTTCGAAATTCAAAATATTTCACTTGGGATTTCTATGTGAAAAAAAAATAATTAGTTACGTGACTTAACAGTGATTTTTGGTAAATATCAACACTTTAACACGAAAATCCCGCAGTCGTTGGATACATATTCCCTCCCGCGTTTCTCATCGCTCATTTTGAGTATTTTTAGAGCTTAACATTAGTTGTTTTTTAAACCGATTTTTCACACAGTCAGTGGCCACGTATTTCAGACATAGCATTTCTGCATGTTTCGAGTTCTTGATAAATTCATACAAATTTCAGGTTCGTTTAATATTGTTAATACGGACCCGGGCAACGCCGGGCGGGTCAGCTAGTCCTTGAATATAGTGTGTGATGGGAGTCTACCAACACAACCTTTCCCTATTTCTTCCCATTCAGTACCGTCGAGAGCAATTTCTTTTTCCTGTCTTTTTTCAGTTTCTGTTTGGCTGTACGATTCAGTTTCTAAAATTATTCGCAATCGCTTTCTGCGTTTCTGGCTCTTTTGGGGAATTTCATCTTCACTTTCATATTCTTCTTCTTCACTTTCTTCAATATATCGTACTTCAATTTCATTTCTAGAATTTTCAGAGTCATTATTATTACTTGAATTGGTGTCCGAACAATCTTCATTTATACTAGTGAGTTCTTTGTATTCTCCGAATAACTCTTTTTTCCTCGAAATCGTTTCAGTTTTAACTAAAATTTACAAAAAATATGTGTTATTTTTTTCATAAAAATATATTCATACTTTTTTCTGAGATTAGACTTTGCACAGAATACACTATTCACAGATTGCACTTTTCACTAAGAACGTTATCACATTAGAAGTACAATTGATAATGGTCGCGTCCTAATTACATTTACCAGTTACTGATACGTTTGATATGAAGCCTGGAGCAGATTGCGCATGGGCGAAAAGGGCTAGTCTATGTGGAAAATGGGGAAGTCCGCACCACTTCGGGACGAGTTTGTTAATTGCCAAAGCCGTCAATTTGACGGGTCTTGGTATAAATAGGTATAGGTCATACTGATTACGGAAATTAAAATGGGTGAAAGGAAATTGAATAGGAATATTTAAATATTCTTATGTTTCATTAAAAGTCGTATCATAAAATTTTGGAACTCGCCATAAATTATATCAAAATTTTAAGCATGAAATTTGAAAACCGTCTAAATGACGGTCTTGGTCGTTCTAGTGTTAATTACTTACCCATCATACGTAGTATAGGGTAAGTCTTGCAATCGTTTTGAAAATCGAAAAAAAAATTTTGACGGATTTACACGTTTTAGATAGTGGAGATTCCGAAAAACATATTTTTGGAAAAAAATTTTTGCCGTCCGTCTGTCTGTCAGTCTGTTTGTCTGTAAACGCTCTATCTCCCGAACAAACTGAGATAGAGACTTGAAATTTTGTATGTACTTAGTATGTAAGAATGGGACGAACCCTATTTAATATCAGGAACCTCGATTATCCGGAACTATTTTTTTCGGACTCTCGAAAAATTCGTCCTGATGAAAGATATATAAAAATTTTCGAATTTTTTTGCTCTAAGGAATGGACGTAAAAGGCAATAAAATAACACACATTTTGCATATAGAACGAAGTTTATCGATTATTAGTTGCCGAGATATTTGTAATCTTGTTTTCCACATTCTTCAATTTTTCATGACCCTGTATTTCATTCAAATTTCAATTCAGAAGTATATTTTAATTGGAAATGAGACGCTTAATCCGACGCAGTTAATTGTTAGTTAATAGAATTATTATTTTTGGAGTTATAAGGATGTTTCTTTTACGCAGTTCGGTACTACTTGAATAGTTTGGCGTTTTATATAATTTGTCGAAATTGATACATCAGCAGTTCTTTAATATAGCATTACTATGTATATTAACTATATTTAAATTTTGTTTATGAATTGCAATGCATTGTATAAATAGTTTCACATGTTTTATTTTCATATACATATCCATGATGGGTAAGTATTACGGTGGTTCCCAACGACTATAGTTTCCCTATAATGCTAATGAGAAGTGTGTACTTGTTTTATCGAACAGAACTTTCTCATATCCGGGTCAATGTTATTTAGTTTTAAGCGTAAGTCAAATTCAATGTCTAATTTATTACTTACCCATCATACGTAGTATAGGGTAAGTCTTGCAATCGTTTTGAAAATCGAAAAAAAAATTTGACGGATTTACACGTTTTAGATAGTGGAGATTCCGAAAAACATATTTTTAGAAAAAAAAGATTTGCCATCCGTCTGTCTGTCTGTCTGTAAACGCTCTATCTCACGAACATTACGGTGGCCCCCAACGACTAGTTCTTATATTTGTTTTTCAAATAAAGATCTAAAGAAAAAGTAGAGTCTATAAAGATACGTAATGCTAAAAACAAGCAGGAATTTTTCAGCTATCAGATATTTGTGGATATTCTTTTTTGATCATCAACCAAAATTCCATTAAATTCGTATTTTTGAATGTGGATTCCAATAATCCATCACAGGAGAGCTGAGTGAGTTCATTTCTCCCCTCTTTCGTGAGGATCAATGGCAAGGTATCTCCGATGAGAAACAGATTCCTTACCAAAAGCTCTGATGTTAAATTTTCAGGAAAATATATTCTTCAAAATCTGTTATCAAGGCTTTCGCAGTGATCATTTTTGTCTCGTGCCAAATCATGAGGTATTTTGATAGTTTCATTTTAGCCATCAAGTTTTCTAGCATAGGAAACAATGATAGGGTTCCTATTTTCCGAAATGCCATTCATTTTTTTTTTTTTCATTTCATAAGCTGCATTTTTTATTTTATTTCACGCATCCGAATCGGGCTTTTGCGTACTAGTAAACAGAGCTTTAAGTACCACTATTGGTACGCGTACCATAGTTTGAGAATCCGGGTTCTAATACATTTCAAAACTTTATTTGAACACATTATTGATATTTTTCATATAATTGGGATTTTTAATACTATTAGTGAGCATCCTAAAAATATGTATTAACCCTTTACGACACTACATGCCATATCTGACACATACTTAAAGACATTGTAATTTTCAATATGTTCCATGAATTTGGCCTATATGATCTTTCCCTGATCAACAGTAATCTAAATAATGGAATAGTACTTTTTTTTGTCCATGTCAGATGACGGTATAAGACAAAAAATTAGAGTTTGTTGTTCGGAAACAAAAGAAAGATTAAGCTGTTATGGTAAGATTTACTATTTCATAATTTTTGCTCAATACTTAAATGTTAATACAAAAAAAAACATTGCAGAGTGTTAAGCAGATAAAATTAATTAATTTAAGCTCAATTAACTGCAAAATATAGCAATACATTTTTTTAAAAAAAACCTAATTGTGTACATATAGAGCACACCATAAAATATCAAAATCTAGCTAAATTTATTTTTTTTTTTTTTTTTTTTTTTTTTACTATTTTTCCCAATAGACCAATATATACAAAATATCATAAAAATATTTATTCTAAAACCAAAAAGTCAAGAACAAACATTAAAAATATTTATTTACTTAAAAAACGTTACTTTACTAAAAACATATTAAAAATGTATTAAAAACTTATATTGACATGTTTTGACTCCTTTATTGAATAATCATCAGAATGTATAACAGAAAAAACTATGAACATAACGTACATAAAAATCGAGAAAATAGCCATTGAATACAAATAAAACGCACAACCCGCTTTATATTTTCAATATCGCCTGCGTTTTCATTTCCATCATGGCCGTAAGTTTTCCAACCACTCAGTCAATATATTTGGGATACGAAAAGATAACGTATCGTTACAAACATTTGCTAAATAAATCTTAATGGATTCCCTTATAAATAACTGTTAATAAAAATTAAATTTGTAAATCAATCTACTCTCATTATAAAGTATGCTAATGGTCTCTCTTTTACAATATATGGCCAAAGATAACCGCCACTTGCGATTTTAGACGTTTTGTTTAAAATCTAGAAAAATACAAGCAATTATTCTGAAACTCCAAGTACTTAAACAAAACAGTACAGGTCACATATTTCTATGAAGATTTCTTCCCGAACAAATTGAAAAAGTCAACAAATTGAAAAAGAACGAAGATCTTTTGCATAACCCTATCAAAACTAATGTAGCAAAAGCGTTTAAACTGCAGATTACGATTAAGTGGCTTATTGCAATGAACTGTGGTCAATTTTATGAGGATAGCATGTATACTCGTAGAGAAATTAAGATTTTTGTAAAAACAGTCCCAAATTTTATTAAGATTTTTGCTGAGAATTTGGAGAGTTCTTAATATATATATATATTTCTTTTCAGAAAATATGACAAATAATATTGTACATAATACCGCATAATCAGAGTAAAAAAAAAATAATAAAATTTGTATGTAAAATGAGCAGATTTACTAAATAATGTTTCATAGCGTATGCGTGAACGTAATCGAAATATAATTTGCATAATATGTTAGCAAGGTGTAGAGAGCAACTTAGTCTCAAAAACATACCTTAAAAATTTTGAAAATTATCGTTGATAGAATAAGCTCAAAATCCATTATTCCAAAAATGAAGCAGAAAGATGAGGGGTTGTATCCATGTGCCCATAGATTACTGTCCATATAACATACACAATATTGCACGTACTACTAGATTTGGTTACAATCCCTCTCTGTCTACTGGTTTTGAAAATTCAGAACAGAAAGTGGACATCAAAACAAAGCCTCCATGGCCATATGAGGTACCGGTTTCATTTACTTTGGGCATATCTATCTATATTATAAAAGCCAAACGTATCTGCGTGTAACGTATACGTCACTTTGCGAGTGGTAACATTTTCACATGCAATTCATTTTGCAGTTTTTGGTACTGCAAGTTTTATACTTATAAACATAGCACATTTTCAATTTTTACATTCTCGTTAAGAGAAAAAAAATGTACTTTTAAATGCAATTTGTTTGAAATTTGTACCGCACTTTATTTTGGACATATTAATTTTTTTTTTTTTTTTTTTTTTTTTTTTTTTTTAGTTTTTAGTGCGAATTTTGTCATTGTGACCACAGAAATATGTCCTTTTCTCTTATAATTGATAAAATTTGAAATGAAAGTACTATGTTAAAAAAATCGTCCGTTATAAAATTCTTTTTTTTTTTCGTTTTTTTTTTTCAACAAGTAAATGTTTTTTAAAGTATTGTAAACTTACCTTACTAATGATACATCACTTTGTCTTTACAAAAATGTAGTTTAAATAAAATTTGAGTGGTTTTACATCGTATACAGTTAATTCATATGAGAAAACTGAAAAAGTACAATTTTATTTATCCGTATGTAATGATATTTTCCAAATTTTGAAAAAAAAAAAAAAATACAAATGAATGATTTTTGACAAAACATAGAACAACAAACAAGTGAAGATCTATAAATCATCAAATACTCGATTTGTTTTGCTGAGCGTCTTAAATATTGTTTTTTGCTTTGTTTGTGTGTTATTCCGTCCTAATGACACCATATACATGTTTTGTATAGATGTATCTAAGACTGGATCTGCAAAAGGGGAATGTTTCACGGATGCAAACAATGTCATTTTATTTAAGAAAAGCATGTTTTTCAACTCTTAAACTTGAAATATATTTTGTAGAAATGCGTCATTTCACCCTAGCTACTTTGAAATTTTTCATATGAGAAAAACTTTGAAATTCTTTACTTTTAAAAATAACGCAATCGAAATCACAGATTGATAAAGAGCAAAGTTTTACAAAATTTTAGAGTGTCTTTATAGAAAAGCAGTAACATACAGTCTACATGGTCAGATTAGAAGTTTCTTGTCCAAAAAATAGTGATAAATATTAAAGAACCTAATGATATTTGCCTGGTTGAATTCGCTTCATCGAGTTACAGAAAAAAACAATGAAGATCTTGGTAAAAATTTAAGGTTTACAATAATACCAGGTTCCCCATGTTTTTGTCCAAAATTCTCTTGACTAAAAAAATTTTTGTTGCTATTCTTTAACACATTCAGCTTTAATTTTATAAAAAAGGACAAAATTTGCTTAATTTAATGTTTCATAATTTTATATAACCTGTACATATATGGTTGTTTTTTAGTCATCCGCCCTGAGCTTTCTACTGAACCAATTTTATTAATAATTTGTTTTAACTGTTCTTTTGCAAATGTGCCTGCACTACATGGTGTTTTTTTTTTCTTTTTTAAATATTGCCATTTTCATATTTAAATTAAATAAATATTATAGCAAATTTCTTGAAAATGGTAATGATAGATAACTTTCATTATTCCAGAACTGAGAGAATTGTAAGATTTACTTATCTTCATTCATGCCATTTTCTGATAAAATTGAAAAAAAAAAAAAAAAAAAAAAAAAAAAAAACTTTTTTTTTTTTTTTTTTTTTTTTTTTGTTATGTAAGGTTTAGTGGCGCAAAACCCCGTTAGGGACATACTGTGCCAAAGTATTTTGGACGAAAAATTACATATTGTTTTTGAAACCACGCATTTTTCTTCATAAAGTTTTCATATTTTTTTCCTTCTGCATGTGTACTGATAATAATTTTGAGACACTGAAAGAAATGCTTAAGTTTCTTAAATGCTTGACTATTAAAAATGGTGTTATAATTAAAAGAAAACGATCATTTTCTTAAATAAAATTAAACATTTTAACAGACATGCGTTAAAAAAAATAAATTATGAAAGTTTTTATTCTTTGGTACTGAGATTAACATCAGAAGTTCAGAATGCAACTGTTCACATGCAAAGATGTTGTTGACAATTGTGACTTCAAGATTTGAGTTAAAGTGAATTTAAAATGATCAAATTAAAATGCTTATTTTTAAAACATGATGAATACAGGTATGACATATGCGTATGTAAATTTTAAGAAGGTGAAAAATATCATGGGTTTAGATTTCACGTAATACTCTATGATTGTGTGAATTTGGAATGTATGTATCAATTACATTTATACCAAACATAAGAGCCTCAACTTCCTCATAATAACGGATATTTATTATATTTTACTGAATACATATGCGATTAAAGTTTAGTTTTAATAATTTGGACAGCTGAATTTTATAGAAATAACACACACACACACACACACATATATATATATATACATATATATATTAATTACTTACTTAAAATAATATTTGTTTGAGAGTTAGACTTATCAATATAAGGTGTATATTTTATTGTAGCTAATTTTGTAGGTTTATTATAAATCAATGAAACAGTTCCTTCTTAAATATTTTCTTTTGTCGAAATTCGGAATTTTCAGAATTTTAACTCAATAAAAAATTAAAAAATGTATCACAAAGCCCTTTAAAATAGAAATTGATTTTGTGCTAAAAAATAACCGTTTAATATAAAATAAGTGTATGTATCATTTGCTTAAAGAATCAAATACTTTTATTCTAAATTATTATTATGTATAAAAATATATACAAACATGCATAACTTTCCAACCATTTATACAAGATATTAATTTCAAATAGATGAATTCATTCGAAAAAAAAAAAAAAAAGTGCAACGATTCACACACTCTATAGTTATTTTAGCAAAGTAACTGAGACGCTAGCTGAGACGTATAAAATGATGAATATAATCACGTGTACAAGGTTACATTGATTTTTCTTCAATATATTTAGGAACATTATTAGACACACGACAATAGTCCAGGAAATCCATAACTTCACAAGTCACTCTTCGGGGGAACAGCCTGAAAAGAAAAGTAAGAATAAGAAATATTTTCAGTATTTTTCATTTATTTTTGAGAGTTTCCAAAACCTAGAAGTTATACATTTTTTTTACTTTCTTCTATCTTATGCAAGAAGAAAGTATTGGATTCATGAAAATTTTCGACTTTCGGTTTTCGACGGATTTATACGTTTTAGAAGGTCCTGAACACGTTTTGACTGTTTTTAGAAAATGTCTGTCTGTGAGTCTGTGTGTCTGTGAGTCTGTCTGTATGTGACAAAAAATTTGTGGGCGCTCTATCTCAAAAACTAATGCTCGAAATTTAATAAAATTTTATATTCAGTTAGACCTTGATATGAATTAGTGCCTATTGGTTTTTGGTGAAAATTGGCCTGCAGGTGGCGCTGCTATACTACGTTTTTCATGATTTTCAAGATTGCTATATCTCAAGAACTAATGCACAGAATTTCACCAAAGTTCAGATTCTGTGACCCCTTGATATACATAGACGCTGATTAAGTTTTGGTGTAAATTGGCCAGCAGGTGGTGCTGCTATGCCACGTTTTTCATGATTTTCATGATAGCTATATCTCAAGAACTAATGCACAGAATTTCACCAAACTTCAGATTCCGCGATACCTTGAGATACATAGCCGCTGATAAGGTTTTGGTGTGAACTGCCCTATAGGTGGCGCTGCTATGCTACATTTTGCACGATTTTTGCGATAGCTATATCTCAAGAACTAATGCAGAGAACTTCATCAAATTTTAGATTCTGTTACACTAGAATATATAACATAATTAGACGCTGATTACATTTTGGTATTAACCTTGCAACAGGTGGTGCAGCTATGCTGCATTTTGCACGATTTTTCCGATACCTATATCTCAACAACCAACGCACAGAATTTCATCAAACTTCAGATTTTGTTACAAAATGACATATAACATAATTACACGATGATTACGTTTTGTTATAAATCCTTCAACTGATGGTGTTGCTGTGCTATATTTTACACGGTTTTTTTAAACTAGCTATATCTCAAGTACTAATGCACAGAATTTCATCAAACTTCAGATTCTTTTACACCATAACATAATTAGACGCTTTTTTACTTTTTGGCATAAATTGTCCAAGATATGGTGTTGCTGTGCTACGTTTTGCAAATTTTTTGTTATAACTATATCTCAAGAACTAATGAACGAAATTCCATCAAATTTCAAATTCTGTTAGGTCTTGACATAAATAGATGCTTATTAGGTTTTAGTATAAATTACCCAACATGAGGCACTACTAAACTCATTTTCTCAGAATATTAATTAAATTTTGCGTTTTAGGCTTTTCGGATACCAGAATCTCATTAGGCTAGGTCAAATGTTCGAGGAAATTCGATAATGGGTAACTTTGGGGTCACCACGGTTTTTTTGTTTTTTTTTTTTAATGTTAAGATGTACTTATGAGATAGAAGAAAGTTTTGGGATTGACACATCCAACTAGTTTTTTTTTTTTTTTTTTTAACTTTAATAATACAGTGAAGTTTGAGATAAAAATGAATACAATATTTTCTGTCCAACAAGAATAACTAACGCTGTCACCACTTTAAATTAATATTTTGTGGCCAAAGAGCTTTCTAGGCTAATTTTACGAAATCTAATTGCATGCAAAAATATAAAAAATGGTAGTTTTATAGAGAAAAATTCGATAAACAAGATGCTATACAAATGTTTAGATGATATAAGTGATTCGATAAACAGGCCAGTTTTTAAAACGAAGAGTTATTTTAAGAGCTATTTGAGGCGTTCACACAGGTCAATCCAACTATCTCCTTGGCATGACTGGGTTGAAAATTTTCTATATATCTATACAGTGTTTATGAATGACCTTTTTTATAAGACAATTAATGAGTACAATCAAAATATGGTGAAAAAATAGTAGCTTTTTTATAGATAAATAATTTTAAATGTTTAAAATTAGTATTTTTAATTGATGAAGTTAATCGGATTGACTTCAGAACCCCTCATTTATAAGAAGTTGAGGTTATAAGAGTTAAATTCGGTGAAAATAGTTCCATTACAAAAGTTTTACATGAACAGAAACTATGCATATCAGTTCCATCTTTTCCAGAGATGTAATTGACAAACTTGAGGCTCACAGTGTGCAATTATTATTATTATTTTTAACTAAATTGTTTAAATTTTTTAAATTATAAATCAAAGTTGTTCCTTTTAATAGAGATTTGTTTGATTTTTCGAAAAAGTCATTCTTTATATCGTTTCCAAATTATCAAAGAGCGCAAACAATATTTTCTTCCAATTAAAAAACATATTTAACACGTGACTACTAAAAACAGATACAAAAATTTTAAATAATAATTTAATGATCTTGTGTTAAAATCAGCAAATGGGGAAAATTGTGTCACATTTAAAATATTATTGTTCCAAGTTCCAAACCATGTATTATCATAAATTTTAGATTATTATAACAAACAAATATTTATTCATGAGTCACGTGGTAAACAATTTCACTTAAAAAAAAAAATACCTGTTTCCTTTTAAGATACGGTAACAGATAAATTAAGCTTACTACCTAGGCCTTCTAAATTTTTTCTCAAGTCGAAATCGTAATTCAATTAATATTAAATTGCTAATTGATAAATAAATTCTGACAGTATGAAAGTATTGTATTGTGCACTGCACAGCACAAGCGCCTCTACGCGAGTTCTAGAACTGCCGGAATCAGTGTTGAATTCAGACACTTTTCTCTGGGAGGGACTTCAGTAGCTCCGGGGGGGGGGGGGGATTGTACTTTTTGATCATTGAAAACGCAAAATTTCAAAATTTTCGGGGGGAACATTTCATTGCTCCGGGGTGAGGAATGTCTCCCCCCCCCCCCTGAGCCACGCCCTGAATTCAATACTGTCCGGAACTAGCTCTTCCTGAAGTGGGCGCAATGTTAATCACAAAATTTCTTCTTTACATATAGGAACGAAATTAAGTTAGATAAAGATGTTAACAAAAAAAAATATGTATATGAATAAACTTACTTTACTAAGAGTAAGAGAAATCCATTGAAAGGTGGTATGGCGACAAGAAACTCTTCGGTTCGCACTGCGCGTATAATCTGCTTAGAAGCTTCTTCGATGCTGAGAATAGGAGTAAGCAATGGATACCTAGAGAAAAAGATTGATTGCAATTTGTAATTTGAAATAAGTATTAAATGCAGCGAAACTTTGGTTATGTATCACATTAAACAGTTTAAAGTATGGTCTTCGACCGGCGTACGATGACATGTTGATATAAGTAAAGGGCATGTTTACAAACAAACACTTACTTCAACCAATCTACCAATTACATTTTTCCTTTAGCGAACCTCACAGGAATCGCCATGATCCACGTTGACTAATCATACAACAGAACTTTTAATCGCAGACAAATCAGATCAATCGTAGACCAATCAAATCGCCTTGACTTCTTGTGTACAGTAGGAGTCTTAAAGATAAGCAGGAAATTACTGTGGATCCAAAGTAATTTTGCCCACAGTAACGTCAGCTACCCTTTCCTTATACCATAAGAAGATATGGGAATACCCACTGTTTACTCTTGTGGCCATTCGTGTAATTTTTCATAGATACTTCCAATTATTTTATTACAAAACATAATTAAGATAAAAATCTGTATAACCAATTAAATACTATTGTACTCAACTCTCAAAAATATAACTATTTGGTAACAAAATGCATTTTGCTTGTATACATAAAGAAAATTTAAATTTTGTTACTCTTGGTAACAAGAGTAAAAAAAAAAAATGATTTAATATATATAGACAAGTTAAATGCTGCTTGTTACAAAATAAATATATGTTACGTGAGTGGAAAACAGTGGCATTTAGCTGGTTATATCGATTTTTATCTTAATTATGTTTTGTAATAAAATAATTGGAAGTATTTATGAAAATTTGATCATAAGAGTAGCGAATGGACGTTCCCATATCAGGTGTGATGCCAAAATTTTCAATATATTTTTTATCAAGATTCTAAATGCACTTTACACGTGTAAATAAGATATAATACGTGTAATTCATATCAGCTCTTAAATTTAAAAATAAATCTCTCATCAATTTTTACTAGTTTTGGTTTTTATTCGTCCCTCTCTTTTCGGGCTTTCACTAAAACTATAAAACTGGTAAAGTATATCTCCACGGCGTAGTTACTCATTCATCCGTTCAATTTATTTTTTATTCAATCTACTTTTCACTGTATTCCATTTATGAGTTTTGTATAAAAAAAAATCTCAGAAGTGGCAAATGATCCCTATTGGAAACACTATAAAAATAATTGGTCATTTTAATTCTTGAAAATATATATATATATTTAAATTAAAGCATCAGAAATCGAAATGTGCAAAAAATAAGAAATTAAAACATATCTAGATGTGAATTTGTCCGGTTATTCGGTTATCTGACTGAACGATCTGAATTCGTCCTGATTCGTACTTCCATCGGTAATTTATTCATGCACATTTATTAACCCTTTATGTTCCGACGTTTTTTCAAAACAGGGCAGTCAAACGAGGCACAATTGAGTGTCATGGTGTCCTTTGAAGTTTCTCTTGGCACCCTCTAACGGTTTTCTGTTATTTATTACTTACCCATAATACGTAGTATAGGGTAAGTCTTGCAATCGTTTTGAAAATCGAAAAAAAATTTTGACGGATTTACACGTTTTAGATAGTGGAAATTCCGAAAAACATATTTTTAGAAAAAAAAAATTGCCGTCCGTCTGTCTGTCTGTCTGTGTCTGTCTGTCTGTCTGTCTGTCTGTAAACGCTCTATCTCTCGAACAAATTGAGATAGAGACTTGAAATTTTGTATGTAGTTAGTATGTAAGAATGGGACGAACCCTATTTAATATCAGCAACCTCGATTGTCCGGAACTTTTTTCTTCGGACCCTCGAAAAATTCTTTCTGATGAAAGGTACATAAAAATTTTCGAATTTTTTTCTTCTAAGGAATGGACGTAAAAGGCAGTAAAATAACACACATTTTGCATATAGAACGAAGTCGATCGGATTATTAGTTGCCGAGATATTTGTAATCTTGTTTTCCACATTCTTCGATTTTTCATGACCCTGTATTTCATTCAAATTTCAATTCGGAAGTATATTTTAATTGGAAATGAGACGCTTAATCCGACGCAGTTAATTGTTAGTTAATAGAATTATTATTTTTGGAGTTATAAGGATGTTTCTTTTACGCAGTTCGGTACTACTTGAGTAGTTTGGCGTTTTATATAATTTGTCGAAATTGTTACATCAGCAGTTCTTTAATATAGCATTACTATGTATATTAACAATATTTAAATTTTGTTTATGAATTGCAATGAATTGTATAAATAGTTCCACATGTTTTATTTTCATATACTTATCCATGATGGGTAAGTATTACGGTGGCCCCCAACGACTAGTTTTTAAAACAAAATGCAAATCCATTTAAAAAATTAAAAAGTTTCTTAAAATCATTGTTGCATGCAAGTTGCTTTTTCGTACTTTCTTTTCCAAAAATTTTTGTAATTGCCTCTCTTTAAATCAGGAAAATATAATGATAACTTTATGCATGTTTTTTTCCGCAATTTATTTTTTCTTGCCTTTAATTTGTTGTGGCTTTTCAGACATGTTGTGTAGTATGTATTAGAGGTCTGCACGGGCCGAAATTTGGAGGCTCGAGCCCGGCCCGAAAGTTAAAATCTTCGCCCGGGCCCGGCCCGGCCCGAACGAAAAAAATATTGGCCCGACCCGACCCGGCCCGAAAGTTAAAATTTCGGCCCGAGCCCGGCCCGAACGAAAAAAATATTGGCCCGACCCGGCCCGACCCGGCCCGGCCCGAAAGTTAAAATTTCGGCCCGAACCCGGCCCTACTGCTAACTCTAACGGAAAAGTTCAGACCAAAAAAACTTATCTTATTCTTTTTTTTCTTTCATGTTTATAATAATCTCTATTTATGCAGAAGTGCCACAGGCTGCGATTTTTACGCTTTTAATGATCCTTTGTTTGTTATATGTAAATGGTTCAATTATCATTAGTATTATTAATACATTAAAAAAATTAAAAAATGATATATGGTAAAAGGCATTGGAAAGAAAGGCTTCTAAGGCATTGGAAAGAAAAAAATACGTTTTCTTCTTAGCAAATGTAAATGTTAAATATATATTTTTTTTCGCACATTGTTGTATTAATTTTGCATGAATGAACACTTTAAAAAAATTTGCTGTTTTCAGTTTAAACAAAAATTCCGTCATAATCGTGTTTTTTTTTCTTTTTAAATTCTATATTTTAAGACGCCTAATAATCTACGATTATTTAAAAAGGATAAATTCTAATGTTTAATTGTAGAATAATGACGACTTAAAAGTATATGTCTATTTTGCAAAAATTCTGGACCAAGTCTATTTTGGACCAAGCCAAACTTTACTGATTTATGAACAGACTTTTCCACGTCGAGAAAAAGATTTTCATACGGGAAGATTCAACAGGAACTGATTATTTTGGTCCGTGAAGACTAGGAAATTAGTCTCGGCTTCGTACGGAAAAAATAAGTTAGGCTCGGCTCGGCCCGGCCCGGCCCGATACTCCAGGAAAAAAAGGCCCGAGCCCGGCCCGGCCCGAAGAGATTAGTGACTAGGCCCGTCCGGCCCGGCCCGAGTCTTCAGAAGCAAGGCCCGGGCCCGGCCCGGCCCGAATGCCTTTACTGAAAATCGGCCCGAACCCGGCCCGCGGGCCGGGCCGGGCTCGGGCTTCGGGCCGAGGCCCGGCCCGTGCAGACCTCTAGTATGTATGTAGCATGTGTACACTATTCCTACTGCCGCAGAACAAATGTAGTGCATTTTCCAAATCATTTGAGTAATCAAGCACCTTTTAGACCGGGAAGCGGCAGCACAGAAATCACCTCATCAAATTCACGGATGAAAAATTAGGATTATTTAAATCTTAATTCCCATATTAAACCTCAATCGGTCTGCCAAGTCATATTTTAGTGGAAAATGCCTAAAAACTCGATTTTCGCAGTTGACTTATAAATTTACCATTAGGTATTCTTGCTTGCAATCCTCCATATTTTCACACATTTGGGTGCATTAAAACACAATGGTAAACCGATAAAATCGGGACTTTCGGTGTTTTTCACCAAGGTTTGACTTGAAAGACCAATTGCGTATTAATATTGAATCGAGATTTAACTAATCCTAGATTTTTATCCATAAACGTGATGAGGTGACTGTCTGTGCTGCCGCATCCCGGTGTATTTGTTTACTTGTCACTTGATGAAGTGCGCCCCTATACTTACTGCAAGGTTAACCTTTTCCGGCACACTGTGCTCAGTCTGGCATACCCATTTTAATTTCAAACATGCAAATGGCACCAATATTATTTTAATAAAATTTTGTTTTTACAATGAAAGCTTAAATTAGGGGATTCTTATTTTCTAAAAAAGTCGTTTGTAAAATCCGGTGACAGCCTATAATTTCTCATTTTACTAACAGAATTTGCCCGTGCCGGAAATGATTAAACAGGCTTGTTGCAAAGTACCTATTGTATTGTAATGTTATATAATAATTCATCCGTTACCAATGGTATATTTCAGGATAAATGTCAAATATCTTACTCTATTATCAGAAAATATTATTAATAATTTTGAGAAGCAAAAAATATTTTGAAAGGATGTTTTCCAGCTACGTATCTCATTCTTGCTTTCACTTTGGTATATTCACTTTCTGTTTTGATCAACATTTATAGGCAAAATCATGGAATTTTTTTTTTTTTTTTCATATTTTTAACGTCTGAGAAATAATATTATTTGTTAAATTTAAAAAAAAAAAGTATTTCTTTACTTTATTTTTAACCGTTTGAAGAGCGGTGGGATACATTTTATTTCACTTTAATTTAGTGAATGTATACCAAAAATTTTTGAGCAAAATTTTACTTTATAACTTGCTGAAGAAAAACTATAAAATTGAGTTTCGATATTTTGAAACAATTTTTGTAAAAGTTAGGTTGTGTATTCAACGCGACAGAAAACAATTATTTTAAATGTTTTTGAAGAGGTACTTTCAAGTATCGTCGACATAAAAATAAATTTCTAAATTATTTATTTTTCAGGTGTAGAATAATAATAGAAAACTGCAATGAAATTTCTTTTATCGAAACGCTTCTTTGTATTTTATATGCTGATTACGGAGAAAATATTCAAAAGTTTCCACCATGTGCAGTTTAGGCAAACGTCGAGAATTTGTCTGGTTGGAAATTATAAATTTAGTCATAGAAAAATCAGAATTTCCAATTTAAGTTATAAATCTAATCATAAAGATAGCAAACGCTATAGAGGATTTTTACATAGTTCTGATTGGAGTTGTATGTTGGATGAAGGTTCAGATTCTTTAAAAAAACTATTCGAATTGATTTTAATTTAAAAGAAAAATACCGTGAGGGTAAATAAAAGATATTGCATAACTAGATGGAGACCAAAACGAAGCAAGCGCTTACATCGACCATTGTCACAGAGAGAATGTACTGACTATCATTTCAAGAGCAATGAAAAGCTGTGAATTTCGATTGCAATGTATCAAACAAAAATAGAAACCTTGGCCTATAATAAATCTAAAAGATACTCGTTTAATATTATTAGTGAATCCCAATTCAGTTAATCAATTTATCAATTAGTGTAATCAAAATTACAATGCTTACATTAGAATGCCAAACGCAAGCCTTGGGAAAATTTATATTATGAAGCAGAAAGAGAGGCATTTAAAGTACCACAACTCTGAGTATGAGACATCTTCTATCTTAACCGACGCACACTATTATGGGTGAAATATAATCGATTAATTTCTTTACAGCTTATGAGCATTAATAAGCGTTTAGATGCATGCGGGGAAAAAGACAAATAATGAAAGAAAATTCTCTTTATTTTCTGATTTTAACTACATGAAAGGTATGTATCTGCACTCTTAAAGTTTTAAGATAGAAAAGTTTTTTGTTTATTAACGACTGAAAAGAGATGATAAGCAAGGAATGATATAGGACAAATAGGATGACAAGGAATGATATATATTAGCTGATATAGGTAAGAATAAATTAGTATATTTTAAAGGGAAAGTGTACGTAATCTGATGATTTGCAAGGGCTGTCATATTAGATTATGGAACATTTTAAATGTCAAGGAATGTTTCAATCAAAAAATGGTCAAATACATTCCTCTTAATTTCTACTTGGGAATCCAAATTCAGCATCAAACTTCAAACACATAAATGTCTGAACCACCCCAAACAGAAATGTAAAAGTTGCTGACATCAAGGTCATTTATTTAATCATGCTGTGTCATATGTAGATTTTTGACACATACTCGTTGCATACTTTCTACAACTTACACACGTTCTCACAAAGTATATGCATTATGCATCATTGAAAAATGCTAAATAAAATCATGCATCGCTTGGCAGAAAATTATCAATCGTCTCCTGTGAAGTTTTTTAAAAACTTAAAAGTAATATATATTTATATATTTCTTTTTATGGAATCCCAAAAGGACATCTAGAACATTAAAATTAAATAATTCATAAACTACTGAAAGAGGAAATAAGGGACGAATAAATTTTGCACACAGTATTTCTTAAAAAAGCAAACATTTTAGTTAGTAGATGCTGCTTCACTCCTTCAAAGTGAAATGGTTAAACACCAAAACTTCAAAAGACAGCTTTTTTAGTGTTTTAACACCTAAACACAGTGAAGAATGGAAAAAGAGTGACATGTAATCCATTTTTATATGTGAGCCTATTCTTAAGTCTTGAGACAATGCGAATGCCATCTATTATCTAAAATTTGAGCCACGTTAAAAAAAAAATTACTGCAACAAAACTTGCAAATTTCTTCATAAGCATGTTACTTTTTTCGCTCTATTTATAATTATTGAAGTTTTACTGAATTTTAAATTCGAGAATCTTTTTTAAGATAACCTGCATTTATATAATATAATATATTCTCAAACACAAAGTACATTCTTGCTGATCAGAAAAATATAATATTACCGAACATCTAATCATCAAGTGCAAAAAGAATTGCAACTAAAAAGAAAGGAAAATAACAACTAAATGTAATACTAAAGGCGAATTCATCAGCAAAAGAAGTTACCCTTGATGCTTCCCCCTCTTCAAATAAGTTTCTCGAATCGATCAATCAAAATTTTTAATATCTTGAATCTCTGGGGGGATCTATTGAATGAATTTATATCTCGCAAAATAAAATATCTTATTTAAAGCTTTTCTTTTTGTTGTACAAATCTCAGTATAAATAGAATGTTTTACTTATTTATTTTATTTTATTGAAGATTTTCAATCATATAATGGAAAAGGTCGGATGCAGAAATAATAAATCACATTCATCATGAGTATTACGCTTCAATTATTCTTTAAACTGCAGGGTACATAAAAAAAAAAAAAAAAAAAAAAAAAATCTACTTTTGATTAGTTCATTACCAAGTATTCACTCAAAGTCAATTCTTTGACAGCACTTTTTACATACCAAAGAATTTCATAATTGTATATGTCATTTGAAAGATTCAAGGTAAAGCATTTTAATTTTTATGATGGCTTTAACATTTCAATCAAGTTGCAACAGAAAATATTAACCCTGTTTATGACGAGTTATTTATATGCATATATTTTCCCCCCGAAAATACTTTAATTTTATTTCAGTTTACTTACTATGGGGTATTTCCATGAGCACTTGTCATGTGAGTCACATTTCTAGTAACTGCTAAATTGTTGACCACCGTTATTTTCGAAAGGTTTGCATGGTCTTATTCAATTAATGAAATATATCTGACAAAATAAGTCACATTTTTCCGTTTTAAAATGCTGGTATTCAAAATCGTAGTATGTGACTTACATGAAATGTGCTCGTCGAATTACCCTATGTATGTTTCACCAATTTCATTCAATTTGAAACAGAAAAAAAAATGAAATAAAATTACTTTATTCCTTTTGAAGCGACAAGAAAATTGAAAAAATAAAAATATGCTTTCTGAATTATCTTTTAAAAACTCCTTTTACTAATTTAAACAGATTGGCTATGAATTTTATCAACTATTTTCATCTACTTTTGATTAGTTCATTACCAAATATTCACTCAAAGTCAATTCTTTGACAGCACTTTTTATATCCGGAAGAACTTCATAATTGTATGTGTCATTTGAAAGATTCAAGGTAAAGCATTTTAATTTTTATGACGGCTTTAGCATTTCAATCAAAGTTGAAACAGAAAAAATTAACCCTGTTTATAACGAGTTATACATATATTTCCCCCCCCCCAAAAAAAAAAAAAAATACTTTAATTTTATTTCAATTTGCTTACTATGTATTCTTCATGAATCTCATCAAATTTGAAACATAAATAAAATAAATAAAATTACTTTATTCCTTTTGAAGCGACAAGCAAATTGAAAAAAAAAATGTTTTCTGAATTACCTTTTAAAAACTTCCTTTATTAATTTAAACAGATTGGCTATGAATTTTATCAACTATTTTTCTCGATTTTATACGATTTCAGAAACCAAATAAAGCTTCGCATAATGCATATTGGTTTCTCTTCTAGCAAAGGAAGTCTCAGAAATAATAGATGCATCTTTACTGAATTTTTTTTAAAGAAAAAGTTAAAACAAGAAATATTCGAAAAAAGGTAACATGAATGAAATATTGGTGATATGGAGAGGTATATTTATAATTTTTTACCAAAAGTTTCCTAAGACCACCTATTTCGGCACAGGAATTAATATCTATTTGCAATTAATCATGGGCCTTTTCAAATCACTTATTGAAATTTAACAGAACCAAATCTTAACTTTATGTATTATGGCGCATGTCAACTTTTATATTATATATTAAATTGTCCTCTAACCTCTACATTTCTTATAAAGTAAACGTTAGACGAGGAACTATCACATTTTGCCACATGTATCAATACATTTTCTAGTAAGCTGCAAAAATTTATGTAACGTTGCTCCATAAAATTTATGGCAAAATGCTGCCTATACATTTATGGAATAATTTAACTTATATAATGGAGTAATTTACTTTGGTATCATACAACTAGTGTAATACTATACGTTAATATAACGTAACACCACTCAATATTACTCAATAAAGTCAATATCACTCAATAACTCAATATCACTCAATATTACTCAATATACTCAGTAAATTACTCGATAAAGTGGAGGCATGGAGGCAACAAGGTTGCCACCAATTTTATGGAGTAACGTTACATAATTTATATACAAAAAATATACTGGACTTATTTGTACTGATGAGGCCAAGCGTGTAGTTTGGCGAAACGTTTACTTTTGTATTTTTAAATGTTTTTTAGTGTTTTAATTTTTTGTATATAATTTTTTTTAATGTATTCAAGTCTGTCTTTTCAATCTTTTAATAGTTTTTTAAATTCAGACGTTAAATATATGTGTATTACAAGTTACATAATTTGTTTTACAGTGTATAGAAAAATAACTATCTATGCATCAACGTAATAGAAAACAGCCAACTTATTTTGCAAAATGTCAACAGACATGATATTCTAGGGTATATACATATTTTTTTTAATTTTTTAAGAGACTGGTCTTTGACTTTATTGGACAAATACCATATGCACTTACATTTCTCTAAATTTTTTATGACCTGGATGTCCCCATGTTCATTATATTGATTTTGAGAGCTTTACCTTAATTATAAAAAATTATGCATAGATATATTGTAATTTTATTATTATTATTATTATTGTAATAAATATTGATGTACATAGGAGCTGTAAACTTCACAGATTTGCAGTTCTACTCAGTCTTATTCTGATTCTTGCTTTCTCTTGACATTAGAACTACCATTGGTAGTTCTAATGTCAAGATTGTTACATGTATACCTAGTTTTATAGAAGCCGTCAAATTGACGGATTTTCGATCATGGCTTTCATTAAAATTTCTGACTTAGTTTATGTAAATAAAAAAATATAATTTAAAAAATAGTAACATTTAATATAATATTTCATTAATTATTAATAAAAAAAAGTTTCTATTTGCATTTAATAGTATAGAACATTTGCTATGTATGAAATAACTAAGATGCATACATTTTACAAGTACATGCTATCTTAGATGAACCCTTGCCACAAACATATATAACTTAGTTACTGAAAATAATAGAATATAATTTAAGAAAAGTAATATTTAACATAATAATTCATTAATAGTTAATAAAAAATAAACAAAAACAGCTTCTATTTGCATTGATTAGTATAGCACATTTGATATGCATAAAATAACTATGAAGCACATACTTTACAAGTACATGTTATCTTAGATGAATCCTTGTCACAAACATATTTGTTGCTTATATTGCAGGTATAAATCGTTGCACAGTTGAATTTGGCAAAATTTGTGTTCATAAAGACTGTTGTTTTAGTTTTTTTTTAAAGTAAAATCCATTGCTTTCCGTTCATGTTTTATGGAGGAGACTTCTTTTCTGCAACACTTATATTCACGGGAGAGTTCTTCAGAAAATTGAAATAAAAATTGTTTTCTAGTTATATTCTTTCAAGTCTCTTTATATAAAATCCACGCATTGATTGCTGAGAAATCTAAATACTAAAAAATACCTGCAAAGGCCATCTAGGTGACCATGCTCTTATGATATATTTTCGGGCCATTTGGCCTACTACATTTACTCTAAACTTAGTATCATAGTAAAACGACGCAGTTGCAGGAATTCGTTTTCAATAAGAAGCAATTTTTATGGATTTATGTTTTGAGCTAACAAGTAGTACTTTTTTACAACGCTGAATTTTGAAAATTGTTAGAACAATATCATTTGATTTGTGGAGTTTGGTGGAGAAACGATTCATTTTATCTTTCTAACTTTAGCTATTTTCGGCAATTCTGTTTATTTGCTCGCATAGTTCTAACAAGTCTTTTCTTTTGGCCAGTAACTTCTTTATAAATTGAATACTTTTACAAATTATATCCGTTATTATACCAATTCCACAATTTACATAGTTTTTTTTTTTTTTTTTTTTTTTTTTTTTTTTTTTTTTTTTACAAAATTTAAAACTAGTAATTCATTCAATGGTACTCTTGATGGTCTAAGTTCATCTTTGTCTAAATAGAAAAAGCCATTTATAAAATATTTACTTCAAATGTCTGCAGCAAACCAAAACTTAATTCTGAATTTGTTCAATTTATTGGCCATATATTGCACAAATCCACATCTTGTCTTTGTGTGAAACAGTTGTTCATCTACGCTTATATTCTCATCTTGTTTTTTACAAGCTTGGCTGTTATACATAGAGGACTTCCAAATTTCAGAAGCTAATTCTAAGTTGTCAGTTCGTAAGCAAACATTCTTTTTTTTTTCACGAAATGAATTTATCTCATAATTTCTGAAAATTTGTTTCTACTTATAGTTTCGCGAAAGAAAGTCCCAATTTTTTTACCACAAATATTATAATTTCAAATTTCTCGCTTCGTAGGCTCCTCGAGTACATAAAGTAGCTACAAATGCATATAATTATTCACTAGTAGTTTTCCAATCGTCCTTCTGTAAAATATTTCTGTTCTCGAACTAAGTGGAACTTTTTATGCGATTCATCATTGGATTATCAATAATGAATCTAAATGCACTGCTAACATTACCAAGCGTAATGTTTTGCTTTGCATTACCGATTTAGTCTGATGTATCCTTGAATATAGTTTGTGGAAGTCTACCAACACAATTATTCCCTATTTCTTCGTTTTCAGTATTGTCGAGAAAAACATTCTTCTGCCTTTTTTTGCCTTTTTTCGGTTTCTGTTTGGATATCTGATCCAGTATATGAACTTATTCGCAATCTCTTTCTGTGCTTGTGACTCTTTTGGGGAATTTCATCTTCACTCCCTGAATCTTCACTTTCATTTTAATCTTTTTCACTTTCTTCAATATCTTGTACTTCAATTTCATCTTCAGCTTCTTCAGAAATCTAAAAAAGCAGTTTTATTTTCCATGCGAAATATGTTCTAATTATTATTACTTGAATTAGTATACGAACAGTCTCCATTTATACTAGTGAATTCTTTTAATATCTTTTTTCTTTCTGCAAATCGTTTTATTATTGATCAGAACTTTAAATAAATTTTACTTTTTTTTTATAAAAATATATTCATATTATTTATCGAGATTAGATTTTTCACAGATTATACTTTGGACAGATTACACTTTCACCAAGAACTTTATTACGTTAGAAGTACAACTGATAATGATTACGTCCTAATTAGATTAGCTACCACACACAGTTATACCACATTTGATAGAAACCTGAAGCGAGCATAGGCGAAAAGTGCTAGTCCATGTCAAAAATAGGGAAGTCCATCCCATTACGGAATGAGTTTGTAAATTGCCAAAGCCGTCATTTTGACGGGTCTTGGTATAAATAGGTATAGGTCATACTGATTATGGAAATTAAAGTGGGTGAGAAGAAATTAAAACTGAATATTTAAATATTCTTATATTTCATTAAAAGTCGTGTCATGAAATTCTAGATCAATACAAAAATTACATCCAATTTTTAAGCATGAAATTTGAAAACCGTCAAAATGACGGTCTTGGTAGTTCTAGTGTTGAATTCTTTTCAAATTTTTCAAGAAGATTCATGCTCACACGTATATGCTATTTTTCGCGTCAGGGAGCGCCGGATGTCGGGGATTCTCATTCAAATCATGATCAAAACTGCATCGTTATTAAGCTTTCAAAGTGGTAAACAATGTTCTAACAAACTTTTAACATTTCTAATACATAGCTAAAAATAGTCTTGTTTCAACAGTCTTGTTTCAAAACAGTCTTGTTTTACACTCTTAGCAGAAAATACTTTTTTGTGCTTTCCACAAATAATACGCCTTAAAAAAAGAAGAAAGAGAACCAAGATACATATCCAGAAAAAAGTTGAAAACTGGTGTTATACAATTGAAGACAAGAAAAACTTCTTTAAAACACCATAAAATAAATAAAATTGTGCAAGGCCTTCCGATAGAAATTAGTCTATCTTCATCAGGCTCAAAAATGCGTGCGTCTACTGTGAATGTAGCGGCACGACCTTGCGCAATTTTATTTATTTTATGGTGTTTTAAAGAAGTTTTTTTGTCTTTAACATACATATGCTTATAGTAGATGAACTTCTATTAAAATAACCATTGAATTATAAATGATTTTTAATGTGCATCTTAAAATATAGTATTTTTATGGTTTTTTTAGCAAGATCTTAATTTTATAAGTCAATTATTGACTGAAATGAAAGCTCATTGAAAGCCATAAGCTCAAATGAAAGCTTTTTTGTGCTTTCCACAAATTATACGCCTTAAAAAATAAAAGAAAAAGTACGAACATACAAATGTTTATAATAGATGAACTTCCATTAAAATAACCCTTAAATTATGAATGACTTTTAATGTACAATGTGCATTTTAAAATATAGATTTTTTATGCTTTTTTTAAGAGATCTTAATTTTATAAGTCAATTATTGACTTAAATAAAAGCATCTTGTATATTCATTTTTTTTTTAATTCAACAAAACAAATGTTTAGATTTCAATGAAATATATCAGTAATCTCCTAAACCCCTTGCTGCGCGGTGGTATGTCTATGAAACCACTTATTTTTATTTCCCAAACGCCTCATTGGTACTGAAATTTTGGTTAAAAAAAATTACTGTTTTTGAGTGCGTGAAATATAGCTTTTTCTTATTTAGAAATAAAGTTGTTTTCGAATTCCGGTGTCAGTCATTAATTTCAACACTTAAGTAATGCATTTGCCTTGCGCCGCAAAGGATTAAAATGTAAAAGAAAAACAAAGAAAAATATAGCATAATTTACTTTGCCATTGTATAATGACTAAGCTTTGTGCCAATAGCGACAGGACAGTAATGGTAAATTTTACATCACAATTTCTCAGTTTCATTTATTCAGATAAACTTTTCATAAAAAATTATTGTCTTAACTGAAAGCTTGTTCTATATTCAGCGTTTACTTTAACCCCTTAATTGTGTTGCCCAAATTGACTTCGGGCAGAAACTCTTTGCACGCTTTGTTACTTAAAGCTTTTTGACACCACTAATTTTTAACTGAAAATTTATTTTTATTGGTTGGCAGATGTTTATCGATTAAGTAAAGCAACTATTTTAGTACGGAAAATGTGGTTTACAGCCCCTATTTTTAATTTATGTTATCGAAAACAATGCCACAGTTAAGGGGTTAATTCAACAAAACAAATGTTTAAATTTCAAGGAAATATGGCAGTAATCATATTAAAGAGAGTAAGATAGATAGAGAGAGAGAAAAAAAAAAGAAGAAAAATAACAGCATGATTTACTTTGATATTGGATTTTGATTCAGCCCTGTGTCAATAGTTAAAGGGCAAATAGTGGTAAATTTTACATCACAATTTCTCAGCCTCATCTCTTCCGATAAACTTTCCATCATGCCCACTACCGCATATTTAGAAGCCCTGAAACAAAAGAAACAATAAAACAAAAGGTCACTGATCATAGATTATGAAAAACTTTTCAACACATACAAAACTTCACCTTTCAGTAAGATGGAAGATGATATCTGTAAGTAAATAATTGCGAAAATACACAAAGCAATTAAAAACCAAATTTCAGTAATTACCACCTATTATCAGGAAAATTTTCGGATTTTTTTTTATATAGTAAATTTTTGAATAAATTTAGTTTAATTGGGAAATACACATTTTCTTGTCATGAATTACGCCAGTAAATAGAAATTTATTCAAATTCTTTTCTGCAGTTTTATATAAATGATCTTTAGAATTTATATGCATACTCAATAATGTTTAAAAAAATAATTAAATTTAAAAATGTATACCACAACTGAAAATGCACTTGAGGCAATTAATGATCATGGACAGAGTGTAGCCAATTTTTTTTGTGTCTCTCAGTAAATGAACGATAAATGCTACACACAACATGTTCTAAAAAAAGTATCTTCTAATTCGCTTCTGTTATGTATGTTAGTTTCAATAAAATTTAAATAAACGTAATTAAAATAGATTGCAAACGAATTTTCTCTACAGACCATAACGTAACGGAATTCCTTGTAAACAAACTATAAATTCAGGGCCTGATTATCACAGGAGCATAAAGAGCATGTGCCCGGGCTCACATTTTCAAGGGCCCGAAAAATACATTTTTTTTACTAATTTAAGATAGAAATTAACAGTTATAGTTCACAAAAAAATTAAAATTTTATCATTTAAACAAACCAAACTATCACCGTGTTCTTTACTAACGACAATAAAATGCAATGTAAATTTCCAAATCCAGACTAGAATGAATATTACATCACACATATTTATTCCTTCTTTAGATCTACAATTTTACTCGCTCAAATTTAGTATAGTTTGTATTTATATCTGTATTTATATCTCTATTATTATTTATATCCCTATTATTATATGTGTATTATTTATATCTGTAATAATAGTATATTATTACAGAAGATTTTACTTTCCCTTAATTTTTGAATGAACTTTTACATGTGTTTATATTATAGTTTTATATATAATATAAAGCTATGGTTTAAATTTCGAACCACATATAAAGCTGCTAGTTATGATTATAATGCATTTTTCTTGAAATAGTGGGGCCCCGAAACAGTTTGTGTGCCCAAGATTCCAGTTATAATTAATAAGGTGTTGTGTAAGTGCTACATACACATTTCAATTTCAATATTGAACATGTAATAGTAAAATTCAAAACCATACACCAATTAAAAGACAGTCCGAGTTACAGCACAAGTTACAGCATGGACAGACAGACAAACCAAAGTCAAACACTTTTCTCTAGGAAAGTTTTTAAATCATAAAAAATAAAATAACACTGTTAAGAAAAATAGAGTTTTCTAATTCAGTGTTACAATTTTCTGATAAGGTTAAATTCAACGTATTTTTAAAAAAAAATTAATTTAACTTGGTAATAATTTTATGTGCAATAAAAAATGAAACTTATCTTTACGGTAACATATTTTACACCCTATTTTGCATATGGTATATTATTTTGGTTACTCTGCCAAATTGTTCTCGAAAATTTTCATGTTAACCCCTTCGCGACGGGAGACTTTTACGAAATTTTTATTGTTTTATCACCGGTTTTAAAAAAACAGAAATTAGTGACTTATTAAATGGAGAAAATTTTTCCGATTAAGTAAGACAAAATTTACAGTATAATTATACTGGTGGCTACAAACACGGATTCTTAAGCCTATTTGAGGCACGTATACGTGTCACTCGTCCCCAAGGGGTAAATCGGTGATTAAATAATTCGAATGATTGCAAAGTATTTCATTAAACTATTTTTTTAAATCAATTTATTCCATTTATACATATTATATCATTTCATTTATAATGCGTTAAAAATCTTTTAAAAAAATTAGATACTTACGTATTAACGCCGCCGCAGCAGAAGTTGCTGTAATGCGCCAATAAAGAGCAATCTTGTTGTTCGCACGCGCACAAAAAAACGGCGTCAAAAATGAGCAAAAAAAGCACTAAAAAATGCGTGAAAAATGAGCAAACAACAAGGCAACAAGGAATCCAAAAGTTAACTGCATGCGCGTGCGAACAACAAGATTGCTCTTTATTGGCGCATCTTCTGCTGCGGTGGCGTTAATACGTAAGTACCAAAAATTATTTTATTGATTGCCACACATGACTATATTTTTATTCTATCTCGCATCACTTTTTCAAAAGATAAATCTCTCTCATGCACTTTGCTTACATGTGCAAGAGAAATGTATCCAAAATTTATATTTTAAAAATAGTGGTACGAATAAAATATAAAAATAGTCAGCTGAATCATAAACATCTAGAATCGTTGTGAAATTATAGGTAAAATAGTTGATAATAAATCCTTTTAATTTTTTTTTTTTTTTTTTTTTTTTTTAAAGTTTTGGTAGCAGTTGAATTATAAACTGATCATTCGAAGAGAAACAAAAATTAAAAGTACCATAGTTACGAAATTTCACTAAAAGAAAACGCCCAAATTTTTAATTTTTATATAATTAACATAACTATGCATTTTTTCGAACTATCATTTTATAGTTTAAGTACTCATTTTATAGTTTAAACTATTATTATAAGTATTGAAATCACTTCAGTAGCTCTTGAAATAAAAAATCATTTGTTACTTTTTATTTCTTTTCGAACAATTTACAGCCCAACCATTGAAAAGTTTACTTTTAGAAAGATATTGAAATCGCTTCAGTAGTTTTCGATAAAATGTTATATAAATGTCAGATGTTTTACATGCGATTTTGCAAATGTTGTCTTTCCGTAAATAAGACTTCATAAAGTAACTTTATATTCACATATTTACCAATTATATCAGGTATTATCGTAAGTTCAAAATGGGGGAGTTTTCTACGTCCAACTACCAAAAAATTCAAATATATACACATATAAGCACATACTCTATGTATATTTCAACATGTTTATTTATATTATATCAGTTATTAATATAGTATTCTGTACAATTTATTATATACAATAAATCCAATTCACAAATCCTTTTTTTAAAAAGTAAGCATATTGCATCGAGTCTTTTAAAGTGTTTAAAAATGATGATAATGATAGTTCGAAGTTCAAGTTAAAAAATAGATTTGTCCACAAAGTATTCTGTACAATTTATTACATACAATAAATCCAATTCACAAATCCCTTTTCAAAAAGTAAGCATATTGTATCGAGTCTTTTAAAATGTTTAAAAATGATGATAATGATAGTTCGAAGTTCAAGTTAAAAAACCTAGATTTGTCCACAAAAATTGGTCCAGAGAGTCCCAGTATTTAAATACATAAGTTCATATAAGATTCATTACCTTTTTAATTTTCATTACTAGTTCAACGTAGTTCATTTCCTCCATTTTTTTCTCACTTGAAAACGCTTTCGCCTATTTCTAAGGCATCTTCAGTCAAGAATAAACAACTCATTCAGTTTTTCGGCAGAGATTTTCGAAATTTTCCCCCTTTTCTTTTTGCTTGAGATATCAGCTGGCGCCATCTATTATCAATAATTGCATGTGTCATATCATTACATACTATTTTCTCATTTTCGTCTTGTAAGGTTTTTATTTCTATTGCTTCTCTGATCAAAGCATTGTGAAGGCATCCATAATTTGCAATTTTTTCAATCTCTATTGTCTTATTTTTAATCGGAGTTTCTATGTTTTTCCTTGCCAATGCTGTTTTTTGATTATTGTATTTTAAGTCTCGTATATGCTCGCTTAATCTTTCCTCAATTTTCCTTTTGGTCATCCCTACGTATACAATATCTTCATTATTATTATTTTTACATGTAATTTTATAAATACCAGCTGTTTGTAGGTCATCGTATTTTTCTATATCGTTGCGTATTAAATTGAAAAGGGAGGGATTTGGTGTTAATGGTACTTGTTTTCCTAGTTTTTTTATTTCTCTTTTTATTTTAAGTGAGATGCCGTTTAAGAATGGAAAGGGGGTGTGAAATCATTTTTCTTCTTCTGTGCTGGCTGGATTAGGTCAAATTTATCTTTAGTTTTCTGTATTAATCTTTTAATCGTTTCTTTTGAATGTCCTGCATTAATTCCTATTGTTTCAATTGTTTTTAGTTCTTGATTTAATAATTTTTCGTTCGAACATACATGCAGTGCTCGATTTATATAGGTATTTAACGCTGATAGCTTATAGGTGAGGGGGGTATTGGCTGCATTTGAGATTATGTTTAGGTTAGCTGTGGGCTTTCTGTAAACGGTCGTTTGTATTTCGTTTTCGTCGTACATTAGTTTAACGTCTAGGTATTCTAGGGATCTGTTTTTTTCTTCTTCTATTGTAAATTGGATATTTTTATCGTATAGATTGACTGCGTTCAGTAATGATGTAAGATTAACTTTATTGTTCGTTATTATGAATATGTCATCTACATATCTGATCCAGGTTCTTATTTCATTTTTATGGTCGTTTATTATTTTTTCTTCCAGTTTTCTCATTTTCCACTCTGCTATTACATTTGAGATGGGAGACCCCATCGGAACCCCTTTTAGTTGCTTATATATTCTATTGTTAAATTTAAAGTAGTTTTCATTCAGTATTAGGTTGGTCGCGCTTTTTAATGTGTTGCGAATATCTGGGTTACTGTAATTTTTTTCTATAGCGTCTTCTATTTCTTTGGTCATTTCTTTAATATTTATTGATGGGAATAGATTGGTTACATCCAGGCTTATCATATAGTCATCTGGTTTAGGTATATGTTCTCTTATTTTTTGTATGAATTTATTTGTTGAGTTTATAGATACTTCGGAGGGGGGGAGCATTTCTTCATAAATTTTTCGCATATGTTTTTCTAGGTCGTAGGTTGGACTTAATTTTTTATTCACTATTGGTCGTAGCTTATGTGGATTTTTATGGTCTTTTAATTTTCCGAATATCATTGGTATATTAGGTGTGAAGTTTTGTTTACTTGGCTTTTTGTTGTCCGGCCATTTTCCTTTTTTTATGAGATCATCTGATTTTGTGGTTAATTTTTTTATGGGATCTTTTTCTATTATTTCGGTTCCCATTTCTTCTATTGTCTTTTCCATCATATTAATGTAGTCTATTTTGTTCATGATAGCAATTTTTCCAGTTTTATCTGTGTGTAAGAAGGTCAAGTTTTGATTTTTCTTCAGTTGTTTTATAATATTTAATTCTTTATCTTTTTTAGGTTCTTTCTTCCACTGTTTTTTAATTTCGTTTTGAGTAAGGTTTCTTATTCTAGATGCTTCTTCGTCGGGTATATCTTTTAAAACTCTTTCAATTCTTGGAATAGCATCCTTTATATTTATTTCTCTTCTTATAATATGTTTGGGTCCTTTTTTCAAGCATTTATCCTCCTCGTCATTCGGCTTGTATGATGATATATTTATGTAAGGAATTTCGTTAAAGTTTTGTTTATTTCTGTCGTTTTGTTTTATCGTTTTAGCTTCCCAGAATTTAAGTTTCTTTGAGAGGTTTTTTTCATGTTTGTTTTTTTCAAACTCTCTAATTCGATTAATTTTGTCCATAATCTGCTTTATTTCATTTGGGTGTTTATCCTGGATCTCACATTCATTTTTAATTATGTCAACTTTTAGTTTATTAATTTTTGCATACCTTCGTTTTATTACTTTATTTAGAATTTTCCTTTCAAAATATTGTACTTCCCTTTTAAATTCCCTCCATAAAAACTGATTACGAACTTTTATAAAATTTGGAGTTAATCTTCTTATTTTACATTTTTTAAGAAATATATTCTGCCTTATTTCTCTATCATATTTGAGGTATGATTTTAAATTTAACAATAGAATATATAAGCAACTAAAAGGGGTTCCGATGGGGTCTCCCATCTCAAATGTAATAGCAGAGTGGAAAATGAGAAAACTGGAAGAAAAAAATAATAAACGACGATAAAAATGAAATAAGAACCTGGATCAGATATGTAGATGACATATTCATAATAACGAACAATAAAGTTAATCTTACATCATTACTGAACGCAGTCAATCTATACGATAAAAATATCCAATTTACAATAGAAGAAGAAAAAAACAGATCCCTAGAATACCTAGACGTTAAACTAATGTACGACGAAAACGAAATACAAACGACCGTTTACAGAAAGCCCACAGCTAACCTAAACATAATCTCAAATGCAGCCAATACCCCCCTCACCTATAAGCTATCAGCGTTAAATACCTATATAAATCGAGCACTGCATGTATGTTCGAACGAAAAATTATTAAATCAAGAACTAAAAACAATTGAAACAATAGGAATTAATGCAGGACATTCAAAAGAAACGATTAAAAGATTAATACAGAAAACTAAAGATAAATTTGACCTAATCCAGCCAGCACAGAAGAAGAAAAATGATTTCACACCCCCCTTTCCATTCTTAAACGGCATCTCACTTAAAATAAAAAGAGAAATAAAAAAACTAGGAAAACAAGTACCATTAACACCAAATCCCTCCCTTTTCAATTTAATACGCAACGATATAGAAAAATACGATGACCTACAAACAGCTGGTATTTATAAAATTACATGTAAAAATAATAATAATGAAGATATTGTATACGTAGGGATGACCAAAAGGAAAATTGAGGAAAGATTAAGCGAGCATATACGAGACTTAAAATACAATAATCAAAAAACAGCATTGGCAAGGAAAAACATAGAAACTCCGATTAAAAATAAGACAATAGAGATTGAAAAAATTGCAAATTATGGATGCCTTCACAATGCTTTGATCAGAGAAGCAATAGAAATAAAAACCTTACAAGACGAAAATGAGAAAATAGTATGTAATGATATGACACATGCAATTATTGATAATAGATGGCGCCAGCTGATATCTCAAGCAAAAAGAAAAGGGGGAAAATTTCGAAAATCTCTGCCGAAAAACTGAATGAGTTGTTTATTCTTGACTGAAGATGCCTTAGAAATAGGCGAAAGCGTTTTCAAGTGAGAAAAAAATGGAGGAAATGAACTACGTTGAACTAGTAATGAAAATTAAAAAGGTAATGAATCTTATATGAACTTATGTATTTAAATACTGGGACTCTCTGGACCAATTTTTGTGGACAAATCTAGGTTTTTTAACTTGAACTTCGAACTATCATTATCATCATTTTTAAACATTTTAAAAGACTCGATACAATATGCTTACTTTTTGAAAAGGGATTTGTGAATTGGATTTATTGTATGTAATAAATTGTACAGAATACTTTGTGGATAAATCTATTTTTTAACTTGAACTTCGAACTATCATTATCATCATTTTTAAACACTTTAAAAGACTCGATGCAATATGCTTACTTTTTAAAAAAAGGATTTGTGAATTGGATTTATTGTATATAATAAATTGTACAGAATACTATATTAATAACTGATATAATATAAATAAACATGTTGAAATATACATAGAGTATGTGCTTATATGTGTATATATTTGAATTTTTTGGTAGTTGGACGTAGAAAACTCCCCCATTTTGAACTTACGATAATACCTGATATAATTGGTAAATATGTGAATATAAAGTTGTTAATACAGGTATTAAAAAAACTTTATAGATAAAAAACTTTGGTTTTTTTCTTAATCCATCTTGAATCTTCATAAAGTAATTAGATGAATTATCTTGAGAAATATCGTACTTACGAGTAGTCACTTTGGTTTACGTGGCCAATGAGTCCGGCAGCAGAGGCAATTGCAACAATGTGACCATGGTTTTCCTCTTTCATTTTAGGCAAAAAAGCTCGAATTGTCTGAAATACAATATTTTATACTTTAATAAAATAACAGCACACTAAAGTAATTGCTAATCTTAAGAATTTAAAGAGTTTAAATCAAAACGAGCAAAAGACAAAATCAAAAAAACAACAAAAAGAAGAATTTAAGTAAATAGAATATAAATACTACATGTAAATTAGCCGAGTTGCATTCGACCAGACGGTCGGTTCGAGAACCTCGTGATTTTTCAGAAAATTCCTGGTGCAAGTGGAAATAGCGTCTGGTCTATGTTAAATAAAAAATTTTCCTTCGCAATATTGATTTAACCTCTTAATCGTCGCGCCCCAGACATTCTACGGGCTGCAGGTTTCACGGCTTTTATTCACGGGATTAAATTATTCTAACGTAAGTTTAAAGCACATTCATTATTTCCTTATTTCGTAATAATATCTATTATTTATCTCTATTTAATGTCTTAGTTTTAAATGCGTTTATTAATAATTATTCGAAATCTTAGTCTAAAATTTTTAATCTCTTCATAATTTTTTTATTAACTACCTAAGCTAAAATATTCTGAGCGAAGCTAGTTTTTATTTTCGAATGTTTATAAAAGCCATTTTGTTATTTTTATTCCTAATTCATTTCAAGAATAAATTTTCTCGCGCCTTGTCCGACACTAGACTTTTTACACTGAAACCAATACATTATAAAATCTAGTATTCTTTATCAAAAACCACACCATCTCTCGCTGCTCGGCGTATGACGGTCACTGATTGGTTCGTCTCTGCATTATCTTGGAATCTTAATACGCTCCTTCTAACAAAACCGAGATATCGTGACTTCAGAATCCATAATTTCTATCTTTTGTCTTTCCCTATGCTTCCAAACAAGTTACTAGGTGTCTACAGCCTACTAGATTATTTAGATTTGTTGTTTAACGATACTAGTCTCTCAGCGGTCAAATTTCCCTGGGTAATGTTAAATCTATGAACGTTTGATGCATTTTTATATTCAAAATATCTCCTTGGGAAATTAATACACTAGCCTTCTGCTTAACCGGCCTAAACGGGACTGAGGATTAGCCGGTTAAAAAAAAAAAGCCGATTAAAGTGGAACAGTTTTTTAAAAAAAATAAGTATCTGCGTAATTTAATTAATTAAATCTGTACGCAGCATTTAGTTTTACAATTTGTGTAATTCTTTAAAAAGTACATATTTTCTATATTTTGTGAAATAAATATTAGTTGTATTTAACAGAATTGAAAGAAATTACTGAAAACATAATGAAAAATATTTAACGCAAATTCAATTGTTGAAAATCTTGTCACATACGTTTATAGGAAGTTGAAATCGTTCTACATTATGTAAATTTAAGTTAATGAGCCATAAAGAAATCCTTGACTTTCTTCTGTTGAATGCAAGATTCCCGACATTTTGCAGCAGAGTCACTCCATCTTTTTAACATCATAAGTTTATCTGAGGAAGCTGTTAGCCGTTGCTCAACCTAGCATAGCGCAAACTCTAAAGCTTTTACCCCTTCCGTACGAGGAGTTTTAGCAGTGTCAACTTCAACAAGATCATTACCAATATCCAGGGCCTGATTAAAGCACGGGCTTCCGGGGCCCCGCCCCTGGGCCTACCAATTTCAGGGGGCCACAAATTATGTAGCTGATTTTTTACTTATAATCAAGTGTGCTTCAAATAATATTGTTTTATAAAATATGAAACATAAAATTTAAATGTTGTGAATGACTTAATAAAATTTTCAGAAGCTTTTAACCTAGGTCCTTTTTCTGTAAAAGTCCTTTTCATTTTGAGAGTACCTATAATTTTCAAAATTTGCCGTATCCAGAAAATCAAGTTTGGGAAAAATGTCAAAAACTGCATACTGTGTCAATTGGATTCAATAGAAACAAGGATTTTACAATGTCAGAATTGTAGCTTAAAATGAATACTAGACTATTAGAGAAAACACAATATTTATGATTTTGGATAAAGCAAGTTTTGAAAAAGACATCCTCATTTATTCTGCACACATTAACTGTGGATCATAGATATTTATAAATTATATAAATGTTCATTTGAGAAAGTGAATGGTAATTTATTCACTTTCTCATTGTCTCGATTATTCTTTTAAGTTAAATTTTTTTGTAAACTTGAAACTTTCACCCAAACAACTTTGTCAAGTTATCCAATAAATCTACTTTTTTCTGAAAGTGTCGCCGAGAATGGGAAGGTAGGGGGTCCCAACTTTTTAACAGGCCCTGGGCCCAACTTCAGCTTGATCGGGCTCTACTAATATCGTCTTCGTACTGAACGACATCAGTTACCATCCTATTTATATCCTCATCAATTAATGTTTCGTGCTTGAAATCTTTAACAACAACTTTTGTACATCTTATACATCTTCTACAGTAATTTCTTCGTATCACTCAACCTTTTTAAATATTTGTACAAAGAAATTTGCAGATAGATCAAATATTATAGAGTTTCGGTGGGGGACTGCACTTTTGACCATTAAAAGCACAAAATCTCAAATCTTCAGGGGGCGGTTGTGCTCCCCCGGACTACACCCTGAATTCAGAACTGTTGAAGGTCAACGCGTGTGCATTTAGAATCCATTTTCTCCTTTCTGAATTTTACTTCCTTTTCCCTCGAGATTGTGCTTCAACTCGAAAGCGTAAGCTGACTTCTTAGCGGGAAAAAACCCCTTCGCGACGGGAGTCTTTTACGAAATTTTTAATGTTTTGTCACCGGTTTTTAAAAACAGAAATTTGTGCCTTATTAAATCGAGGAAATACTCCAATTAAATAAAGCAAATTTTACAGTATAATTTTACTGGTGGGGATAAAAAAGGATTCTTAAGCTTTTTTGCGGCAAGTATACGTTTCGTTCGTTCCCAAGGGGTTAAGCATACATATTTTAATTTTTCAGCTGGTAATTCCAGATGGTAATTTTAATATTATTTTATCGTTGAAATTTTGTAATTAGATAATGCAAAGATTGCTATTCAAAAATATTAATCCTCAATTTTTGCGAACGTTAGGCACGCATGCATGTCGGTCATCGCAAAGTGATTAAAAATATTTAACTTATAAGTACTAATTTTATTAAATTTTATTACCAGGCTGGGTATTTAAGAAAAATTTTGATTTATATTATAATTTTTTGCTTCTGATTTACTATCATATGCTTAGTTTTTAAAAACCAGTATAAAATACTTATCACTGAATCGTAAATTTAAAATTTTTATCTGCGCAGAAATTCACAGTTCAAATACAAAATACACTTTACATCGCCCATTACTGAGTCAGTAATTACGTTTAATGCTACATAATAATATAACATAGATTATTTTTATTTAAACTTTTTAAATTACTATCTAATTTCAAAAAGAGTATGTTACGCAAAAAATAATAGAAAAATGTAGCATGTCGCGGAAATCACTTGTAAAAATATATCAGATAATGACAGTTATTGCTAAAATAAAGAACGATAAGAATATACTTTAACTGCATAATTTTAAGCAAAATAAGAAGTTTAAACATTGCCACAATGTAAAGCTCACATAAATGAATCACTTTTAAAAATAAACAGCTTTATTGAGGTACATTTAAAAAGCATATTCATAATCTCCAATTATCAAGAATCTATTTAACTGCAGGTTTAGTGGAATTAAATAATAATAAATGAATTAAATAATAATAAATTTTCTTTCATTATTATTTAATTAGTCTTCAGATAAAAATATTCTAGGAAGCTGCAATTAGTTTGCAATAGACAATTTTATTTTTGCATATAATATTGGTTAATTGTGGATGACGTTTCGACTAATTTGTAAAAGTGCTAACAATGGATTGAGCCGATAACTTGAGTTGCATAAATCAAAGAAAATCTCAAGAGAATGGTTGTTTATTACCCGAAAATTAACATTTCGAGCGAGCTACATTAATAACATACTCTTGAATTTTTATATTACGAAGCATGAACCGAAAACCTGAATCCGCCAGATCTTCTGTAATACTATTACAAAACAGAGTCAGCAAGCCACTGTGTTTGCATTTACCATCAGTCGAAGAAAAGAAGCTTGTTAATCTCAAGTCTTGTTAATCACTAAAAGTTTGTTAAACACTAGTCTGGAGCAAGTACAGTGGCGGTCAAAAGTTTACGGCCAGCAAAAATTTTTCAGTTAATTTGTAAGTATACCCATAAAAAGAGGAATCTCAAAGTGATACATGTACATTTTATTCACATAATAGTTAGGAACTTACTTATAGAAGAACGTGTAAATATCAATAAATTTAATTGATAAAATTAAGTATAAAGGAAAATGTATGTTCTCAAAAGTTTCCAACCACCTTCACAAGTTTGTAAAAAAGTGGTATTGTAATAGAAAATTACAGTGATCAACAACATTTACAATTAGTATTTTGTCATATTACTATTTTATTAGCTTTAGTAATAAAAACTGCGGTGCAGCAATGTGACATTCATACAATCAACGGTTAAACATAGTCTGTGGTATGTTTTTTCCACATTTCTTGCAAATTTGGCGAAATTTCGGCTGAGTTGGAATATTTATAGTTCCACAGACTTTTGCCAACTTCTTTCCACAGATTTTCTATTGGATTTATGTTGGGCGTTTGGCTGACTATTTCAAAAACGAAATTTTTTGTGCGAAAACCATTGCTTATCGAGGTTTGCACACATTATTTATGACGTTATCATGTTTAGAAAAATAATTGCGACAATTTTTTTTCTCTAATAAGGCAGAAAATGGTCTTGCAAGATATCCTTATATATTGTATCATTCACCTGGCTGTGGATTTCAAATAACGGACCAACACTTTTTGAAGAAAATACTCCCCATGGCATAACGTGTCCTCCGCCATGCTTCATTGTACGAATAACATAAATCGAATCATATCTTTTGTTGTTAGGTCATAGAACGTTGTGTCTGCCATCACTTCCAAAACTGTTTCAAATTCGATTGATGGAAAAATAGTACTTATGTCCAGTTTTCACTTGGCCAGATTTTGTGTTTTTTGAAAAAAGCCAGTCGGGTACGTTGATTTTTTTTTACCTAGGAAAAATTTTTGAACACCGACTATTCCAAAAAGTTCTGTATTACGATAGCATCATGACACGGTAGACCAACTTATTTCAGCAATATTTTCATTCCGTAAATCGCAGTATATTGCAACGGAATTTTCATTGCGGTTATCAATTGTTTTTCTCCTCATAATTCTGTCCACAGGAATAGTAATTTTCCGGGGTCTCCCTAAATTCTGAAACTCCTGAAGGCCATGGCCATATTTATATATTTTTTAAATATCGTTTACAACCGTTTTTACCGATCGATAACTTTGCCGCAGTATCTCGAGAAGATTGGCGTTTTAGCAACAAACTAATCACTCATTTATGAACAATAATTGTTGAACGTTTCAATTTTGAATTCAAACTGTGCTATACACGTTGATTCATTCATAAACACAACCAAAAAACACTTTACCTATAGAAAAAAAACTAAAGAATGATAAGTGGCCGGATACTTTTGCACACACGAACTTCGAATTCTAACCCTTTGCATGAAGCATGTTCAATATCCAATCAAAGTGATCATGTGGTCAGAGGTCATTCACATATTCCTAACTTTTGAAGCAATTGTGCTTCTTCTTTGCTGAAACCTTTTGGTAAATAAATCGAAGGTACTAAATCGCCGGAAACTTTTGGCCGCCACTGTATGTCGAACGCGTTTATCTTAATTGGGCACATAAAGCATTAGGGTCAGGTGGGGTAGTTATGACCAGGGAGTAATTGTGATCACTGCCATAATGGAGAAAACTGTGTAAATTAAAATTTTGTTTCACGCATAGATATTAACCTCATAATGTATTTTTCATTTTAGATATTTTTTATCACTAGTCTCAAGCCTTTTTGAGATCCAAATAGCAATTTGAACAAAGTCTACCAAAATTTTTAATAAACGGATTTGTCAGTTTGGTATTCTAATGGTCTTAATTACCCCAAACAAACGTGTGTAAGCAAGTATAAAGAAGAAATATAATGTTAATAATTTCCCTCAAACTTTTGTGATTGTGAGTTTTTGAGGGGGAAATTATAATTATTCTTTTAACTTAATAAAAAGAGGAGCTATGGAAAATAAACCTTTATAGGTATTCTTAAAGGGTCAAAGTTAATAAAATGATTAAAGTGGTCACAATTAACCCCCCTGACCCTATGTATAAGGACGTGAATCATATCTATATCATAAAGGCCAAACGTATCTGTGCGTAACGCATGCATCATTTTGCGAATGGCAACACTTTTTCCTGTAATTTCGGTTTTGCAATTTTCGCTACTACAAAATTTTACTCTTTTATACATCGCACATTTTAAATTTTTACACCGTCGGATAGAGAAAAAAATGTACTTTTAAATACAATTTGTTTGAAAGCTGTATCTCAATTTCTTTTTCAGATAATTTTTTTTTATAGTTTTTAGTACCAATTTTGTAATTGTACTAAATTGGTTGAACTATTGTAACAGAATCACTCTATTTTCTCTTAAAAATGAAAAAAAAAAATGCGTCTACTATTTTTAAAATATCGTCCGTTATAAAATCCGGTGAATTTTGGTTTTATTTCGTTTAATAATTTGGATAACTGAGTTTTATAGCATTTTGTTAATTTTAGTTTAAAATAACATTTGTTTGACAGTTAGACTGACCAAAATAAGATGCATTTTTTACTGTAACTAATTTTGCAAATTTATCATAAATCAATGAAATAGTTCTTTTTTTAAAGATTTTCTTTCGTCAAATTTCGACATGTTTCACCTCGTTATGATAAAGAAAACAGATGTATCTTATTACTATTTCACAAAATAATATTTGTACGTTTAAAATAAGGGGAAAAATTCATGTAAAGTTGATTTTGTAAGCTATTTTTTTTCATTTACCATGCAAATTAAATTATATCATCCATCATTATATCATTATAATATTTATTCATCCAAATTAAATTATAAAGTTATAAAAAAAGGTTTTCGGGTGAAATCCAAAAATCAGTAAAAATATTAATATTTATCAACAAAAAGCATTTAGAAAATAATCTATCTTTTTAATAAATATAGTTAATATTTATATCTTTGGAGAATTTCCGTGAGAATCTTTCATTGTATCTTTTGTGTCTTTTTGCCAAATAATGAATTTATTATAGTAGACATCATTCACAATTTCCTTCTTTGTCAGTCCTGAGACACAGCCATTGTAAACATCAATCATTGATATGTCAAATTTCATGACGACGACTATGATTTGACAAAACCAGGATCCGGATGACTGCAAAATTGACCGAGAAACAAAACTTTAAGCAATCGGATTTTAATCTGACCATGACGATACTTATATTTGGCAGTATATTTAAACTACAAAAAGAAAAAAAAAATGGAAGGATTTTGAAAGCAGTAAGCAAAAAATATGACGCTGGTGTTATTGGAACCATTTTTTGATCTGAACTAAATCTCCATTAGCTTCATCAAATTTATCTACAACATCATTAGCATAAATTGGAAATGAGTATCGCTAACGAATCCTCAATAGAATAATCTGGGGCTTTTTGAAGAGCAAGCAGTCCAAACTCCTCGATTCAACTTTCTTTAAATGATGTTGATCACATTTTGATGTCAAGATGGCTTTATTAATTGAGACTTTATTGAACAAGGACAGAACATGGATGATGAGATTCTACTGCAAGAAATCCTAACTTCTTGCAGTGGAATGTGCGTACAGTTGTGCTATTAATCATCAACAACGTGATTTCCAGGCATTTTGAAGCAATAATACAAAAACATATAAGACTCGCTGAGTTCAATCCAAATTGTATGAAATTTAGAATTCAAGATGTTTCAAGAATTATATTATATTCTCAAGATTTTCCATCGTTAGACCTCCGTTGTTATGTCCGGCTATTATGACCAGAAATGTCATTATAAAAATATTGGAGGTTAGTTCAAATCACTAGAACACCATTATACCGCTTACACAATAGAAGATTTGCAAAAGCTCAAGCATTTATATGACTTTTCCAAATATCACTCTATCGAAAGATCAGGAATTTCAAGATCGTGGTTTGATATCACTGAAAAACAGCAGAAATTTATCGAAAATTGCGGTGAATCGTTCCGTTCTTTGAATACTTTTTGACAATAAATATTCGTATTTTCATTTTTTTAACTATTTAGAAGATAGTTGTTGTCCTCGGTACTGAACTGGGAAATCTAAAGTATATCTGAATCTTTTTATTGGTTGAATTCCCAACTTATTTTTCGTTCTCTGATTGTTGCCACGATGACAAGTTGTTTAAGACTTATAAATATTCTATTCTCCAGCGGATGTGAATGACGTCATTTTATATAAAATAAAAGCGTGCCTTATAAATCTTAAAACTGAAATATGTTTTGCATCATCCATAGTTAATTTTTTTCCCTGAACTATAGAATCTATGTATACGTCTTAAATGAGTCTTTGGAAAAATCATTTTTCAAATAGTCGTTGTAGTTTCTTCAATTATTATTTTTTTAATCCTCGAAGCATCACTTTGACCATTCAACTATTATTACAAAAGCCAAGTTTTCATACATCGATATTCATTGCGTTTACAAAAATTCACATGCTTCTGTGTAATATTCCGTTCTTTCACATATTTCTGTATAATATCCTGTTCTTACACATATTTCTGTGTAATATTCTATTCTTGTACATATATTTATGTAAAAAGGATTAATTTACACATTTATTTTTTAAAGTGCAATGGATATCGTTAAGCTCCTGTCGTATTTGGCCGAAGTACTATAGGAAGGATTGCCTTCCGGGAAGACATTTGAAGGAAAATTGACGTGAATTATCGTTCTTGTTGGAAAGCACTGAAAATCATGCTAGTCCCTTAACCAAGATTGCGTAGACTTTGAGCATCATCCCAAGCTCCTTATTTTGTATTAGTAATGCTGATCACTAAACTGAATGAGTCACTAAAATATCTAAATCTGAATATCCGAAATATATTCTATCTGGAAGATAATTTAAATCATATGGATGCAAAACATATACTATCAAATAGAAATTTTAATTTTAATAATTTTACAATAAACAGGCTAACCCAACTGCTAATATACATATACCAAACTTTTGTTTCAAAAATAAAGCACAGACAAAGCACAAATAAAGAAAATAAATGTGTCGCCCCTTAAATATACCGTATAATTACCAAAAAGAACGATTAAGAAAAAGAATTACATCGGTTTGTTAATTCTATTATTTTTAACTATTAACTAATTAATTTACTTATAATGTAATATTTGTACACTCATAAAGTGCCACATAGTAATGAGCCCTCCATATTATCCGACGACTTCCACTGTCTGATATAATCCAAGTCCCCTGATGTGTCGGGATCTACTGCATTTTTTTTTTTTTTTTTTTTTTTTTTTTTTTTTTTTTGGCAGTCTTAAAGTCTGAAGTGTATTTTTGTTATTTTCTGTTCAAATCAGTCTGTTGCCACAAAATCTACATCAACATCAACAATACAATATGTACATATATATATATATACGAAGAATGATTATACTTACCCAGAAATGCGCTAAGATATTTACATCAAAGGTGCGCTTTATTTTTTCACTGTCCAGTTCAAGCAATGGAACGTTTTGCATAATACCTGCGTTATTGATTAACATGGTAATGTCGCCAACATCTCTCGATATTTGTTCGGCCTTCTCCTTTATGTCTTTTTCAGAAGTAACATCACAAATGTACCACCAGGCTTTCCCACCGATCCTTCGGATCTCCTCGGCAACTTGTTGCACTTTCTGCCAAAAACCATTTATATTACTGATAAATAAATTAAAATAATGATACATACACATTTAATAAATATGTCTCTAAACGTTTTAAAAAATCATTTAGATTGATTACAATGATAAGAAAGTAAGTTATTGCATTGAAAATAGGAATTCGTAGCGATTATTCGAAACCATTAACCCCTTTTGTGGCACGAATCTAGGAAAAAAAGTGACCGGAAAAAAAGTTATCGGAAAAAAAGTGACCTAAATTACAAAAGCGGAAAAAAAGTGACACGGAAAAAAAGTGACAAGGAAAAAAAGTGACACGGAAAAAAAGGGACACGGAAAAAAAGTGACAAGGATTGATTTTGGGGAATTATTATTGATTTTGGGGATTCATTGGTTAAGTTTGAAAGGGGGATGGGGGGGGAGGCTCATAATTTAGGTAAATGGGTTTTTCATGCTGAATTAACTGTTTTGGTTCAATTTTTGGATATACGTTCATACTGAAAAGACGCTTGCCTGATTAGTTTTGGGAAGGGACGATTATCCCCCCCCCATCCGTCCTCAGTTAGATGAATGGGTTTTTATGCAGAATTATCCAACGTGTGTCAAATTTGAATATACAGGGCCTGACTAAGGCAGGGGCATGCGGGGCAATTGCCCCGGGCCCCCGGTTTGAGGGGGGCCCCCAAGGAGAGAAAAGTTTATTGTTAAAAGAGGGCCAAATGATATAAAATAGCAAAATATTACCAAAATTCTTTTTTTTCAATTTTAAGGGGTCTTTTTTCTCCTACCCCCTTTGCTTCCCTGCCCCACGTTCCCTTAAAGTAATAGCTACATCATAAGAAAATTAATAGTTAAAATTACTTATCATCTGTTATTATGTATAAAGATGTGAAATATAAATACTGAAATCAGTACTTGGTACAAAATTTATGCATACATACAATAGGTTTGAATTTTAATTTTAGTCACTTGAGTATAATTCACAAACATTTTTAAGATAGAAGGGGGCACTCTAATAATGTTTGCCCCAGGGCCCCCCACTGTCTAAGTCGGGCCCTGTGAATATAGGTTCTTTTCGATAAGGCTTATATATAGCATATAATGCATGAAGAGTTTTAATGGTTATATATAGAAGGAGAACGGGGGATAACCTTTCTTAAATTAAATTAATAACTTTTTACGCATAATTATCCGATTTGCTTAGAATTTTGGACATAGATTCATTATGATAAGACGTATTTCTGATTAGTTATGGGGTTCTTCTGCTTATTATAAAGGGTGGGGGCGAGCAATTATCTCCCCCTTAAACTAGATAAATAGGTTTTTATGCAGAATTACCCCATGTATTTCAAATTTTAAATATAGGTATACTGTCAGGTTCTGAGACCACCTCTGCTAAAGATTGGAATTTCCGATATTTCTCTATCTTAATCTCTTTTATATTATACCGGATGTGTACTAGAATTTTCAAGGTGACATTCTTTCTTTGTTGAAGGGAGAATTGACAGGTAATCCTCTACAGGTGGTGAGTGAGAAAGAGGAGATTGCGGAGAGGCGTGTTCATCCGTCAGTGAGGTATGTGGATGATGAGCTGACAAGCAACATGTCACTAATCAAGAAAGGAATGTGGAATGTGTCCAATGGATAAGCCCCAAAGGGGGTTGACATTGGGGAAACACCGTGATTTGAGAAGAGCAAGTCTTATCTCAGATTAGTTCAGTTCGTATCTGGGTTCATACCTAGAGAGTAGTGTTGGACAGAGGTCCTGATAGGGTGTGCTCTGCGTTGTAGAGCGGAGGCAGTGCGTATCTGGAGAGCAAGGGACACAGACGTCCTGGTGTTTAGTGCTCTGGGCCGAGAAGTGCAGGCCGAGTATCCATGTGTTGGGAGATTCGAAAGTGATCTCCGATAAAGTTAATCTAACGTGCATTCAGTGTGAGGTGGAAGGTGTAATTCGAATAGTACACAGCCAACCTTTACTGTATTTAATTTAATGTTGAACGGGATCACCTATATCCGAGTTGTAATTGTATATAATGGTAAATAGCGTATTTAGTGTGTACATATATTCTAAATAAACTGTTAATTCAGTTAATTGACAGTGTCAGTGTTCATTTACACAATCCTCACAGTGTTTGACCGATATCACCTAGTAATATCGGTGGTGGCAGCTATAACTACCACGGACTTTCTTCAAAGTTGTGCGGGCTGAGAGGAACGTCCGACATATACAGTGGGGGAATGGAGGATAACCCCCCTTAAATTAATAAATGGCTTTTTACGCAGAATTATCTTATTTGATTCAAACTTTGGATGCGCGTTCATTATGATAAGGCGAACTCCTGATTATTTGTGGGTTATCCCCCGTTCATCCCTCTATACTTAGCCATTAAACCCTTAAAACTATTCAGGGATTCACTTTATCAGGTAAAACCTATATCCAAAAGTTGAAATACGTTGGACAATTGTGAAAAAAAAAAATCTTATTTAAAGAGGGGGGGGGGGGATTAATCGCCCGCTTTCCCTTATTTAATCAGCAAAAGAACCCCATAATTAATCAGAGATATCCCTTCTTATAATGAATATACATCGAAAATTTGAAGCAAATCGGATAATTCTGCGCAAAAAGCCATTTATTTAATTTAAGGGTGTATTTCGATTCAAACTGCCTATTTTCCGATTTATTTTTAACTTCATTTTTACTCTCATATGCATCAAACTGTCAAATGGTCTTATTTAGAAAGTACACAAGGTGCCGTAATTGCCAATTCTTTGATAAATGCAGAAAATATTGCGAAAAAAGCAATCAAAAACGGCATTTTGAACAGATTTTTCCCTGGCGGGAGATCTGTGAACGAAAAAAAAGGTCATACTGAGAATATAATTGTTTATAAATCAAATTCTAATGAATTGAGCGTAAAAATATAGCACATGGCACCTTGTACATCTCTTCAAAAATATCCTCAGCAAGTTTCATGTTTCTACTTTTGAAAATGTGTCTGAAATTGTATCGGAAAATTTCGAGCTGTTGAAGGTGGAAAAGCGTTTTTTTTAATACACCCTTAAGGGGGTTTATCCCCCGTTCTCCCTCTATACATAGCCATTAAACCCTTAAAACTATTTAGGAATTTACTTTATGAGAAAGATCCTACATCAAAATTTGAAATAAATCGGATAAGTGTGCATATTTTTTTTAATCTAATTTAAGGCCGGGGGTAGTAATCACCCGCCCCCTTTTTAATTAGCAAAAGAACCCCATAAATAATCAGAAATACGTCTTATCATAATTAACCCATGTCCAAAATTCGAAGCAAATAGGATAATTATCCGTAAAAAGCCATTAATTTAAGAAAGGTTATCCCCCGTTCCCCTTCTAATCTTAACCATTAAACTCCTAAAACTCTTCAGGCACTTCATACTATATATAAGCCTTATCGAAAAGAACCTATATGCAAATATGACACAAGTTGGATAATTCTGCATAAAAACCCATTCATCTAATTGAGGACGGATGGGGGGGGGTAATCGTCCCTTCCCAAAACTAATCAGGCAAGCGTCTTTTCAGTATGAACGTATATCCAAAAATTGAACCAAAACAGTTAATTCAGCATGAAAAACCCATTTACCTAAATTATGAGCCTCCCCCCCCCATCCCCCTTTCAAACTTAACCAATGAATCCGCAAAATCAATAATAATTCCCCAAAATCAATACTTGTCACTTTTTTTCCGTGTCCCTTTTTTTCCGTGTCACTTTTTTTCCTTGTCACTTTTTTTCCGTGTCACTTTTTTTCCGCTTTTGTAGTTTAGGTCACGTTTTTTCCGATAACTTTTTTTCCGGTCACTTTTTTTCCGTTTACCTTGTGGCACGTATACGTGTCGCTCGTCCTCAAAAGGTTAAGGACTGAAATGTCTAATGCGAAAAATTATGCTTGTTAACCAAAGTTCATCAAAGGAAAACTTCTTGAAATCTCTAAAACATTATAAGCAAAATATATGAAAATCTTTAGTCACAAATAAAATTTATGAAAAATATTATTATGAATATTACTATGAAAAAAAAATTATTATTATTGTAATGGTTTAAATTACTTTATCTATTCGCTTTTAATTTATCAGTAGATATTATTTAAACTATTAAGTAGCTTTCAACATTACACGACTTTAACAGATTTAAAAAAAGTTCTCAAAATAGTCCTCAGACAAGATTACTATGGTTCCGGGAGAAATGAGTAAATGAGAGAACTAAAACAGATGGCGGTGTTATCATCACAATCTTTTCACCGTGACACCGTTATTTTCTATACGACAATAACCATCAAAACAACGAGCATATTTAGAGTACAGCACCCTTTTGTGTGGAAAGGGTTATTGTATTCTTTAATACATTTCTCGTAAGAGTTTTGAAGCAGATGTTGAAAAAATTTCGAAAGCAACGATTCGAAAGCATTTTAATGCCTATGTTGTAGAAATACAGATAAATACAGATAAAATGTACAACATTACATTGCACATACACATACACATTCATCATATATTGTAATAAAAATAACACAACCGAACAGAAAACTATTTATCAGCGAAAATAAAAAACTGGCATATTACTAAATATAAACACTTAATTTAAAAAGAAAATCCTTTAAACAGTAAAATAAATTTAACAGAAAAATAATACACTTTAAAATATAAATAAAAAATATTTTTACCAATTTACTAGGAGAGATGATATTGTGTTGATATGAAAAATTGTGTTCAAATTATTTAGGGTAAATTCAACTTGGAATAATAATAATAATAATTATTATTATTATTTTATGACTGGTGCGTTATTTAGCGGAATATTTGGGAATTAAATTATTTTTTCTTTACTTATTTCCGTTTATTCAAACTGAATTTTTCCATTTAAAGAAAAAAGTCATTTGTCAGACGTCTTAGGTCCAGATGTCCCGATCTTTTTCAAGCGGGAAGTCGAACCAAACGACCTAACTTAAACTAGCAGTGCTCTACTAAATGAGCTATTTAGGCCGAGAACCGGCAGACATATTTCCTTCAGATAACATTATTGACAACAGCATCTAGTAAGACAGCTCATGTAGACAGATCAACAGAATGTACCATAAGTAACGGAACGTCTTAAACTATAAATATTTAGATACATTTTATTTTTTTTAACTCAATCATACGGACTGGTAAAGATATATGAACGGAATTTTGTGTGTTAATTAGTGTTATGTTTAGTAAGTTATGCGTAAAGATGTCCCTGTTTAGATCTCTTCCGTAACAAAATCTTAGTTACACAATTACATAAATCTCTCTTTGTTACGAATTTTGAGATTTTATCCATATTTTTATTACCGTTAACAAGACATAATTTCTAAAAAAAAAAAAAAAAGTACGGAACTTTAATTTTGCAAGTAACAACAACCGTAAAATATCCCTCCCCTGTCCACTACAGTCACGTATTTATGTTTCATACATTATTTTCAAAAATGTAAAGCCATTTCATTTTCAATAACAGAAAATGTTTAATACAGTTTAACTATGTTTGGACATACAGGGTGTTTCAAAAATGACCGGTGTATTTGAAAAATTAATAAAAACTAAACGGGCAGCTATAGAAATACACCGTTTGTTGCAATAGGCTTGGGACAACAGTAAATTTTCAGGCAGAAAAGCTTTCGAAATTAGTTACAATTTTCAACAACAGATGGCACTGCAGTCAGAAAAAATTTAAAATACTATATTTTCCACATATCTACCATGCGCAGCAATTATATGGCGTAGTATCTGAACTAAATTACCAGAAACCTTTGTAAACTTGTCAGGCGATATGGCTTCACATGCAGAAGAGATGTACTGCTTTAGTTGTTGAATTGTTTCTGGATTGTAATGGTACACCTGGTTTTTTCAAGTCAAAAATTCTCTGTAATAAGAAATAATCTATTTTTTCACAGCAAACTTGCAATCTGTCAACAGCACACGTTTACAGCAGAAAAACGACTTACAGAATGGCGAACTCACAGACTGCGTTTCCTTCTGTATCTTTCAAATCGCCTGCAGCGTCATCTGTTGTTAAAAATTGCAACTAATTTCAAAAGTTTGTCTGCATGAAAATTTACTGTTGTCCAAGCATATTGCAACAAACGGTGTATTTCTATCGCTGCCTGTTTTTCAAATATACCGCTCATTTTTGAAACACCCTGTATAAGAAAATCTAATAAATGAAGAGCAAAAACATTAAAATCAGGAGTGAGGTATTTTCAAAAAATCTTACTCGCTAAGTAATTTTTTGTATCAATTAGCAAAATATAAAACATAAACGCTGTTCCGGTGGGCTTTGACTATACTTATAATGAGCAGTATTATAAGATCCTATTGATTCTGGCTAAAATTATACTCACTAAACTGTAGGAAGCGCAGTTCAGTAACTCCGCCTATTGATTAATAAACATGCGAACCTAATCTGTACCAATTTATGCAAAAGTATAGCAGAACACGAAATTTGGTCAAATTCAATCACATAGTTGCTAAGATATATTTGTCACGTAAATCGTGAATAACGGAGCATATGTTGTGCGATGTATATATAAGCCTCATCAGTACTAGTTTTTATAAAGGTAATTTGATAAAATTCTGTGCATTTATTATTCAGACAGAGCTCTAATAGAATTTATGTTACATCCATACATTCTCTTCCATAAATATCCAAATCGTGCTGAAATCACCTCCAAATGTGTAAGTCCATCAAATACCGAAGTAAAAAAATTTCACATGCTTTTTTCAATGCTTTCTTCTTATGCATGCAGAATAAAGTAAAAGGAAAATTAAAATCTTACATTACTCACTTTTACGTAGTTTTTGATCACTAAATTCACTAAATTGTGACTAACAATAAGATAATATCTTTGCAATTTTATCATATTTCCCCCATTTTAGAAATTCTTTTTCCTGCATTATAGGAAAAACGGATGAAAAACATTTTTTTAGTTTAATAAGTATCAAACTAAGTTATAAAACTTATTTATTTGAAATGAGATGTTTATTACAAAATGTAAATTAAATGTATACAAAGTTTATGAATGTAATAAATCACAATTTATGTTAAAAATTTATGTTTTCTTTCTTTTTTTCATTTAGAAATTGATGAACGATTTAATTAATGAAGTACAAGTAATTAATTACCTGCACGTTTTATTTATTTTCAAAATCGCAATATGCCATGCCGATATACAGCTATCATGAGAATCGTGATAAATACAATATCCCTTTAAGACCCGATGAAATTGTAAACAAAACTTGTCATGCTGGCTAAAAATAAATCAAGTACTACAATCACTATCTGTTGATACAAAATGATATTTTGCTCTTTCTGCAAACCAGAATGGTCATTCAATTTGGGGTTGTATTACATACAACTTAAAAACAACAATTTAAAAGAATGTGCAAACTGCACGATCGTGCGGGTTGGGTCTTAAAGGGGTTTAGCAACACTATCAGTTAACTCTTTCGAGAGAGGTGTTATTAAAAAAGGACACCTAATTGCTATTTTACTGGCATCCATAATATTTAACTAATTTTTTTCTTTATAACAAACTTGAAATTAAGCAAGTCGGTACTGTCTAATAAGTCATGCCCAACTAGTTCTATAGGCCCATCTATTTGAGATTAATGCATAACTCCCGCCAGAAGACTCTGATACCTTGCCCAAGTTATTCTGACCAATCGTGCAAACCCTGTACCAAAACCATAAACATGTTAATAGAACAGAAAACAGCTTATTCAGTGCTAATTTGGGCAGGGTTTGCGTCACGTGGTCCAATCAAGTGGTTCAGGGTTTGAAGCTGAATCCAGCATCACTTTTTCGGTGTTTTTTAGCGAAATACGCAGGCCTATATATCTAGTTGGCCATGAATAAGTTCGTTTATAAATTCTGGTGCAAGTTAATTATTTCAAACAGATTTGTCTATCTGCGCCGGAAAGAGATAAGCGTTATTCACATGGGCGTAATCTGGCGGGGGCAAGGGGGGGGGCATGTGCCCCCCCCCCAGTTTTTTAAGTGCAGGGGCAAGATATGGGTTTTGCCCCTCCACTTTTTTGTCTTGTTTTCTAGTTTAAAAAAAACATTTTGTATTTATTTTTTCCTTTTTTTTCACCACTATAAATTAATAATTTGCATACTATCTTGCATAAATTGAAAAAAAAAAAAGTCAGAAATAATGTTTATCGTGTTTACATAAGTAATTTCTATTAAAAACTTCCTGCCATAGTAACATTTGCAGTAAAAATGTTCTTCCTCTCTTTTTTTCTCTTTGTATAAGTACAAAGTAGAAAGACTTTATTTCCCCTTTCTATCTAGCAGGGATGTTTGTTTGGGTACAAGCGTGAGAGAAGATATGATTATTGTGTCTTGACTTTGACACAATTCCTTGACTTTTCTTTAGGATAATATAACACGGCATTTTAAATTCCTGACCCCCAGGTCTCTCGAATATATCGAACTTTCTTTGAATATATCCATAGCGCCAACACGTCTGAAGAAATTGTCCGGGGTGTCTGATTCTGAACCTGATTCCTTGTGTAGCCATTGTCACAAAAAGCGAGACAAGGCGACTGTAAAGGAGGAACAGTAGCTTCTAAACGGAAGATAAAAATTACAATAATTCGTATACAAATATATCTGTTTATAACGGAAAATATTAATATTTCTTACTAAAGAAATAGTAGACAAATATACCTGGTAAGAAGGAAACTTGTCTAAAACTGAATTTTTCTTTGGTCACTTAAACTTGAAATTCCGTCTTTTACTGAATTAAAAAAGCACAGTAATCTTATATAGTAAAATGCGTGTAAGCGGGATCGCTAAGGACAAAAAAAAAATAAGTTTATGAAAATTTTCGGAGAAGCACTTATAAATGCATTGTATTATGCAGAGCTATGAAATTTTTACGCTTCTTAAATAGGATTCCATTGTACACAAGTACAGATTTTAAAAGTTTTATTAATCAAAATACATAGGTTTTACATCTATAAACACATCTATAAAGTAACTGAGAACACATTCCGTTTCAGCAGGTAGATTTGTATTTGTATGTCATTCCTTTCGGCATTATAATAAAAATGTTGCTTTATAGACAGGTTTAGGAGATTTCGCTGTTTCTACTGTATTAAATTTCATTCTATATAGACCAAAGGATAACGAATAGTATGGTAATAAATCAAATTTAAAAGAATTTATGGCTAATGAAAAATCGGAACTCTTGGCGTCTCTTTCAGGGGCTCAAGTCTTGGAGCACTTGAAAATCGGGGCATCGTACATAAAACGGGACACCTGGTACTCTAACCTGAACACATTCTGCTCCGTGCGTTTACATACATATAGGGACTAGAGTCTTCAACGGCGTAGTAGAGGTCTGAACGAACCAAAATTTTCGGGCCCGGGCCCCGACCCGAAAAATAGAAAAAAAGATTCGACCCGGCCCGATACAAAAATTAAAAGTTCAATACAAAAATAAAGCCCGATACAAAAATTAAAGTCGGCAAGAGCCCGGGCCGACACATACAAAAAAATATTGGTCTCGCCCGAGGAACAACTTAAAAGTTTGGCCCGAACCAGAAAAGAAATTAAAATCTAGGTCCGAGCCCGGCTGACTGAATTTCGACAAAACATTGAATTTTACATCCATTTGGCTAAAAATTTGCCTCGTACAAGGAGTTCTGACCAAAAATATTTATCTTAACTTTTTTTTTTTCATGTTTAAAATTTTAATTTTTATAGAAGAGCAGCAGGCTGCGATATTTTTTTTTAATGAATTTCTATTTTTTGTATGCAAATTTTTAGTCATTATCAATACTAGTACATGGAACCCAGGGTTCCCGGGTCACAGAGTAAAGATGAAATTTTTTAAAATTTAAAATTCTAATTAAAAAGTCTAATTAAATTTTCCTACGTAATATGCTTTTTAAACTGCCAACTAATTCCAAACATCAATTTTATATGAAACATATTAATTATGTAATCATATAATGATTTGAAAATTATCGGTACTTCCGAATTAGACGCAAGATAGAAGTTATAGCCAAAGATTTTGCCAAAGAATAAAATTGCATTCTTTCAGTTTTTAAAACTAACTAAGAAAATATGACTCACAGATATTCTTAAAAATACGTTTTTGTAAATGTTAATTGATGTATATTTTGTAAAGTAAGTTTACAACGAACTAAAAGTCATTAAATTAATAGATAAAAACGAAATAAAACCAACAACATTCACCGGGTTTTATATTTTGTCATAACAGGTTTTTAATTACTATTTTTTTCAGTTACTATGAAAAAAATTGCAAATAAAATGTACAGTCATCTGTTATTTTCCATGGAGAAAAGAGATAGATGGACGTGCAGTATGCGATTAAATCGATTTGAATGGATGGGCATTATTCTTCCAATTTAAGTCTCTTATTCGACGCAAACAAAACAATCTAGAACAGAGAGCGAATTCTTTAAAATCATTTTTTCTCTAAATGAAAAATATATGATTATATTTTAGCATTCTAAAATAGCATTTCATTGTATTATGAATAAAAACTGTATCGCTAAAAGTTTTCCTTTTTTGCGAAAGCACGCGGTTGTGTTTGATGGAATTCGGTGAATTTTAGGGTTATATTTTTTGGTGTCACCTCCAGCCACCAAACTGCATCTCTAATCTTTTTTTTTTTTTTTTTTTTTTACTCTATGGTTATTTTTTCTTTATTTCTCACATAAATGCGACATTCAAGTTGCCACCATTAGAGAAATTGAACAAAAAAACTACAAAAAAATTAATAACTCAAAAACAAATTCAGGTACAGTTTTCTAACAAACTGCATTTAAAAATGCATTTTTTTCTCTATATTATGGTACAAAAGTTGAAAACGTGCTATGTCTAACAGTAAGAATTTGCTATAGCGAAAACTGCAAAACCGAAATCTCATCGGAAAGCGTTGCCATTCAAAACATGACGTATGCGTTACGCACAGATACGTTTGGCCTTTATTATATAGATTGTTTATCCATATTCCTTGTATAGAAGTGATAAAAATCTGGAAAATGGTACACAGTAAAATCCTCTAAAACGGAAATGCATAGAAAAGAAAGAAAACATGTGCATGGGCGTAATCTGGCGGGGACAAGGAGGGGCATATAACCCCCCTAGTTTTCCAGAAGCAGGGGCAAGACTAATTTTTTGCCCCTCCAGTTTTTTGTATTCTGTGGTTAAAGGCCAATTTTAGATTTCGATTTTCTCTTCTTTCTCATTTAACCATTTATGTGCTACATTTTGAGTGTAAACTAGAATAAATACTGGATAATTCCAAATCCCAGCAGTAACATCTTTATGTTTATATCAGTAATTCCTGACAAGTATATTAGTAAATTTTTTAATGCCACAGTCTATGTTCAAAGAAAAATATTCTTTCTGCTCTTTTTCGCCCTCCAGAAATGTTGAATCTATGAGCCTTTTTTTTTATTTTAGAGTTGTTTGAATGCATGTGTAGGGGGTGGACGTATAAATTGTAATTAAGTAGCCATAGAGTAGTTATTAAAAGGGAAATAGAAAAAATTGCTATCATATTCAGTTTTTTAAAGATTGTTTGGATTTGTGTCATTTTAAAATTCGTAAACGAACAAACATGTCTATATCAATAAAATGCAGTTTCGCTCTGTGTGCATTGGATGACTAGAAAAATTTATCGCATGTAAGTCTGAAAATTTAAATGAAGATGTTTCAAGGCCTCTCCTGATGTACATGATTCTTAATTTTAAATTTCTGATAAATAGTTAAGTTATAAATTAAAAATCAGAAAGAACTCTCATCAAAGACTCATCTTTTTCCCTCCCAGCGCTCGCAAATGCACAGAAACCGATTTCGTGATTCGTACGCTATTGAATAAATAGGAAAAGTGCTGGAATAAAAAGTTTTCATTTTCAAGGAATGAAAAGCGATGGAAAGTTTCAAAAAATGTGATAGTCCTTAAGTTCAAAATAGCGAGCTTCATCAATCAGATACCAAAAAAATCCGCTTATCTCTATGTGATTTGTGCCGAATATTCCGAAAAATTAAAGCAATCGGTGAAGAAAAAAAAATTGGTCATCAGGCCAAAAATTCGGACATAAAACAGCTTTATGGAAAAATATCGCGAATTTCGATAAATGGTCGCGAAACAATATCAATTTTGTGAATCGGTCGCATAAAAAATTGATAATTTGGCCAAAGAATAGCTTAAAAAATACGAATTTCGTCACAAAATCGGGGATAAAATGCGAATCTCATTAAAAGGTCGCAGAAAAACTCATATTTCGTCAAAGAATAGAAAAATAATGAAAATTTCGTCAAAGGATCAGGAAAAAGCGATTTTTATACAAAAATCGTGGAAAAACGAGAAATTCGTCAAAGAATCGCAAAAAATCGCAATTTTTAACAGGAAATTCGTGAAAAGATTGCGGAAAGAAAGGCGAATTTAATCAAATAATTGCTGTAATAACACAAATTTTGCCAAAGTATCGCGAAAACGTCGCAAATTTTGTTGAATATCAGGACGCAACTCGAATTTGACAAAGTGTAGCAAAAAAATGCGAATTTTGATAAAAGATCGTGGAAAAACGCAAATTTTGTCAAAAAATCGTGGAAAAATTCGAATTTCGACAGAGAACTGCTAAAATAACGCAAATTTTGTTGAATATTGTAAAATAACCCAAAATCTTTTTTGTCAAAGGATATAGCGGAGATATGGCAAATTTTGTCAAAAAATCGAGAGAAAAACGCAATTTTTGTGACAGCATCGTGAAAAAAAACGAAAATTTCATTGAATATCATGAAACAACGCAAATTTCGTCAAAGGATAGCAGAAAACGCGAATTTTGTCAAAGGATCGCAGAAAAAATGCAAATTTTGTCAATGGATTGCTTAAAAAAATTGCAAATTTCTGACAAAAGATCACGCAAAAACGTAAATTTCTGTCAAAAGATCGCGGTAAAAACGTAAATTTTGTTCCAGAATTGTTTAAAAAAAATGATAAAGGATGGCAAAAAAGCATAATCTCGTCAAAATATCGAGAAAAAATACAAATTTTGTTGACGAATAGCGGAAAAGAAAGATTAATTTTGTCAAAAAGTTGCGGAAAATACGCATAATTAGCATCGGGACAAGAATTTTCTCCTTACACCTTTTCTGTAACCTTTCAGAAACTTTGCAGTAAATTTCACATTTTTTTTTTTTAATCAAAATCATCCTTGCGAATTTAGTCGATTATACATTGAAAAAATTGCAATTTTTTTTCAATTCGTCACGGGAGAATTTGTCACGGGGGGGGGGGTCTTGCCGGAGTCTTACGAGTCAGGAAAATTCGAAAATTTAGGCAAAAAGTCAGGGAAAGATCAAGGAATTTTTTATGCACTATCTTACATTAGAATATCGATTAGTATATGAGAAAAATTTTGAATTAATTATCTAAAATTTTTGCTTAAAATTTAGGCGAATTTTATGACAATAAATAAATAGATAGATAATATCGATTAACAATATTGAAAAAAGAAATTTATACAGCGCATACTTTTTTTAGCATTCATTTAGATTAAAGTTGTTTATTGTGGAGAGATTTACAACAATGTATAAGCTGAATTTTGAGAAAAATAAAGGACGGGAGGTACTAGGTTCGATCCCAATCGCGCCCGTCGGTCTAATCTTTCGGAGTTTTCGTGGTTTCCTTTGAACCTTGCGTAAATACGGATCAGATTCCCTTAGAAAGACCTTGACGAAGGGCACTCTCCCTAGGGCCTATATCGAACGTGCAGATAATCGGCCGTCTTTATATAACTCCACAAATACACCTTATTTAAATGTTGAAACGTCTATGAATTTAAGTAATCGTTATTGTTGCTATTGTATATTGTCTTTCTTGCACATAAAAATTTTAAATTTTACTGTCAATTTATCCCAGAAATATCTCTACAGTACCTTTTAAAATAATCTTTATTGTATGTTAAGTAAAATCCAAATTTTTTGTAGAAATCGAGTTGGGCCAGATCAAGCAGCCTGATTTCCCTGATTTCTCTACGGGTTAGGCCGGGTTCTTGCCGAAATTTTAATTTTTACACGGGCCGGACCAAAATAACTTTTGTTCGGACCGGCCAGGAGCCAGATTTTCCGGCCGGTGCAGATATCTTTAAGGCTGTGACAATTTTTTATTTAGTTTGTTTGAACTTTTTTCTGTTCACGGTGCATCAAACATAAGAGAGAAACGGTTGTGAATTCAATATTTTAAAATATCTTTTTAAAGACATAAAATTATAAACTTTAGATTTTTCCTTTTTTTTTTTTTTTTTTGAACATTTTTTTTAAGTATTAAAAATTTTAAATATTTAAGTGTATATGCGGGCACACGATGACTGGAGGGGGGGGGGGGGTATAATTTTCTAAAAAAGTATTTCAAAACTTTTTGCCCCCCTAGTTTTAGACCCCAAGTTACGCCTATGGTTATTCACCCAAAACCTATTCAGTTGCAGACTTCGTAACGATCTAATAGAACATGAAGTTTAATGAAAAGCAATGCATTTGTGCTTGAGATAGATCATCAAAGCATTTTGCCGCATAAAGACAGACATTTTACAAAAATAGTCAAATCGAGTTCAAGAAGTTCAAGACCAAAACCTCAAAAAGCGCTTATCGAAATTTTTCATCATTTTAACACCTTTTTTTGTAAGTATATATAAAAAGAAGAAAGAAAAAAAAACATGCGTCACGCATAGATTATGAAAAACTTTATAACACATTCAGAATAATGTAAAAAATTTCATTACATAAAAAATTAAAATATGTTCAGTTCTATCATACGGAACGCATAACACATTTGGAAACTTAATTTTAGCTGTTATAATTTACAATCAAGAAATTATCCGATTTTTTTTCAGCAGCCCTGTATATCATCATTAGATTTATATCTATAAACTACATGCATGCCAAAATTTAGTTCTTAAGAAGAACATGTACCTCACTTGAAAATTCCCCTTCAGCAATTTCTTCAAATAAGGAGACTGGTACATGAATACTTTTGTGCAACCCTGTATATGAGGTATAGAATTTATGTAGGACGAGTAACATGTAAAAAAAAATGATTAAATTTAAAAGAGCGTACCGAAATTTAAAACGCATACTCCAGCAATTCTTACTCAAAGACATTAGTGTAACTGATTTCTTTTGTTTGTCCCTGTAAATGAATTTTTAAAGAATGCTATAAATGCTCTGTTCTAACGTAATCATGGTGAAATCAGTGATAAGTTTCAGTAAGTTTCAATACACTTTAAAATGCATAATCTCATTAAAATACTCTGCACACGATTTTCCCCCATGTATCATAATGTAATAGAAATTTTTTGAGTGTCCCTGTAAGTGAACTATTAGTCCTATAGACTCATATACATAAGAAACATGCTTTGGTGAACTTAAATAATCTTTACAAATTGCAAGAAAATATGAGTATATTTACGAGAGTTAGACGGACATACGGATAGACGGACAGCAAATCGAATGCATAAACATTTTTCAACTTTGTTTGAAAGTGTAAAAAAGAAATAAATTAAAATAAAAATAAGTAAGATAAAACATGCATTAAACATAGATTATGAAACATTTTCCAGCAATTTCTGAAATCTTAAAGAAAACTTTGTTATTTAGGAAAATAAGATTATTATCTATAGCCAAATATGTATTCCAATGTTTTTGAACAGCCCTGTATTTAATCTGTCGGTTGATATAGATGCTGAATAATTTGAAATTTAGTTTAGCAAGAAAATGCTTAGCAAATTGAAATTTTTCTTTTAACAACTTACACTAATAGATGGAAACATATTTGAATACTTTTGTTCAGCCCTGTAGTTTATCTAATACCTTTAGTACACGCCAGTATTTAGCTGAAATTTATTTTAATCTAAAACTATCTTAAAACTACTGAAATCACATTCTCAGAAATTATCATTCATAGGCATCCGTGTATTCAATTCCTTGCGTGACCTTGTATATCATTTCAACGATATTCTACAATCATTTCTTAGTAAACTGTATGTAATTCAGTGTAAAAATGCATAACTTATTTAAAAACCACCTTTAAGTAATTTACACTCATATTCAGTAACGTTTGCAAACTCTTTTGTGTAGCCCTTGCATATCCACTATAGCATTTATACACACCATATAACATGCATAGATTTATTGAAACCTATCCGCACACATAACATTTAAAATGCATTTCATCCATCCATCAGCCATCATCGGACACATATACTGTACTTTTTTTTGTATGCCTCTGTAAATGCAATGCACTTCGTTTTATGCACGACTATATCGTATAGCTTATTTTAAGCCTCAGCAACATATATCTCTTTTATTTTTCATAAAATCGTTTAATATAATTAAAATATGTCGCACACAATTCGCCCCTTTACCATTATGTAATGGAATTCTTTTGTGTGGCCCTGTAAATGATAAATAGCTATTTTTTTCATCGCATATTTTATAAAATCATATTTTAGTGCAATTTGTAAATGCATATAAATTTTAATATGTTTGACTGGGTGTAAATCTTTAAAAATCATTTGAAACGATTTTTTTGTCATAAGTCGTAATGTAACGGTAAACTTTTAGCTGTCCCTCTAAATAAACTAATCATACTGGAAACTTCATTCAAAATAGGGTTCGTGCAAGGGTAAACGTCAATAATGTTCCAAAATTTTTAGGGCAATCCTAGTACATTTACGGAAGTTTGAGCGCGGACAGACGGACAGTCGAACCGAATTCATAAACACTTTTTAACTTTGTTGAAAAGTGTTAAAAAGAATTAAGATTTTTTGATGAAGCACAATTCGGTGAATTTCATAAATTAATCAACGTATCAATTTTCTGATAATAATTACACTTTATTAAATTTAATATAACGAAAATATTTATTTTGATTACACTAGTTGAATAAAATATGTATAAAATAAGAAAAAATATCATAAACAATAATCAAACAACTTCGTTTTAAAAAATAGTTAAGTTTTTTAGATGTAACGTTCTTCGATAGTTGAAGCAATATATTTTTCTCGCGGTTTAAACACTGCGTGCTTAATTAAAGTTTATATTAGATTTTTTTTTTTTTTTTTTTGGCATAAATATGATTTGTAATAATCATTTTTTGAATGTCTAATTCATCATAAAAAATATTTGATGATAGTTAATTTATAATGTGTTTTGTTAAATCTATATTAAAAGCTTACTTAATAAAATTATTTTACAGTTTTTTAAACTCTCCATCAATAATACCTGAACTCGTTTATAATGAAATGGTAATTGACTTATTTTCAAATGATATATCTCCTACAGAGAAAATCCTTACCAACAAAGCAGATAGATTTCGAAATTAGGTACAAATTTCCCACAACAACAACGAAATCAAGATTAGAAATAAACTCAGTTTAATAATTTTATCTCACAGTTTTTGATGTGTTTTTAGCTCACAGGCTATCATAGCCTGAGAGCTTATGTGCCCGTCCGTTCTGTATGTATGTGCGTATGTGCGTAACGCGATAACTCATGATAAAAATATCGGATCCACTTGAAATTTTGTATATAGGTATATCCTGATAAGGCGCTTCCCTGATTAGTTTTTGGAGTTCATTCGATATGTATAACAGGGCGAACGGGGGGCTCATGCCCCCCGTTAGTTGATATAAATGGGATTTTCATGCAGAATTAAGTTTTCAAAATTTAGATTAGGATCATTCTGATGAGGCGATTCCGTGACTGTTATTATGTGTTCATTGATTAAGTATAAATAGGGGGAACAGGGGTTCTAATGCCCCCCCCCGTTAGTTGATATAAATGGGATTTTCATGCAGAATTAAGTTTTCGTTCAAAATTTAGATTAGGATCATTCTGATGAGGCGATTCCGTGACTGTTATTAGGTGTTCATTGAATAAGTATAAATAGGGGGAACAGGGGCTCTAATGCCCCCCCCCCCCCCGTTAGTTGATATAAATGGGATTTTCATGCAGAATTAATTTTCGTTCAAAATTTAGATTAGGATCATTCTGATGAGGCGATTCCGTGACTGTTATTAGGTGTTCATTGAATAAGTATAAATAAGGGGAACAGGGGTTCTAATGCCCCCCCCCTTAATTTATATAAATGGGTTTTTCAAGCAGAATTGTCAGATTTCGTTCAAATCTCTGAATAGTTTTGGAAGTTTAATGGTTAAGTATAAAAGAGGGGGATAACTCCTTTTAAATTATATAAATGCTAAATGGGTTTTTATTAAGAATTATCTCATTTGCTCTGAATTTTGGATATAGATTTTTTATATGATAAAGCATGTCTTTGATAGTATAGGAGGTTCAATGATTAAGTATAAAAAAAGAGGAAAGGGGAGAGCTGTTTCCCCTTCTTAATTTTTTTTCGAACGGAATTAACCCTTGAAAATATAAGGCTTTAATGTACAATTAGTATTTGTAGCCTGTGAGCTCAATGCCATCAGTTTAACTGGGCAGTATTCTTTATTAATTCTGTTTTTATGTAAGAGTTGATTTTATCAGAATCATATTAATACAATAATTTTTTCTTCAACCACTATATGTTTTTAATTTGTTTTTGCTGTAGCAATTAGTCGAATAAAAATTTGTCAATATAAAAGATGTAGATAATATTAAGAAGATTTATAATAAGTTTAATTGATTTGATAACTTGAAAATTGTCGAAGTTATGAATTTTTTTCTCCCTTAAACATTTTGACACATTAAACATTCCGCTTAAGCCCATTTTTAATTTTATCAAAATTCTGTCATAAGTGTTTGGCTCTTTTTCCGGAGATAATACTGAATTTAATTTGATTTGATTATGTATTACAATTAACAAGTTATGGTTTTTTTTTTTCTTTTTTCGATTTTCACAAAATACATCCCAATTTTCATCCCCTGGTCCGATTTTGCTCATTAACGAAGCTGACCGAGATTTTCTGTCCCTCGATTGATTTTATCTGTCAGTTTGAAAGAAATTTCTGAAAGTTTTATGGAAGTTATTGTATCCATAAAAAAGTGAGTGATAGATTGATAGATAGATAGATAGAAAAAGTTTTAAACTGAGGATGATTTTGGTGTTCTAGAGGTGTTCGGTGTAGATCCGCAAAATTTTTTCAGTAATTCCAACATAGGGAAGAGTGTAATAATTATTGCTTTTTATGAAATCTGCCAAAAAAAAATCATTCAAAACAATAACTGATCTAAACAGATTTATAATAATATAATTGCTTAGTATTATAAGGAAAGTATCTAAATCATAGTGCCGAATAACACATAATTTGAAACCCCAGTCATTCCTAAATTTGAAGGACGAAATGGAATGCAATGCATTTTAATGAAATAAGAAAAAAAAGGGCCAAGGTTTATAAATACTAAGTCCAAAATAAGGTTTGACATCAAAAGTTACTGTAGATAATGAAGCACTTAAATTTTTGAAGCCTTCCTTGAACTTCTTTGACATTCGTCGGCTACAAATCTCAAACAATGATTGTCTGAGAGCATTCAAGTCTAACTGAGATTAAGGAAAGACCTGCCAGAGATAAGGAAAACACTCCATTTGACTGTTGTTGCATTTAATAATTTTCCTTCCTTTTGTCAGGTATAAATGAAAAATTGTTTCTTAATTTAATTGCAGATATTTCCTTTTTTAGGTGCGTTCGTAATTATGTAAATACGTAGCACCTATAGTTGTCGTTCAGTCCGTCCGTCCGTCCGTCCGTCCGTCTGTCTGTCTGTCCGCATATAACAACGCAAAAACTACCCAACCGAATCTTTTGAAATTTAAAATACATAATTATTACATAATTTTGTTGAGCCATTTCAAATTTTATGAGAATCAGATGGATAGATCAATTACAGGGACGATCAAAAGTATTCCGTTACATTACGGTCAATGAGGAAAAATGTTGCACTTGCATTTTAATCGTTTGAAATTTAAATTACATACTTATTACATAATTTTGTCTAGTCATTTCAATTTTTTTGAAAATAGGATGCATAGATGAAATACAGGGACAATCAAAAGTACTCCGTTTCATTACAGTCAATGGAAAAAAAAGTTTCAAATGCATTTTAATAATATTACACTCATTCGAACATAATAATATTGATATGCATCATAAAGTACATATTATAATACAGATTTTGCATAATCGGTTGTGCAAAGAACTTTTGTTATTGATTTACAAGGCCACACAAAAAATTCTATTACATAATGAGTATAGAGAGAACATTGTTTGTTGCGCATTTTAATTGTAATTAACTATTTACAATTTTATGAGATTGATATATGAGAGTGATATTTTAAAAACTTCATTATCGTACGAACGCACCTCATTTGCTACGCTTCACATGCAATTTCCAACTTGTTATCCTTTATACCAGCATTCTAAAGCATAAATCATTCAACCGCCATCCTAAAATTGCTTTTTATCGCAAATTTATTAGTTCAGGCCTCATTATTTTAAATTCAAGGGTAAGGGAATACTATTTTTAGTTGTATTCATAATTATGTAAATACGTATAGCACCTATAGTCGTTGTTCAGCCCTTCCGTCCGTAAACGTATAACAGTGAAAAAACGAACGTTTCAAATTTAAAATACATAATTGTGGCATAGTTTTGTCGAACCATTTCAAATTTCACGACAATCGCATGTGAAGTTTTTAAAATACACATTACTTCGGATTCAATACAGTATCCGAAATCTTCTGTGTGTCCCTGTAAATACAAAAGCTTTCTATTACACAGGAATTAACTTAGTAAACCTCAGCAACGTATATCAATTTCATAAAATGTGAAATAGCTTAATCTAATTAAAAGGCACCCCAAACAATGATTCCCCCTATACCATTGTGTAATAGAATACTTTTAAATGGCCCTGCTTATTTATAAAATATTTTTTGCATCTCAGACTGCACAGATTGTATATTTTAGTATATATTTCATGGATGCATATCAATTGTATTATTTAAAAAAATTGTATTATTATAAAGAATATATCATCATCATCATTAAAATGCATTTGAAAATATTTCCTCACATTGACCGTAATGTAACGGAATACTTATGATTGTACCTGTAACTGAACTATATGCCTGATTTTCATAAAATTTCTAATGTCTCAACAAAATTATGTAATAATTATATATTTTAAATTTCAAACGATTCGGATGGGTAGTTTTTGCATTGTTACATACAGGCAGACAGACAAATTGTACGACGACTATAGGTGCTACGTATTTACATAATTCCGAACGCACTTAAAAACGCATACCATAACTGAAAACTCACTTTTATCAATCATCCGTAATAGACAATACTTTGTATACAGTATTACGCCCATAATTATACATCCAAAATACCTTTATGTATCTAGGTGCATAAATATTAATTGAGTTGAGATGCAGATCATATTCTACAGCAAGCATCTTGAAGTTAACCTGAATAATGTATATCAATATCATGGTCAAAATAGTGCAACATAGTTAAGACATTTATATATCACATTTATGATGATGTTATTGTTAAGTTTTTCCCCGCAGAAGATTATGTGACCTCTTTTATGCAATCTCTTTTATGTGATCCTGTAAATGAATGAAAGGTCATAAATGCACGCTTTGCTCCCGAATTCTTCAAAAACACGTTGTTTAGGGTTTAGTGTACCTCATAAATTCACATCAATTTCACTATGTTTTATACGGAGAAACATCATGAAAATACGCCGCAAACGGTTATTCGTCATAGACCATAATATTACGGAATACTTCTGCGTTCTCATATATACGTACTGTAAGTATTACTCATAACATATTCTATAGTAAGAATTTTCTAATGCATCTCAATAAGCTATATAAATTTCATTACGTTTAAAATAGTGTAACATCATTAAAATACAACGCAAATGAGTTTTCCCCTAATACAATAGTGTAACGAAATATTTTTTTAATGCTCCAGCAAATGTATTATAAACATTACACATTTCATTTTCAATACCAAACATTGGATTTAGATTCTGTTTGTACCAGAAGGTACCTATGAAGATAACCTGGTGAATGCATTTACTTTCAAAAATTAGTTCCAAATAGTTTAAAAGTTGTATTAAAAAAACTGATAAAAAAGCATAATTTATTTGCATACGTCACAGAAATTTGGTGTGCGTCACTTTTCACCGGCTGGATATTTTCGTTAAATTCCAGAATTCAAGCACATGGAGCAAAGAAAATACGCAAGCAATTTTTATTTACGTTCAATTCAAAAAAATTTAATTTAATAAAAAAAATGGAAATGAAATCTGTTTTATTATTATTATTTGTTTAAAAAAAAAACCTCACAATACGTAGTAATTTAGTATTTGAGATTTTGTGATAATCTTTATAACAGCATTTTGTAATCGCCATTAACATCGTATGTATTTCACACGTGCAAATTGTCTACAATTCTTTCGTTTTTAAATACTAGGGGGCCCCCGCCCCCCTGCTCGCTATGCTCGACAACCCCCCGCGTAATCGCTTCGCGATTCCAAATTATTGACTACCCCTGCTTGCTGAGCTCGCCAAGGCCCCATGGTATGAATAAGCAGTTGCAGACCTTTCAAATGATGTGTCACATGACTGGTGTTGTAAAGAAATTAAACATGTGCCCCCCTGGGGGCAGAGTGGAAGGCGACACAAAAGACATCCATAATATGAATAAGCAGCTGCAGACCTCTCAAATGATATGTCACACGACTGGTGTTGTAAAGAAATTAAAAATATGCCCCTTGGGGGGCAGAGTGGGGGTGACACACAAGACATCCATAAAATGAATAAACAGTTGCAGACCTTTCAAATGATGTGTCACACAATTGGTGTTGTAAAGAAATTACAAAATGCGCCCCCTCTGAGGGCAGAGGGGGGGTTACACACAAGATATCCATAATATGAATAAGTAGTTGCAGACCTCTCAAATGATGTGCCACACAATTGGTGTTGTAAAGGAATAAAAAATGTGCCCCCCGGGGGGCAGAGTGGGGGATGACACACAACACATCCATAATATGAATAAGCAGTTGCACACCTTTCAAATGATATGTCACACAACTGGTGTTGTAAAGAAATTAAAAATGTGTTCCCCCTGGGGAGCAGAATGGGGAATAACACACAAGACATCCATTATATGAATAAGCAGTTGCAAACCTCTCAAATGATGTATCAAACGACTGGTGTTGTAAAGAAATTAAAAATTTGGCGAAATATTACAGTTATCGCCAAGTTGGCGTCACTTTTGACAACTAATTTTGGTCGCCAAATTTGGCGATATATCGCCAAGTTGGCGACAAACTTGGCGATTGTTGGCGATGGTAACCTTTCCTCTCTTTATGGTAACCCATACGGCGATGCATAGACGGAGCCCTTTCCTGATTGGTCTATTCGACTCATGGAAGGAGTGGACAACCCGGATTCGTTAGTTCCGGAAATCTTCCACATCAGCATCATTCCAGGAGTCATTCCTTTTAAGGCTAGTTTTTTTTTACTATAGAAGGAAAATATGAAATTGACATGCGTGCTTTAGATATTACTTTTAATCATAGATTATGTTCTGTTATATTTTTTAAATAGATCATTTAATATTATTTCTCATTAAGCAATGTATGTTCCCCGACAATTATTGTGTGATTGCAGACATTTTTTTATGGTTAAATTTTATGAAAACATAAATATGAAACAGTTGTCATATGCTGTCTAAGTTGGCGCGATTGCATAAAAATGGCGATTGAATGTCTCACATGGTAATCAGTTTATTTTGTTTCATCAATTTATTTAAAAAAGTAACAACAGTGGAAGCAATAAATAAGCAGTTATAAATAATAAATAAGAATAATATCAAGAATAAAATATGTAAATAACACAATAAATTATAAATATTAACACTTAGAGCAATATTCAAAAAACTTCACCAAATCAAAGTTATTACAATTTGCGGGAGAAAAAATCGCGCTACGTAGTGCGTATATGACATCCGTATCATATTTATATGTAAAAAATAAGCATAATCGTTTATGAAGTTTGTTTAAGTAGCTGTTCATCTATTTGCAACAAATCTTATTTTCTGAAACTAGAGTGCCAAGGTAATGCTACTGTTGGAAAAGTACCATTAGGGCAGGTATATCATATATGCACCGGGTGTGGGGCAAATTTGGTGAAATCTCTTTTGAATATTAGTTACATATATTTTTTTGGTACTACTTTGTTATCTCGTCGACCGATTTCGCCAAATTATACAAATCGTCAAGCTGATAGCCAAATTATACATATTGACCTAATTTTTATTTTAAATAACGAAAAAACAGATATTGAATAGAATATTAATACAAATACGAATTAAAAATTGAAATAAAAATCATTCAATGACGTTTTAAACGCGTGTTTTATATTTAATGTCATTCATTGTGACATTCAAGATAATCCATTATTGGCATTTAATCTTATAGTTTGGCGATAATTTTTTGGTCGACGGGATAACCAAGTAGTACCATTTTTTTTCAATTATTTTCTATTATTTTAAAAAGGAAATAACAATAAATAAAAGCTTGATTAATTAATAAATGTTAAAAAAATTATATATATTTTTTAAAGTAAATAAACAATTTATTAATAAATAAACAATAGCCGGGTTACCAAGCCATGCAAAATAACGATATATTGGTATCAATTATACGGAAGAGTTTCATATTTTTTCTGCCTTTTTTGGCAAACATTATTATTTATTTCAAGGCCCCCTTATCATATGATATTATGATAAGTTAGCCTTGATTTATTTATTTGGCATTAAATGAACTAATCTAATTTCGATATTTAGCCTTTGTGGTTACATTTTTAATACTTACCAACAAAGTTGAAAAGTGTTTATACATTCGGTTTGTTTGTCCATATGGCCATCCATCCGCCTGATCTCGCTCTAATACCCGTAAATATACACTTATTTTAATGCAATTGGTAAACCTTATTAAGGTCCCCTAGGCATGTTTGGTTTTGTATATGATATTTGTGGGATTAAAGTTCCGTTAAAGGGGCACCCAAAAGAATTTGATTACATTATCGTCTATGGAGAAGAAACGTTTACAGAGTATGTTAATGACATTACGCTATTGCAGATGAATTGAAACTGATGTAAATCACCGAGTTTCACTACGATTACGTTAGAATAGAACATTCATAGCATTTTTATTCCATTTATAGGGACACACAAAAAAAAATCAACTACCATACTGTAATTTAGTAACAGTTGTTGAAATTAGTTTTCAATTTTGGCATGCGCTTTTAAATTTAGTTATTTTTTAGGTACGTTCGTAATTATATAAATACATAGCACTTAAAGTCGTCGTCTGATACGTCCGTCTGTCGGCCTATCCGTCCGTCTGTCCGCATAAAACTACCCAACAGAATCGTTTGAAATTTTAAATATGTATTTTGGAGGCAAGTTTTGTTGAGTCATTAGAAATTTTAGTAAAATTGGATACATAGTTCAAATACAGGGACAGTTAAAATATTACGTTACATTACGGCCGATGAGTTCAAATAGTTCCAAGTACTTTTTAATTATAACTCCCGTCTGAACATAAAGAAATTAATATAAAATTTATGAAGAGCACTATAATATAAATTTTGTAGAATATGCCGCACAAAGAATACTTATTATTCATTTATAGTACATCATAAAAGATTTCCGAAGCATAATGGTATGTGTGGGGAGGGGGGCATTATTTTTTCCAATCAAAAGATTTTATCATAGAGTCATTTCCTCATTTGTCATTACAAGGTCTTTTAAATAACTTATTCGGGTAAAACAGCTTAATCGAGTTCACTGTGGCGTATTTGAGCCTGCAATGTTTCGCCAAAGAAATGTGTTCAGATTTCTAAATCACTTGTGATGATTTTTTGACAGCTCAAAGCTTATGCAGACGAGATATTCAAATCTCGTGTCGTACCTTATTCTACAAGCATTGCCAATTCCTTTTATTTAATGCATGCTGAAGCGAAATACTGCTCAACTTCTTGAGAATAGTTTTGAAAAGAAAATAAAACTGCGTATGTAGTGGCCAGCATGCACTACCCATTTAAATCCAATTGATCCAATTGAACATCATTTTTAAGACGATCATAACGAGTCATATATTACGTACGTCATGCATTAAACATTATTCCTAGACCAATGATTAAAAAATTAAACAAAAACATAATTTGCAGAGCAAATTAAAAAGCAAAATTTATTTCCTGCGCTATTTTAGCGCGAGAAGGAACAGATATTAAGATATTTGATTCATTTATTTCATAATTTAGTATTAAATTTTTGTATCAAATAATTTAAATTATGTGAACATTAAAAAAATAAAAGTGAAATTCAAACAATATGGTACTTAAAAACCCTAAATTTTACATTCCGTTCAAACGAAATCGATATAAATCTTAGATTTTTTCTGAACATTTGCTTTTTAGATGTGTCTATTCTTTTTATCTATACCTACCGTAAACATTATACAAAATCTGCAAAACAAATATTTGCAAGTTAAGTTTGGAAAAAAAGTCTAAGATTTATTTCGATTTCGTTTGAACGGGATCTAAGATTTAGAGTTTTTAAGTACTACTATATTGTTTGAATTTCATTTTTATTTTTTTAATGTTCACATAATTTAAATTATTTGATACAAAAATTTAATACTAAATTATGAAATAAATAAATCAAATATCTTAATATCTGTTCCTTCTCGGGCTTAAATAGTGCAGGAAATAAATTTTGTTTTTTTTTTTATTTGTTCTGCAAATTATGTTTTTGTTTAATATGTCAAGTTTTTTAATAACTACTGGCATTCAGATGAGCTCATTTCAAAATTAACTGAGGGTACCATCATCAGGACTTCATTTATGCGGTATCGTATCACAATTACTCATGTAGTTTACCCAGGGCCATAGCTAAAAGTGAACTATGGGGGGGGGGGGGGTGCGCTCAAGAGAACGTCTGAGGGGCTCATATTTCTCTCTCTCTTCCTCTGACGCAAAAAAATATATTAGTGCATATTCACATTGTAAATTCCATGTTTCTTATTAAATTGTTGTAATAGTTCCATTTTATGCTAAAAAAGAATATGGTGATGAAAAATTTGAGTGTATAACTAGTTCAAGATTAAACATAATGTTGGCTTCATATGCGCAAGCAGGATGAGCGAGTGTTGAAGCACTTTAGTTACAATTTAGCAATTCTGCAAAACTGTGAAAGGGCCTCAAAATTAAATTAGATTTTTGAACAAAATTGTATTTGATGAAATACAAACTATTACGTTCTCCCCTACGTAGGAATTTCTGATTTATTTTTTCAGATCTATACCGATCATGATACCTTGACTCCAAAACCACCCTCAATTAAAAACTCTATTTATCTACCTCCGTGGTATCTACGTAGATTTTCATTTCTCCATTGGGTTTTGCACAGATTTTCATTGATCCATTTCCAAATCGTCTGCCTCATTTCCAAATCGTTAACTTTTTTTTACATCTAGAACTGAATTCTGTACATGCTTCCTGTCTTGATACTAAATATTTCAAAATCTCTGTTTCATTTCCAATATGACGTCATAAATGTGCACTTTTTAATTCTTAAAATCAATTTAACTTTTTACGATACTGCTAAGTTATCCCGTCGACCAAAAAATTATCGCCAAATTCTAAGATTAAATGCCAATAATGGATGACCATGAATGTCCCGTTCATTGACATTAAATACGATAAAGGTGTTTAAAACGTCATGGCGTTATTTTATTTCGACTTTTTATTTGTATTTTTATTAATATTCTAATAATTATTTATTTTTTTTCGTTATTTAAAATAAAAATTATGTCAATAAGTATAATTTGGCTATTAGTTTGGCGATTGGTATAATTTGGCAAAATTGGTCAACGGGATAACAGAGTAGTACCCTGTCACGCAAAAATCAGATGTCACTTTTTTCTTTGGCGAATTCTTTTCTTATGAATCATGAAGGCAGAAAAATCTCTTCTGCATGAAACTGATGTTTATACTTAACAATCAGCATTCATACATTGCGTCAGAAGTATAGTTCTAGACATTCACCCTAGACAGTATAATATTCCTCCAACAATACCTCAAGACATAGTATCAATAAAATGTATTTATTTTTTGTATTACGTGATATTTATTTATTAACCTCCGATGGCTATTTCTTTCAGACAAGCTAAAAAATGTCGTGTCATCAGTCCTGAATTTTCTACTCAACCGATTTTGATAATTATTTTTTTAAAAGAAAGCTATTTATTTGTAGTTGTGCCCATTTTAATTATTTTTTAATTTATTTCCATTTTTATATTTTATTTTTAATTTTAAATGCTTTTTACGATATTTGTTCAAAATGGTGGCAACACAGTTTAGCTTTTCTCTCGATAATAAAAATTTATTTTCCAAAATGATTGCGTATAATTATGCACTAATTGAAGCAAAAAAAAATATTTACTGAGAAATAATATTAATAATGTAAATAAAATAACAGAAAATAATTTATGATAAAAATTAATGTCTAAAGCAAAATAAGAAAAATTTCAAATGAGGAAAATGATGTCATTCAGAATCAGATAAATGGGAATTACAATATTATTACGGGTGCCTTTTTCATATTACTAATAACAGTAACTTTTAAAAAACATTTGAAGAGAAAATGACGTCACTATTTAAAACATCGCATTTTTACTCATAAAGATATTAGGTACTACTCTGTTATACCGTCGACCAATTTCGCCAAATTATACAAATTGCCAAACTAATAGCTAAATTATACATATTGACATAATTTTTATTTTAAATAACAAAAAAAAACAAATAATTAGTAGAATATTAATAAAGGTATTAATAAAAAGTCGAAATAAAAATCACTTGATGGCATTTTAAACACATGAATCGTATTTAATATCATTGAATGTGACATTCACGATCATCCATTATTGGCATTTAACCTTATAGTTTGGCGATAATTTTTTGGTCGACGGGATAATCTAGTAGTACCCGATATTACATTTCAATATTTCTTGTCATTATGGACACTGAGATTGAGATTTTACTTTCAGATGACTTCAGTTAGTGAAAATAATGTCACAATAAAAATGAAAAATAAAATTTCTTGATTTCGCCGGCACTCAGATTACAATTTTAACTAAAGATGTTCGAATAATTGCATGCAAAATTGTAACTGGCAAATTTGATATTTAGTTTGTAAATATATTTATTATATATTGATTCAATAATGTAATTACTTTTGCTTTTTTTAAAACCAAATCGATCGGGTCTTTTAAACATTTCACTCGTCGGTTCGACTGGACTCCACTCGTTTTATTGTTAAATTGCATTTCCTTTTACTCACAGTCTACAAAATAGCGTTTAAACTAAAGAAAAAATCCGTTTTTGATGAATCTAGTCAATGAAGAAGTAGCACGTCAAATTGTATCTCTTTATTACTCCGCAATTCCAATGTCTCAGAGGGAAATTGCTATTCAAATGAATATTTCACGCCGTTCTGTTTGCTATTATATTGATAAACACAAGAAAAATGAAGTTAGTTCATTGCAATCTAAACAGGGTCGCCCTTCTAAAAAACCTCTATCGATTTTTTTTGTTTTCTAATCGGAGGCGAAACTCAATTCTGCAATGGCAGAATCTATATTCAACTTGTTTTCTGTATTTCTTCACTTAGAAGCTTCTTGATAAATTAATCAATGTTTGAATTGAAATTCTGCCCAAAATTGAAATTTAACTTCAATAGAACTTCAAACCGCTATCGAAGCTCTGGGCAGGGTTCAGCGTAGAAAAGTTGGGAATAGATGTCATATATGCAACACATTGGCGCAATTAGAACAAAATGGGTATTATATGTCTCACATGCTAACCTGGCTAGCGTTGTTTATTTACTAATAAATTGTTTATTTTCTATTACTCTTTTTAAAAAAAATTATGTAGATCGTTTTACTCTATAGTTATTAATAAACTTTTTTTTTATTTATCACTATTTCCCTTTTTAAATATTAGAAAATAATTCAAAAATATATATGAGGACCTCAGAGGCCAAGAGGTACAAGTGACATAATTTAGATTTCGAGTAAATTGAGTTCAAAGTTAAGCATCAATTGTAATTGAATGAATTGAGATAGGAATCTTTTGCTTATTTCTTAATGTTCTTTGAACTCTCATTTCAATAGCTGTTTAGAAAAACAGCCGATTAAATTTTGTTTTAAATGTATAACTAAGCAATATTTATCAGCATTCGGCACTTGTACCCTTTGGCTTCCAAGCAGTTTTCATTACTGCCAAAGGGTACAAGTGCCGAATTAATACAAGAAATTAAAAAAAATATGGAATAAAAAGATAAATTTATAAAAAATGAAGAATAAAGTTGATATAAATAAATGAATGGACAAAACTCTGTTTTAATAAAAGTTCTAAAAAGGAAAAATTATGAAATAAAAAAATGAAGATACGAAAAATTTAAGATCAATGTTGATACACATGAATGATACAACAAACTTTATTCTAACATAAGATTTTAAATTTTATTATAAGTTTTGAAAAAAGTGAAATTTTCTAACACTGACTAGCAAAGGTAAAAAAAATTAATACATTTTCAGTCTGTCTGGTCGTCTGTCTGTCTGGCCATCCGACTGTCTGTCCGCGCTCTAACTCTTGTAAATATGCTCGAATTGGGCTGAATTTTTTGGAAATTATTTACGCTTATCCTAGCACGAACCCTATTTCAAATAAAGTTTATAGCATGATTAATTTATTTATAGGGACAGTCAAAAGTTGTTCGTTTCATTACGGACTATGAGGAAAAAATTGTTTCAAATGTATTTTAAAAGTGTTACACCGTGTCAAATATATTAAGATTTATATTCATCTAGGAAGTTCATTAAAATATGCATTCTGTAAAGTATGTGGTGGAAAGAAAAGCTAATATTCATTTACAGGGCCGCACAAAAGAATTCAATTACATAATGGGAAAGTGTAAATTGTTTGCAACATATTTTAATTATATTAAACTTTTTATGTATAATGAAATTGATATACATCTATGAGTTTAATATAAATTATATCGCGCATAACATGAAGTTGACAACATTTACAGGGACAGACAAAAGATTTGAAATAGTATATTCTACCCAAAATACTGTACATTATCGATATGGTTGATGGATGAATGAAATGCCTTCTTAATTATGATATGCGCTCTTAAGTTTCACTAAATTTATGCATATTACATGGTACGTATAATGTATATTTGATATGCAGGGCTACACGAAAGATCTGGTAAAGGCTACTAAATATGAGTATAATATACTTAAAGATTGTTTTTAAATAAGTTATGTATTTTTATGATGAATTTCATTCAATTTACTCAGAAATGTTTGTAGAATACGGATAAAATGATATGCAGGGCAACACACAGAATTGGATACATGGTCATCTATAGATGATAATTTCTTGAAATATTATTTCAGTAGTCTTAAGAATGTTTTACTTGGAACTAAATTTTAGCTAAATACTGGAGTATAATACAGGTTCTATGTAAACTCCAGGGATGAACAAAAGTATACAAGTATGTTTCCATCTATTAGTACAAAATGCTGAAAGAGAAATTTCAAACTGTTACGCATTTTCTTCCTAAATTAGTTTTTTCTATTATACAGTATACATATATAACCGACACATCAAGCACAGGGCTGTTCAAAAGTATTAAAATACATACTTTTCTATGGACAATAACACTTTATTACCTTAAATTGCGAATTTTTTTTTAAAGATTTCAGGAAATCTTGGAAAGTGTTTCAGAATCTATGTTTAATGTTTGATTTTTCTTACTTGTTAACAGTTTTCATTTATTTAATGTAATATTTAATGCATTAAAAAGCAAATTCTAAACAGAAAAAAAACTGACGAAAAACATTTTGAAAAAAGACATACAACTCCAGTTCATAAGGTTTAAAACGTCACACGATCTATATAGGGTCATTCCATGTCAAGTGTCCTAAATTTTGGCATGGTTCCCGCTCGACCCCCTTCGATTTTTATGAAATTGATACAGAATATACATGTAGGTATATGATGAACATTTGGAAACTGTTTAGTGCAAAAAGTTGTATAGTTGGAGCACCAGGGGTCCATTTGTACCAATCACTATTTTATGGTTGTAGAAAAAACGGCCAAATCATGAAGTTTGGCATCATATTGCTCATGATATATGAAACCTTACTTATTGAAAAGAGGTGATCTAGTACAACTTTTTGTGCTAAAAAATGTAATTGCAGTATTAAAAATCACAAATCAAAATTATCGTGATTACTAGGCCTCAAAGTAGGCCGTACGGCCAATCTGGTTGAATTTTACCCTTACTTTAACATGCTGTAACTACTGCAAATATTATTTTAAAATTTTTTCGCTTTACAAACTAATTACCTATAGATATATGCTAAAGCAGCTGTAGTTATTTTTTGATTGCTTAAATATTCATTAAATTATTGATGTTCAAAATCTAATAAAAAATTAAAATCGTCGATTTTGCTCCATATTCAAAAGCGTATATCTCAAAAGGGACACTTCTGATTTGGTTACAATTAGTACCACTGGAAAGAGCATATCTTAATTTATAAAAAAAACTTTATTTCATTTTGGGTCTCTTAGATACAGAAGGAAAATAATAAAATTCAAAAACCTGTTGTACGAGATAATCCAGATACATACAAGAAAGGTATAAATTACGACAGGTTCTTTCAACATATTCTGCGCCATTCTTTTTTATTACAACGATTAATGCTAATAATAATTATCACTTTTCCTGGTCACAGTTACTTCCCCTTTACCATTATGAGTGATTTGTAACCGCATTGCCAATGAGTTATATCCAATAACCAGGCAAGACTAGCTCCTGGATGGGTATTGCATGTTTAACAAGATTTATACAAAAATATTCCTTTTCTCTTTCAGTTTATGCTTTACATTACTGTTAAAACATTCTTTATCAAGATTTTAGCTCTATGGATTCTCATGATTAAGATCAGAGTCAATGCAGCATTGGCTGTGCTGATAATTCTCAGTGCCATTTGACAACTTATTGTGCACATAAAGGTTTTAAGCTTTTTAAAGAATTTTCCTCTGAAGAACAGGAGTTAATTAATCACCGAAGTATATTGCATTTTGAAGAAAATTCTCAAATATGCTTTCATCACGAAACATTGATTTTGCATAAATTTGAGTTTCTACAGCGAAGCGAATATTCTGTAATCCTTTCACTAAAGACAATCATTGCGTACAAAAATCTTTGCGTTCCATCAATTTAGAAAGTTCTAATCATTTGACAGACTAAGAAACTAAGAAACTAAGAAAAATACCAAACCAGACCAAAAAATATGTAGATCATGCAGAAAAGAATTCGAAGAAACAAGAACAACATGGTCCTCTTCTTCAAGCGAATTGGAGCAAGATGAAATAGATGTAACAGAAACGTTGAACAAAAGTCTAACAGCTATTGATTTATTTTCTTTAAAATGTCAACGAACATCAACAAGATTTATTAAAAGCTATGCAAAACGAAAAATAAGTGAAACTGAAGATGTGATTTCAATGAAAATATCTATTGTTGCTGGTATAGATCCATGTAAATTACGACAACCTACTACATGCAACCAATGTCTAGACTGTTTAGATTACAAACAGCTAATTAAAGAATTGAAGGAGAAGTTACAGTTGTCAAAACATCCAGAACAAATATAAATATTAACAATGGCACCTCAAAGTTGGACAATAAAAGAAGTTATGGAAGAGTTTGAAGTGTCAAAAGAATGGTAAAAGCAGCACGAAAATTAAAAGTAGACATCGAGATATTGGCTTTACCTAGAGCAAAGTTTGATAAGAAGTTGCCAGAAAACATAAAAGAAACAGTATTAATTTTTTTTTCAAGATGAAGAATTTAATCAATATGTCCAGGAATAAAAGTTTTCATTTCTGCTCGGATAGATGGAAGGAAAGTTCAGATGCAGAAGCATCTATTACTAAGCAATTTGAAAGAAATGTTTGCAGTCTATCAAAGTAGTAATGGACCGGAAATCGGATTCTCCAAATTTTGCAAGTTAAAACCAAAATGGTGTGTGAATGTCGTTACAGCAGTTTCACATTCCCAATCTGTGTGTAAAATTAATCAATCTCTGAAGTTGATGCTAGCAAGCTGCCCAACTGATGTAGATTATAAATTCCTTATAAGTAAAACAGCTTGTGACTTGAATTCTAAGGATTGTATGCTTCATCGCTGCGAAGAATGTCCTGGAACAGATGATTTAATTTTTTTTTTTGAAAGTATTTTCGAAGATAGTGATACAGAAGACGCCATTGAATTTAAACAATGGGTTCACACAGATCATGACCCATTAGAAACGAAGCAGATGACAATTGAAGATTTTATTTAAGTATTGGTATTGAAAATCTCAGCAACGATATCTTAATAAATTTTATGCACCCTCATGGACCTTCAAAAACATTTTATTAGCCTACTAGACAAGACCTCTGTTGTATTCCGGAAGAACATATAATTACTGTTCCATTTCCAATAAAAACAAAAATTAGTCAGCAATACAATTTACCGAAAGCTGTTGCAATCGCAATCAATAAGAAATTTGACAAACTGAACCAATGAGTAATGTTTTTTATAGATTGGGGATCAGGAATCAACATAATGGGAGCTTGGAATAAACAAAACATTTAGTCTATAATAATCTATGGATTCCGTTAGGTACCCGCATTCAAAATTTAAAACATGCAATACCCAACCAGAAGCTAGCCTGGTTATTGGATATAACTCATTGGGAATGCGGTTACAAATCATTCATAATGGTAAAGGGGAAGTAACTGTGACCAGGAAAAGTGATAATTATTATATGCATTAGTCGTTGTTATAAAAAAGAATGGTGCAGAATATGTTGAAAGAACCTGTCGTAATTTATACCTTTCTTGTATGTATCTGGATTATCTCGTACAACAGGTTTTTGAATTTTATTATTTTCCTTCTATATCTAAGAGGCCCAAAATGAAATAAGGTTTTTTTTATAAATTAAGATATGCTCTTTCCAGTGGTACTAATTGTAACTAAATCAGAAGTGTCCCTTTTGAGATATACGCTTTTGAATATGGGGCAAAATCGACGATTTTAATTTTTTATTAGATTTTGAACATCAATAATTTAATAAATATTTAAGCAATGAAAAAAACAACTACAGCGGCTTTACGATATATCCATAGGTAATTAGTTTGTAAAGCGAGAAATTTTTAAAATAATATTTGCAGTAGTTACAGCATGTTAAAGTAAGGGTAAAATTCAACCAGATTGGCCGTACGGCCTACTTTGAGGCCTAGTAATCACGATAGTTTTGATTTGTGATTTTTAATACTGCAATTACATTTTTTAGCACAAAGTTGTACTAGATCACCTCTTTTCAATAAGTAAGGTTTCATATATCATGAGCAATATGATGCCAAACTTCATGATTTGGCCGTTTTTTCTACAACCATAAAATAGTGATTGGTACAAATGGACCCCTGGTGCTCCAACTATACAACTTTTTGCACTAAACAGTTTCCAAATGTTCATCATATACCCACATGTATATTCTGTATCAATTTCATAAAAATCGAAGGGGGTCGAGTGGGAGCCTCTAGGCCAGTTGACATGGAATGACCCTATAATTAAAACACCTGGCTGTTTTTTTGGTCATCAGCCCTGAGCCTTCTACTGGCCCGATTTTGATAATTATTTTTTTAAATGAAAGCTGTTTATGTGTAGATGTGCCCATTCTGGCTAATTTTTAATTTATTTCAATTTTTATATTTTATTTTTAATTTTAAAAGCTTTTTCATGACATTTCTTCAAAACAGTGGCAACAGGTTAAGCTGTTCTCAAAATTTATTTTGTTTCATTATTTTCCACCAATCAGGAGCTTGATCTCATCGGCGAATGTATAATCGCATTTCAAACAAACAAACAAACAATAAAAAAAGAATAAATAAAGGTTTTCGTTAAATTTAATCATAATAAAATGATTGCACATAGTTATCCCCTGCAATACACAGATTATTTACTGAGTAATATTATTAAGTAAGTAAAATAACAGAAGATAAACTTTAATAAAATATAATAACTAAAGTGAAATTTTGTCGATGGAGAAAATGTCGTCATACAGGAACCAGATAAATTTATTCCATGAATATAATATACATTGTTATAGCTGTGTCAGTGATGATGTCATATTCACTGACTTTAATTCCTGCATCTAAATAAAGTGAACTTCTATTAATTTAAAGGTCCGTGGTGTGCACAAATGAAAATATTTCTATAAACTGCGCCATTTCTATTTAATTATATTGAATATTTTATGAAACTAAAGAATTCTTAAATAACTGCATAAATCACGCTTTTATTTAAGAAAAGATGAGTATTTCTGAAGGTGTAAATGATGTCATATTAGAGAAAAAAAAGAATAAAACCTGTGATATGGCGGTATTACTATATTTCTATCTTACATAATATCAAAAAATAATTAAAATCATTTCATTGTATTAAGTTATTGTTTAAAATAGAAATAAAATCTGCATTTCAGCGACAAATACAAAAATTTTATTCTTTTTAATAACAGAGATATCTTTTTTTCCGTTGCCATAGCAATAAAATTAATTTTTTCAAGTTCATGGAGGATACAAACCGATAAATAAATCAAATTTATTGCAAGTGCTGTAAATGTGTACTGGGTTGGTTAGGCAGTTTAGTAAGTCCCTGTTTCTATTATAATTATAAAATGTTTCATTGATATTATAATTATTGTAATTATTGTATGTATCAAGCGCTCTTTAAGTGGAGAAAAAATAAACTATGCAGATATTTTTGAATTCGTCTTCCGGGGTATAATATTAACTTCCTAAATAGTTTGGCATTTAAATAATATTTAAGGTTAGAAACCGCATTAAAAAAAGATTTGTAGCTGAAGTCCAACATAATAATTTATGAGTTATTTTAATGTTGTTTGTAATGTGTTATGAGTTGTGCATTTGTTTATTTCGCTCAGTATTTTACCGTCTATATAAGATTGATTCATATCATACCTAATATATATTCTTTTCCGTCGAGTTTCGACGAGTGCCGCTAGTAAGGTTTAAAACGTCACACGATGTAAATAATTTTAAACTGTGATTGGTATAAATTGGCAAGTTGCCAAACTAATAGCCAAATTATACATATTCGCATTTTTTATAACAAAAGTACAAATCTATATATTTAAAACACCTGGCTGTTTTTTTAGTCATCAGCCCTGAGTTTTCTACTGGCCCGATTTTGATAATTATTTTTTAAATAAAAGCTGTTCATGTGTAGATGAGCCCATTCTGGCTAATTTTTAATTTATTTCCATTTTTATATTTTATTTTTAATTTTAAAAGCTTTTTCGTGACATTTCCTCAAAACAGTGGCAACAGGTTAAGCTTTTCTCACTATAATAGAAATTTATTTTTCTTTATTACTTTCCACCAATCATTAGAATGTAACTGATGTCATATTAGAAAAAAAAATAAATAAATAAAACTTGGGATTTGCCGGTATTACGATCTTTCTATTTTACATAATATCAAAAATTAATTGCAATCATTTCGTTGTATTAAGTTATTATTTAAAATAAAAATAAATAAAATATTTTCTACATTTTAATAACAAATACAAAATTTTTATTCTTTTTAATAACAAAGATATCGTTTTTCTTTTCGTTGTCATGACAATAAAACTAATTTTGACAAGTTCATGGAGACTACAAACCAATAAATGAATTAAATGTATTGCAAGTGCTGTAAATGTGTAATGGGTTGGTTATGCAGTTTTAGTAACTCCCTGTTTCTGTTATAATTAAAATGTTTTGTTGATATTATAAATACGAGGTGTAACCCGCCGAAATCGAAGAAAGAAAATCTTTAAGAAAGAACAGTTTCATTGACTTGGGTCAATCCATTTCAAGTGTTCCAGCACTGGTCGCTCGACTATTTTTAAAAAATCTGAAATTTTTTGTACAACAACCCTAACATGATGGAAGTTCAAAATGACCGTTATTTTAATTCTACTATTTTTTGTTTGTGCATGGCGGCCACCTTTGTTTCATCGTGTGCAGCGATTTTCTCAGAAACTAGGATACACAAAATTGTAAATATCTCGTCTTCTATTTTCCCAATTGAAATGGAGTTTGCAGCATTTTGTTCAGAATAAAATAGGCTAAATATACAGTGGAAGAAAAATTAAAAAAAATAAATTTTTACAGGTGAAAATTTAGCACAAAATGTACGTTTTTTTCCAAAATCTATCCGTTTGCAAGAGGAAAATTTTCATGCAAGGGAAACTGACAACCTTACACAATTTTTTCTACAAATAGGTCAAATGTATGTGTACTCATACACCAAATCCCATATCTGGGAGTTAATTTCTCTTTGCGAAAAAAATTCCGAAATTCGTCAAAAATTTCAAAAATCGCACTTTTTAGGCTTTGATACCTCTGGTGGGGCACGAGATAAAAATCTGAAATTTTGGCCTATGATAGTATTGTGTAGTAGCGTTACGTACAAAAAATTTCAAGAAGGAGATTTGACTACAAGCTGAGATATGACATGCAAAATATGCGAAAACAATACTGTCAAACTATTGTAAACCTACTATGTAATTGCTCAACAAGACTGTCAACATTGCACAATTTTTTCTACAAATAGTTCAGAAGTGTGTGTACTCATACACCAAGTCCCATATCTGGGAAATGATTTCTCTTTCCGAAAAAAATTCCGAAATTCGTCGAAAATTTCAAAAATCGCACTTTTTAGGCTTTGATATCTCTGGTGGAGCACGAGATAAAAATCTGAAATTCTGGCCTTTGATAGTATTGTGTAGTAGTATTATGTACAAAAAATTTCAAGAAGGAGATTTGACTACAAGCTGAGATATGACATGGACAATATGTGAAAACAATACTGAAAAATTATTGTAACTTACTATGTAATTGTTCATGCCTCCAAAATTTTAAATTAATTATTTATGGTATAAAGTTAAATGTTAATTACAAATATCTTTTTCAAATGCTTCTGTGTGATTTAAACAATTCAGAATGTATGCTAAGCTAATACACTATTTGTACAGATGAACAAATCTACTAGAAATGCTATTGCAACAATTTTACTCGGAACACATTTCAGGAAAAGTAAATTACAGACAATGGATTACAACTGATCGAGTTGACATGGCTTCAATTATTAAACCTAGAGAATTTCATTCAAGTTAACAAGGGATGATAAGACTTGGGGGCTTCAAATAAAATTTTTAGAAAGAACAGCCTGATGGACTGATAACAGTAACTGGTCGAACTCATAACATCTCTCTTAAATATTGTTAAGCTCTTTGTTGAGCATATATAGTATTTTGTAAATAAAATGTTTATTATTTAACTGTTTTCAACAAACGATATTTTCTGTGTAAATATTGTAATAAAAGAGACTAAACTCATTTCTCCTAATGTACTCGTAATAGCATTTTTTAACATTTTTTTTAATCACCGTATCTCAGCTTGTAGTCAAATCTCCTTCTTGAAATTTTTTGTACATAATACTACTACACAATACTATCAAAGGCCAGAATTTCAGATTTTTATCTCGTGCTCCACCAGAGATATCAAAGCCTAAAAAGTGCGATTTTTGAAATTTTCGACGAATTTCGGAATTTTTTTCGGAAAGAGAAATCATTTCCCAGATATGGGACTTGGTGTATAAGTACACACACATCTGAACTATTTGTAGAAAAAATTGTGCAATGTTGACAGTCTTGTTGAACAACTACATAGTAGTTTTACAATAGTTTGACAGTATTGTTTTCGCATATTTTGCATGTTATATCTCAGCTTGTAGTGAAATCTCCTTCTTGAAATTTTTTGTACATAATGCTACTACACATTACTATCATAGGCCAAAATTTCAGATTTTTATCTCGTGCCCCACCAGAGATATCAAAGCCTAAAAAGTGCGATTTTTGAAATTTTTGACGAATTTCGGAATTTTTTTCGCAAAGAGAAATTAACTCCCAGATCTGGAATTTGGTGTATGAGTACACATACGTTTGACCTGTTTGTAGAAAAAATTGTGTAAGGTTGACAGTTTCCCTTGCATGAAAAATTTCCTCTTGCAAACAAATAGATTTAGGAAAAAATCGTACATTTTGTGCTAAAATTTCACCTGTAAAAATTTATTTTTCAAAATTTTTCTATCACTGTATATTTAGCCTATTTTATTCTGAAAAAAAATGCTGCAAACCCCATTTCAATTGGGAAAATAGAAGACGAGATATTTACAATTTTGTATATCCTAGTATCTGAGAAAATCGCTGCACACTATGAAACAAAGATGGCCGCCATGCACAAACAAAAAATAGTAAAATCAAAAGAACAGTCATTTTGAACTTTCGTCTTGTTAGGGTTGTTGTACAAAAAATTTCAGATTTTTTAAAAATGGTCGAGCAACCATTTTTATATTTTCTGGACCACTTGAAATGGATTGACCCACTTATAAGATATCGTTTTTCTTTTCGTTGTCATGGCAATAAAACTAATTATGACAAGTTCATGGAGATTACAAACTGATAAATTTATTGCAAGTGCTGTAAATGTGTAATGGGTTGGTTATGCAGTTTTAGTAACTCCCTGTTTCTGTAATAATTAAAATGTTTTGTTGATATTACAAATACGAGGTGGAACCCGTCGAAGTTCTACGAAAGAAAATATTTTAAAAAGAACAGTTTCATTCACTTATAATAAATCTAGAAAATTAGTTACAGTAAAAAATACATTTTATATTGGTCAGTCTAACTCTCAAACAATAATATTTTAAGCTAATATTAATAAAATATTATAAAACACAATTATCCAAATTATTAAAATAAAATATAACCTAAATTCACTGGATTTTTTAACAGACTTTTTAAAATAGTATACGCATTTTAATTTCCATTTTTTTTTTTTTTTCAATTTTAAGGGAAAATGCAGTGATTCTGTTGCCACAATTACAAAATTGGTACTAAACAAAGAACAAAACAAAGCATAGTTCAAAACTGCATTAAGTTTTCGACTCTTTGTTCAGAATTTAAAATATTTAAATTGTTAAAAAATATGCGATTAAGACCAGAAGAGTCTGAATTTTCGGAATTTTTGCTTAAAATAGGTAATGGAGAAATTCTTGCATGAATGAAGAATTCTCTGGAGACTCAAATAAAGTATGTTTACCACCGTCTATTATAGCAGAAAATGATATCGTATCCCAAATTTTTCGAAAAGGATTTTCATTTTCAGATAGTATCACCAAATTGGCTAAAGTTTCAATTCCAGCCCCAAAAAACGATCATTGCAGTGAAATTAACCATAAAGTTATTATATCTCGCACATCCAGAACATACATGAGTAGAAATAATTTAATAACTGAAAGTGAAAAAGAAATCCTCCAATTTCCAACGGAATTTTTAAATAGCTTAGAATTAAGTGGATTGCCTACACACATTCTCAGATTAAAAATCGAAGCAATTCTAATATTACTAAGAAATTTAAGTCCCCACGAAAGTCTTTTAAAAGGGACCGGGTAAATTGTACGAAACATGTACGATAATTTTTTGGATCTAGCAGTTACTACTGGCGAGTGAGTTGCAAAAAAAGTTTTGATTCCTAGATTCTATGGATTTAATGCCATCAGATACAACTCTTCCCTTTTCATTTAGAAAGTTTTCATTATTCGTGTTGCGTTTTGCATGACAATTAATAAAGCACAAGGGCAAACGATGGATTCTGTTGATATTTATTTACCTGAGCCAGTATTTAACCACGGCATATGTTGCGATGTCTCGAGTACGTTTATTTAAAAATTTGAAAGTGCAAACAGTTCCAAAAAGCAATACAACAACTAATGCCGTATGTAAAGAAATACTTTAACTCGAAAAGAAAAGTTAAATCTTAACTAAAAAAAAAATAATAATAATAAAAAACCTTTCATTGAACCAATATGAAAATTGATTTTCTATTTATTATAGATAAAACTGAGTAAAATTTATATTTTCTTCTAAGTACACTTTTCTTTTATGTCATTCATTTTTATTATTCATAAGCTTTAAATGTAACATACTTATCTAATATATATTCTTTTCCGTCGAATTTCGACGGGTGCAGCTAGTAAATGGTTAAAACACTAGTAAAATGTGAAAATGAAATCATTTGATGGCATCTCCAGGGCCGTAGCTAAGGGGGCGCTATGAGCGGCTCAGCCCCCCCCCCCTAAAATATTTTGAGCCCCCCTGGAAAAAGTTCCAAGGTCACTAAATGTTCCGAAAATTCAAATGAAATACTGTTCAAAAATCTAATTTAGTTTTGAGACCCTTTCACAGTTTTGCAGAGTTACTAAATTGTATCTAAAATACGTGTTTCAACACTCCCTCATCCTATTGGTACATATGAAGCTAACAGGATGTTTAATTTTGCACCAGTTATGCATTCAAAATTTTCATTGTCATATACTTTTCTTAGCATAAAATGAAGTTATTTCAACAGTTTAATGAGAAACATAGTACCTACAATGTGAATATGCACTAATTTATCTTTCTGCATTAGAGAGAGAACAAAAAAATATGAGCCCCCCTACATTCCCTTGAGCCCCCCCCCCCCCTACCGTACACTTCTAGCTACGGCCCTGGGCATCTCTAAATACGTATAGGTATTTAATGTCATTGAATGTAACATTCACGATCATCCATTACTGGCATTTAATCTTATAGTTTGGCGGTAGTTTTTTGGTCGACGTGATAACCAAGTAGTACCGTTGATTTAAAATTGATTTTATCCAATGATTAATTATTTGTAAAATTACAAATTTAGGCACGATTTTAAAAAATCACCAAATCGGGAATTAAAAAAATATATTTGTAAACATTATTGTTTATACTTGTTTACATTGCATTTGAATATTTAGGTTGATAGAATTGGCGAAGTTATTGCAGTGCCGAAAAGACTTACACCAAGTAGTTGACAATTCTGTGGTTTAACCTTAAAAAATTGCTATGTTTGAAGATCAAATTCTGCAGATTTACTAATTTCATTACATACCAAGAATGAAATACTATTTTTCTCAAATACTATTTTTTTTTTTTTTAACTTTTATTCACCTAAATTTATTTTGATTTTCTTCGAACATATCAGGCGAAGAAATTTTTAAAAATGTGGTATAAGTACAAAATTCCGGCGCAAATATCATATACCCACTGGGTTTGGTGCGATTTTTTTCTGATGCCAATGTGTCAAAAAACTCGCTTTCAAATATCAGTTACATATATATATTTAAGTTATTTTCTATTATTTTGCAGAGACAATAGGTAGAAAAAAGTTTAATTTACTTATTTTCTATATTTCTTCAGTTAGAAGCTTCTTGATCAATATGTTTGAAAATGTCCTTTTATTTTAAAAATCTTTATATTGTTTTCTGTTGACGATTCTTGTATTTGTACCAAACGTTTGCAAATCTCCGTTTCATTTCTAATATGACGTCGTAAATATACCATTTTTAATTCTTACAAAAAAAAAAAAAAAAAAAAAAAAAAAAAAAAATATTTTTTATTTATCACGTAAAAATGATTAATTGCTACAGGAAATGTGCCCATTGACCTCTGTATATATATATATATATATTTTTTTTTTTTTTTTTTTGATTGGAGGGAATTATTTTTTAAACAATTAGATCCTTTGAAGAAAATTTGTGGAAGCGCGTACAAAATGTGGGAAAATGTCTAGTAAATAACTCGTTCAATGTTAAATTCCGTATTAAAATAACATTACGGAGTCGCACTGGAAATAAATAAAGCATAGCACTGCCGTGCTATGCTTTAAAAAGCAGTAGTTTACATACATACAACTTTAATTGTTTAAAATGTGCATTTTTATTTGATGGAATTAATAAGACTGACTTCTGAATGCCTCATATTACGTACGACATGGATTAAACAGTCATATTCCTGGGTCCATTCTAAACAAATTTTAAATACAATTTCAGTTTTACAGTTTTCGAAATTGCAAATTTTTAAACTTCTAAACATCGCACATTTTAAAATTTTACACCATTGCGTCGAGGAAAAAAATGCACTTTTAAATGAAATTTGTTTGAAATCTTTATCAAATTTTGTTTTCAAATTATTATTTTTTTTTCAGTTTTTATTACTTTTTTGTCATCATGGCAACAGAAGTATTTCATTTTTGGACATTAAACACGGACCAATCAGAAAACGAATAAGTCGCGGAATTCAACCAATAAAAAGATTTTCATATACCTCAGATTTCATTTTTATTTTATTATTGTTTTAATGAATGTTACATGAATAGATATTTATTTATTTTTAGGTATGAAATTTATATATTTTTATTATAAATATTCCAATATTTTTGTTTATTTCTTTTAAACCCCGCACCCCATTCTTCATCTCAATAAATAAATAAATAAATAAATAAATAAATAAATAAATAAATAAAAATTAAAAAAAAAAATTTTTAATTAAAACAAAAGCAGGTATGTAAAACAACGTAAATTAAATAAGAAAAGCTTTAATCAATACTAGGATTTAAAAAAAAAAGCAGAGAAAAGGACGGAAATTAAAGAAACCCAAAGAACTAAATAAAAACAACTTCTGAAATACCAATAGAAATTCCCCAGTATTTTCAAAAGCCACGAGAAACTGTATTCCACTAATATTATATTCTTTGAATTTTCAGACCAAACCATAATTATCCAAAATGCAATTTTAATTCCTCTAGCGTTTTCTGTGACCATAATCACATAACTAAGACACGTGTAAGCGGTTATAGCATCATCGCCATTTGCATAACCACTATACATCTAGAAAGTTGAAAAGAAGAGCCGACACGTTCCCTTACACCTTTATATCCCAGATTAAAAAAAAAAAAAAGTGTTAAGGAATCAGGTTTATTTTAGTTTTATTATTGTTTTAATGAATGTTACATGAATCGATATTTACTTATTTTTAGGCATGAAATTTATATATTTTCATTCATAAATATTACAATATTTTTGTTTAATTTTTTAAAACCTAGCCCTCTATTATCCATCTTTAAAATAAAAAGGGGGGGGGGGAGAAATGTTTATTTAGAGAAAAAAATTTAAACAAAAGCAGACATGTAAACGAATTGTAAAAAATAAATAACAAAAATTTCAATCAATACTAAAATTGAAAAAAAAAAACTGAGAAAAGGTGAACTTAAAGAACTAAATAAAAACAACTTCTGAAATTTTAATAGGAGTTTCCCAATATTTTCAATAGCCACAAGAAACTGTTGGCGTATATTCCACAATTATTACCCTTTGAATTTTCAGAACCAAAGCGTAAACATCCAAAATGCAATTTTAATTCCTCTAACGTTTTCTGTGACCATGATCACATAACTGAGACACGTGTAAGTGGTTATATCATCATCGCCATTTTCATAACCACTAAACATCTAGAAAGTTGAATAAAAAAGCCGACAAGTTCTCTTACACCTTTCTATCTCGGATAGAAAAAGTGTTAATTAATCAGGGTCATTTTTGCTTTACTATTGTTTTAATGACTCTTATATGAATAGATATTTACTTATTTTTAAATATGAAATTTATATATTTTCATTTATAAAAATTACAATATTTCTGTTTAATTTTTTAAAGCCTCCCCCCCCCCCCTATTCTCCATCAAAAAAAAAAAAAAAAAGGTTATTTAAGTGAAAAAAAATTAAAACAAAAGTAAATCTGTAAAATAATTGCAAAAAATAAATAAGAAAAACTTTAATCAGTACTAAGATTGAAAAAAAAAAAAAAAAAAAAAGAGAGAGAGAGAGAAAAGGAGGGGGGATTAAAGAAACCCAAAAGACTAAATAAAAACAACTTCTGAAGTATCAATAGGAGTTTCCCAGTATTTTCAAAAACCACAAGAAACTGTTTGCGTATATTCCGCCTTTTGAATTTTCAGACCAAAGCGTAAACATCAAAAATGCAATTTTTCGTTTAGAGGTAATTAAATTCCTCTAACGTTTTCTGTGACCATGATCACATAACTGAGACACGTGTAAGCGGTTATATCATTTCCATAACCACTAAGCACCTAGAAAGTTGAAAAGAAAAGCCGACAAGTTCCCTTACACCTTTCTATCTCGGATAGCAAAAGTGTTAAGGAATCAGGGTCATCATCCCTCTGCCAAGGTCTGCGAAGGTCGGGAGATGTGCTTGCAAGGTGAAACACCTAATCTCCGAGATGATCCCAAGGTTAGGATGAGGATCCGAGAGGCTGTTGAGAACGGGTAGAAGAGTCCAGATTCTAGGTCAAGGCTTTTCGCAGAGTGGGGTAGGTGTGAAAGAACCGATTAACTCCCGTGCCGAAAAAGAGGCTAACAAGGGACGATTTGTGAGAGATTCAGAGGCAATTTTTAAGGGATGCTCAGCCAAAATAAAAAAAAAAAAAAAGGCTTCACCCTGACGCATTGCAAATTCCGATGTTAATTAATAGAAATTTTAAACAGTGGATTGTTAAACCTATGGGAAGGTGGTTTTCTAATATCTAATTTGCATTTTGACATTTTTTTTAATATTTTTTTATTTATTTATTTATTTATTTTTTTTTTTTTTTCATTGGATAGCTGTGGTCCATCTATACATCGCTCTTATTATAATTATTACTATTATTTGCTTTTACGGTTTTGGTTCCAGATATTTTTCATAAAGATAATTTTCAAAATCGGCTCCGAAAATGAAAGTGTCATTATAAAAAATATCGCCAACCAAAATCGAAAAAGTAAAAAAGGAGCGATGTACAGATGAGCCTCAGCTATCCAATGTACATATATATATATATATATATATATATATATATATATATATATATATATATATATATATATATATATATATATATATATATAATTAAAAGATCAGGTTGTTTCTTTAGTCATCGGCCCTGAACTTTCAACTGAACCGATTTTGATAATAATAATAATTATTATTATTGTTATTTAATGAAAGCTGTCCGTCTGTAGATGTGCCCGGTCTATCTATTTTTCAATTTATTTCCATTTATATATTTTATTCTTTATTTTAAAAGGGTTTTTTTTTCTTTGAAATATGATACATTAGCAATCAATTTTCAGTAGCAATCAATTTTCTTCCAATGTTGCAGAAAAAAAAAAAAAAAAAAAAAAAAAAAAAGAAAAGAAAACTGTGTTTGTTTATTTTTATTGATTATAGCCTTATTGATGCCATTTTCTTATTACAATTAAAGATAACTTTAAAATTCGAACAGAACATAATGTTACGCTTTAAAAAACACGCATTTACCTCATAAAACTGTTACATTTCAATATTTTTTCATCTTAATGATAATGATGAAATGCTAGGAAAAATACTTTCTTGAAATGAGAGAAATGTGAGAGAAAATGAGATCATATTTAAAAAAAAAAAAAAAAAAAAACTAAATATTTTAATAAAACTAAACTTTTTACAACAAATGCATCTAAAATGGCATAAATTTATGTATATCCGTATACTATATATAAGTACATGTTCTATACATATCATATACGTCTTGTATGATTACAACTGAACCATATATCTCACGAAATATTATTTGCATCGAATATTATTTTATAGTGATACATGTTTTATAATTTGACAATTCATCCTCGGGCTCTGCTATAACACAAAACTACCTAAAAAAAGATTCAAATATTTCGATTCTAAAATATACACTGATTTGTCATTTATCGCTCTATTCTAAAAATAAGGTAAAAAAACACTGCTGCTTCTATAATTGAATTTATTGTACATTTTCGATTTTCACTGCCTATATTTGAAAAACTATCTCATGTAAATATATGAAACCACACAGTTTTATAGCAAAATATATGACAAACATGCTAAAAGAAACAGTGTTTAAATCAAATAATTATTTTAAATGCTGTTTAACGTTAAAAATGCAAACATTTACTCGAATGTTAAAGTAATTTTAAACATGTAAAAAATGATTTCAAACATAAAACTAACAAATGTTTTTTTTTTTTTTTTTTTTTTTTTTTTTTTTTTTTTTTCAAATTTGCAGTAAGTAGAAAATCACATATTTCACATCAATATTGTAAATTTTTAAGTATTAAATAATCACGTTAATCATTTTTTTATGTAAATAAAGTATAAAAATTCAGAACTTAAACACAAAATAGAAACACACATTAGTATATTATTATTATTTTATTTACAAGATTAGAGGATAATTATAAATATCAAGCCTCATTTTAACCTTACGCCTACCAGACGGAGTACCAAATAGAATTAAAATTCCAGAATAAAAAAATAAATAATAATACATTTATATTGCTTCATTCAATCATTAATTCTTTTCCGTTCCATTCTTTCAAATATATTTATATATTATTTTTTTAATAAATAAGATCTTTCAGCAAAATAATATTTAAATTATCACTGGTACCAAACTTCTGTATTTTCATTTGTTAACGAATTGATATGATTGAAAAAAAACGTGTGTGAGTTGGTTTATGGCTTATCCTCTGTTATTTTTCGAATGTATGGCTGGTTATGAAATGTGTAATATCATCGTAAAACTTCACTCTTTCAACTAATAGTCTAATTGCCTCGATATTTACCTGAGATTTTGTTCCTAATTTCCTGAACAGAATTAGAATTCTATATTTGAAACAATTTTTGAAGCACATCTATTGATAACCGCCTAAAAGTTAGCCCCCCCCCTTGACGGAAAATGAAAAAGTGAGATATGCATTTCGTTTGATCATCGTTTGATCAGATTTGATCAACAATTTTCATCGTTTGATCAACATTATTTTACGAGTTATGATTAAAAATAACCAGGGGGGGGGGGCTAACTTTTAGGATTTTTCAAAATGCTCAAAATTAAAAAAACATTAGCGATTCTTATCAGAAATCGATCGTAGAGATTTGATCAACTATTTTTAGCGTTTGATCAAACCCGGAAGTGCCCCCAAAATCGATCCCCCATGACGGAATTTCGAGACAAAAATGGTGTCATCTAACGTAAAATTACCTCTAGAGATTTGATCAACCATTTTTGGCATTTGATCAAACCCGGAAATGCCCCCAAAATCGATATTTTTAGTAATAGACTCCTAAGGGGTTTTGCCCCCCCCCCCCCACCTCCATGAAGGAATTTCGAGACAAAAAATGGTACCATCTAACGTGAAAACATTTGTAGATATTTGATCAACCATTTTTATCGTTTGATCAAACACAGAATTGATCCCAAAATAGATATTTTTAACTACACACCCCTAAAAGATAGCCCCCCCCCCATGACGGAATTTCGAGACAAAAACGGTGTCATCTAACGTAAAATTACCTCTAGAGATATGATCAACCATTTTTAGCATTTGATCAAACCCGGAAGTACCCCCAAAATCGATATTTTTAGTAAGAAACCTCTAAAATTTAGCCCCCCCCCCACCTCCGTGATGGAATTTCGAAACAAAAATGGTGTCATCTAACATACTATTACCTCTAGAGATTTGATCAACCATTTTTAGCGTTTGATCAAACCCGGAAGTGCCCCCAAAATCGATATTTTTAACTCCAGACCCTTAAAAGTTAGCCCCCCCCCATGACTGAATTTCGAGACAAAAACGGTGTAATCTAACGTAAAATTGCCTCTGGAGATTTGATCAACCATTTTTAGCATTTGATCAAACCCGCAAGTGCCCCAAAAATCGATATTTTTAGTATTGGGCCCCTAAAATTGAGCAACCCCCCCTCCACCTCCATGATGGAATTTCGAAACAAAAATAGTGTCATCTAACGTACAATTATCTCTAGAGATTTGATCAACCATTTTTAGCGTTTGATCAAACCCGGAAGTGCCCCCAAAATCGATATCTTTAACTCCAGACCCCTAAAAGTTAGCCCCCAATGACGGAATTTCGAGACAAAAACGGTGTCATCTAACGTAAAATTACCTCTAGAGATTTGATCAACCATTTTTAGCATTTGATCAAACCCGGAAATGCCCCCAAAATCGACATTTTTAGTAATAGACCCCTAAGGGGTTGAGCTCCCCCCCCCCCCACCTCCATGACTCAATTTCGAGACAAAAATGGTGTCATCTAACGTGAAGGGAGCTCCCTCTAACTCACACCCCTAATGAGTCCCATGTGAGGGAGGGATGTTACAAGTTTTCAAAATGACAATTCATATTTAATTCTTAGAACTATGGGTAAATAATTGCAAATATAGTGTGACATTTACATTAAAAGGGTTTAATGTGAATCACAAAGTTTGTTTTATAGTAAACAATTTTGAAAAATCGAAATCCAATGAAAAATATGCTTGGGCCCGACTGGTGCTGCCAATTAAATTTTGTTGAATGCAATTTGCACTTATGTTTTGTTCATTAATCATGGAATAGTCAATTTCTTGCGAAGATGATTTTTTTTTCATTTTTCAGCACAAATAGTGTATTGCTATGTAAAAATAAAAGGTTGCAACTTGAGTTTAATAATTATTATATATTTCATATAGTATATTTCAAAACGGTAATTTGTGCAGTAATTTGTATTTCTTTAAATGTGGTTGATTTTTCAATTAACATCAGATGCATGCAGTTTCATCTACTTATCATAGGATAAGCCCAGTACCACTTGTGTATGTGCATATTTTTTTTTTTTTTTTTTTTTTTTTTTTTTTTTCTAATTTCTTGAATAACTGATACAAAATTACAGAATATTTTATTTTTCCGCTAAAGATTCATCTTGTTTAAATGAAAAACATGAGATTGAAAGTTTTCTAATATGGCTAGTGTCAATAGATCGTCTGCTTATTTTGACGGAAGTGTGAAGTTCTCTGAATGTATTTGTTATAGCAGAGCAGATGTTTATTTTTTCATTGGAAAACCAAAGCATCGAAAAATCGTCTGTCTGACGAAAGATAAATAATAATATCCAAATTAGGGCAAACAAATTGCAGGTGTGGGTTCCGTCAAAATCCAGCGTTTAAAAAGCCTATGTATTTATTTTGGAAACAAATGATATCCACAAAAACAGAAAAATATTATTTTAATGATTGAGTACCTACGATGCGATGCGGTGTTCTTTATTTCTGTATTTGAAATTATTTCAGATGATCTCGTAAAGGCAACTATAGATTTGAAGTTGTGCTAATAAAAGGCAAAGAATTTTGGACTCCCGCCCTCCCTTTCATTACGATATCATATGTTATTTTTTAAACCGTAAAACCACAACTTCCTTAATAATACAGTTATCCATGTCTATTTTTTTTCAATGGTTTCTTTAGTTTGCAGTGACATACAGATATGCTTATACATTGATTATTTGCACGATTATTTTATTCAAATGAAGAGGAGTGAATAAAATATTACTATTTTAAATGAAATAAGTTTGTATCAAATAACACTTACCAGAAATAACTGCTACATAAAAATAATTGATAATTAGCTTCTTGTTACATAATACATTCAATAATAATGTATCATCGTGCACTTGCCGAGCCCGGTGAGGGAGGGGGAAGGAGAAGAGAAATCATTGGTAGAATTTCTTCTCAAAAAAACAGGTGGACAACGTTATTTCACTTTTCCTTGACGGTAAACGCAAATATCATTTCAAACATACATAGCCCAGTCATTTTAGCAAAAATAGGGGAAAAAATTAGAACAAAGCTGAATTTTTGCATAGGTGCTAGTTAGGTTATGTAGTTAAACATACTAAAAGTCCCTATCGATCTGATGTGAGCTTTCGCCACCAGGGAGTGCTAAAGAGCTTGAAAATCAGTTTTTTGTGAATATCTCTCGAACAATGGCATTTAGAGAAAAAAGTTGAATTACAAAGTTGTAGATAATTTAATTTCCTATAAAAAGTGTTATTAACATTTGTTTGTCACATTAACCCTTCCCTGTCAAAAATATAAAAAAGTGAACATATTTGAAAGTAAAATTATAAAAAGACAAAAAATCTGCTGCTTCGTTTAACAAAAATTATTTAAAAAGATCTATAACTCTCACCTTTGAATAGGGAAAGTGAATATATAATATACATTTATGCTTATTTCCACACCACCCTTGAGGTAAATCACTTAGTGCGTTTTTTTTATTATTGTGGTTTCCCCCATAGGCATACTCCAGTTATAGTGACTGGCTTAATCCAATTTCATTCGTTTAACTGCTTTAGTAATTCTTTGCACAGCTTCAATTTCTACACTCGATTCAGATTCGTCATTATCTGTATTTATTTCTTTCGTTGTTGTGCTGCTTTCAGTATTTTTTGTTTGCCTTTCGATATCATCACTGAATTCAGAAACAGCCCTTCCCTCCTCCCTTGCAGTGGGCAGGATACTGTCAATATTTTCCTCGTCTTCAAATTCAATTTTACTTGTATTATGAAATGAAACTCAGCAGCAATTTATACAAATATCAAAACATTTCAATCCAATTTTTCGGTATTCCCATGCTTTTCCACATCCTTTGGAGTAAGTGCAAAAAATAGATTCAATAATATTTTTTGGTGCGGGCGGTAAGGTAGCAGGAACCAAATTAGGTGCATTTTGCCAGCCCCAGTTCTCAGGAAGTAAGTTTATTGCTCAGTCAGTATTGTACTTGATGATAAATACGTAAACTGTACAATCTAGCTGCATCTTTTGTAAGCGGTAACAATAAAAGGCTTTTTTTTTACCAACAGCAAATTTTTTCTTAAAACATACATAACGGTACTTTTCAGAGAAATTTCTGCTTTACTACCGTATAAAGCTAGAAAAATAGTTTTTTCTGCCTTCAAATTAAGATACTTGATCACTTTTTAAAATGCTGGCAGCTTGTATGTTATGATCTTCTTCCTTTTTCAAAAATTTTGCTAACGATATTTTACCTTTCCCAAACATTGCTGATGTTGAGTTACAACCTGAAAAAGTGTGGAAGAACAATATATGATCTCTCAGAACAGCATCATTGTTAAGAATGTGCGATGAATACAGGGTGGTTACAATTTATTCTGTTCCAGGCTTAATAAAAAATATCTCTATCTCTGGAGGTGCTAAAGCAGTCAACAATACGAGCAAGTCAACATCATCGCCAACAAGAGCAGTAAGCGCACCAGACTTTGCTACTTCAATAGTGTTAACAATTAGTGTGTCTGCATTATCTTCTGCTTGTTTCGCTTCGAAACCATTCTCCATAAATTTCTCCATAAGCATAGATATGAGACATGTCTTATGTTAATGATTAGATTTTAAAAAAAACGCAATACTTTAGAGCTTTCTTTTTTTCCTTCTGTAAAAAATCTTCGTCTAATGTAACAGAATATAACAAACATTTTCCCTTAAATTCAAACAACCGACTGTCATTTTTAAATTTTTCCTTCAATGAATGATTAATTTGTGCGGACGTTGATCTTTTTTTCTGCAATAGATTTATTGTATGATTTAATAGAATCCTTTCGTCTTTTCTTACTCTTTGAATGAACTGTAAATTCATTATTGTTTTAACCATTTCTTCAAATATTTTCCACTTATGGTCATCTCTTTCCGAACTTGCTGCCACAATGGACTTCAGTCACTTTTTTTCTATTTTTACAAAATCTTTCGAAACCCAGTCCTCATCTCATGCAAGATAAACTATTTTGTCAATCTCCATTTTTCGCACAGAATCAGCAATTAAGAAAGAGTCATTTTAAACTGTCATAACTAATTTAAAACTTTCTACAACATGCGTTGAAAATAGAATTATTCCCTTCCTAAAATCTCGCAAAGAATAAATACTTCATTCAATAAATTAGGGTGATTTCATACTAGCGAAATGAACACCAAATGAAAATAAAACATTGGTAAGTACTTGTACGTGGTACATTTCGATAAATGCAAAGAGAGATAGCGTATTGGACAATGACTATTCGTCACCTGAGAATAATACAGTTCTATCTGTGTTTTTGAAAATATTGACTTATCTATATAGAAAGGCTCTATTTGTATCTATGAAGGCATTTTTGCATCAAAATTATGTTATATATAATTTACATATAACCTTACAATTATATTACGACATTATTTTAATCGAGAGATACAAATAGATACAAATAGAACATTTCTATATCGATAAGTCAATTTTTTTCAAAAACACAGATAGAACCTTATTATTTTCAGGTGACGTACTGCGCAAGTGCGCGAAAACGCCATACAGACAATGGGGGAGAGATAGGGGAGATCGAAAGTTGTTTAGTATTTGTTCTGCCTCTTCGCCGCGTTATGATTGTTCTTGCACATTTTTTTCAATAATGTTTACTTTATCTTAATTTTTGGCAGGGAAAGGTTGGTGTGACAAAAAAATGTTAATGACACTTTCTGAAGGAAATTAAATTATCTACATTTTTGTAATTGAACTTTTTTGTCTAGATGCCATTGTTCGTGAGATATTCACAGAAAACCGATTTTCAAGCTCTTTAACGCCCCCTGGAGGCGGAAGCTCACATCGGATCGATGGGGACTTTTAGTATGTTAAACTACATACCTTAACTAGCACCTATGCAAAAATCCAGCTTTGTTCTAATTTTTTCCGCTATTTGCAAAAAAAGGTGCTAAAATGACTGGACTATACAGTCGACTCTCGTTAATTCGAAATCGGATAATTCGAATCTTCGCTTAATTCCAACTAAACATGAAGTCCCGAAATTTTCAAAGGCAGAATAACGTTAAAAATTTTCATTAATTGATTTCATTTTCTCTTGACTTCGTTTAATTCGAACTAACGAGAATTCCGATTTTTCATTTTTCTTTCCTTTTTCACGAATTTTAGATCATTTGAATAACTTTCTTTGATTTTTGTGAAAATTGTTCCGAACAAGTATACATATAATACAATGCCTTTGATATCCACTTACTTAGAGCCCCGTCTGTCCATCAGTGACGCTATAAATTTTTCTTCCTTCGTGCTTGTTTCTAATCTTTTAATTAGTTTATGTATTTATACATTCTAATTTAACATTAAGTCATATTCTAATGATAACAGACGAAATAAGTTTAAAAAAGACTATAACATTAATTCCTTTGTAATAGTACCATATTAAGGGTGTATTCGAAAAAACGCTTTTCCACCTTCAACAGCTCGAAATTTCTCGATACAATTTCAGACACATTTTTAAAGTTAGAAACATGAAACTTGCTGAGGGCATTTTTGAAGAGATATGTACAAGGTGCTGTGTGATGTATTTTTACGCTCAATTCATTAGAATTTGACTTTTAAACAATTATCTTCTCAGTATGACCCTTTTTTTCGTTCACACATCTCCCGCTAGGGGAAAATCTGTTCAAAATGCCGTTTTTGATTGCTTTTTTTGCAATATTTTCTGCATTTATCAAAGAATTGACATTTACGGCACCTTGTGTACTTTCTGCCAGTTTGATGCATATGAGAGTAAAAATGAAGTCAAAAATAAATCGGAAAATAAGCAGTTTGAATCGAAATACACCTTTAAGCATGTTTTCCATAATTCGAACTTCGGACAATTCGAACATTTGTGGTTCCGACGAGTTCGAATTAATGAGAGTCGACTGTACTTCGGAAAAAGCTTTCGGAACAGCGGATAATGTATGGATATACATTACGACAAAATAGAAATGCCACATATTGGAGTATTCCATATTTATGAATTAAATAATTTTATAATCATTTACAGTCATTTAATTTTATAATCAAAAAAGATAAATAATTTTTAGATTAGCATCCTTTTGTAAGGTACCAAATTTATAACAATGTAGCGTTTTGAGATATTAAATTTACACATCACAGTTTACGTTGGGACACTTATTCAGAATATGTAAATGAAAAAAAGTAGATTCAGAACTTTGTTTTATAAAGTGATCGATTTTTGAAAAAAAAAAAAAAAAGAAATGCTTTTCTGAACACATAATGAACGCAAATTTGTTAACATTTGGAAAACTAACTAATTGAATAATTTGAAAAAACATGTTTTCTCACTGTTTCGCTTTTTTTGGATGGACTATACACATGGACTATAAAAATGAAACGCAAAATAGCATGTACTTTAATATCATTTTCGCGATTTTTACATTCAAAACTATAAATTCAGACAAAGCGGAGTTAAACGTATAAAGTCATACGAGATTAAAGTTCATTTAAGGGTCACTCATCCCAGGCAAGTCCAGAGGGTAATCTAGTGTATGTCTCTCTCTCTCTGTCTCTCTACATATATATACATATCGATAATTTCATGTTAGTTTCATGTTAATTTTTTGTCTCGAAAATCATGGAGGAGATAATACCATGGAGATAATATCATAAATATCATGGTGGGCACTTCCGGCTTTGATCAAATGCTAAAAAAGGTTGATCAAATCTCTACAGATGATTATACGTTAGATGGCGCCATTTTTGTCTCGAAATTCCGTCATGGAGGTGGGGGGGGAGCTAAACCCCTCAGGGGTCTATTACTAAAAATATCGATTTTGGGGGCATTTCCGGGTTTGATCAAATGCTAAAAATGGTTGATCAAATCTCTAGAGATAATTTTACATTAGATGACACCGTTTTTGTCTCGAAATTCCGTCATGGGGGGGCTAACTTTTAGGGGTCTGGAGTTAAAAATATCGATTTTGGGGGCACTTCCGGGTTTGATCAAACGCTAAAAATGTTTGATCAAATCTCTAGAGGTAATTTTACGTTAGATGGCACTATTTTTGTCTCGAAATTCTGTCATAAAGGTTGGGGGGGGGGGGAAGCTAAACCCCTTAGGTGTCTATTACTAGAAATATCGATTTTGGAGGCATTTCCGGGTTTGATCAAATGCTAAAAATGGTTGATCAAATCACTACAGATGATTTTACGTTAGATGGCACCATTTTTGTTTCGAAATTCCATCATGGGGGGGCTAACTTTTAGGGGTCTGGAGTTAAAAATATCGATTTTGGGGGCACTTCCGGGTTTGATCAAACGCTAAAAATGGTTGATCAAATCTCTAGAGGTAATTTTACGTTAGATGACACCATTTTTGTCTCGAAATTCCGTCATGGGGGGGCTAACTTTTAGGTGTCTGGAATTAAAAATATCGATTTTGGGGGCACTTCCGGGTTTGATCAAACGCTAAATAAAGTTGATCAAATCTCTACGATCGATTTCTGATAAGAATCGCTAATTTTTTTTTAATTTTGAGCATTTTGAAAAATCCTAAAAGTTAGCCCCCCCCCCCCTGATTATTTTTAATCATAACTCGTAAAATAATGTTGATCAAACGATGAAAATTGTTGATCAAATCTGATCAAACGATGATCAAACGAAATGCATATCTCACTCTTTCATTTTCCGTCAAGGGGGGCTAACTTTTAGTCGGTCTATTGATAGACTAGTTGCGAGAAATCGTCTGCCTGATGTTTGTTCTTTTTTCCCGTTTCTGTGTCTCAGGTGTTTCGGCTATTGAAGTGTGTTTCTTCGTTGATATGTTTTCTTCGATGTATTTTGACTTTGTGACAGTGTTGCCAGATTGGGGATTTTGTCCCCCATTTGGGGAATTTTGAACCCCCAGGGGGATTTTTTGGGGACATGTTTGGGGACAATGAACATTTTGGAGGAAAAACTTGAGGAATTGTTTTTTCAATTTCAGTTTTTACTTTTAGACGTTTTCCAATACTGGATCTGTCTCAAATTCGATTTTGATTTGGAAAGCGAAAATAAAATACAGAAATAATAGATATAAATCATTATTTTTCATGGTCTTTCTTAACGTTTACATATACTACTGATTCAACACGATCTGCCTTGGACTATCCTCCACCTGAATTTTCAGATAAGTTAGTGAGATAGACTTTCCTGTCATCGGATTGGACACACAAGCACAGAAATATATTTCATTTAATGGTATAGATTTATACAACAAAAATAAAAACAATTTAATAACTTTTTTGTTGGTTAATGCTTGTGTAATTTGTGATTCGTGAAATGCCAATAGATATTTGCAATTGCAAGACCTCCAATTGCATACTACAATCACATTGCTACGTTTATAATTGACAATTGCGCTATGAATGCAGCAGCTCTTCTAGATTTTATATATTTTATAAGAAACTTGAATGAAAACTCTGCGGTCTTAAACGACTTACACCTTCACATTACTAAATCTTCAGGATGTGTCCGAAACGTTCATTTGATGTGCTTTTTAAAAATATTAAAAGCAGCTATATTTCTTTAATTATTGACGAAATCACAGCGATTAATACAATATAGATGCTTTACATTAGATAAGTGCTTCAGAAGGAATGACAAAAATTGAAAATCATGTTTTATAGCTAAGTCAGATAAATGTACTTAATGCCAACATCATCTTTGATTCATTCAAACCTCAAGTAGACTTGGTCAAAACCTTGAAAAACTTATTGGTATAAAAGGTTGAGCGTAGATTGAACTAATGTAAAGGTAGGCCAGCATCATCGTCTCGCAACAATGTAAAACGAGTTTTTGTCGTTGTAAAATGTATTTCTTGCTCTGGTCAATTAGCTTAGAATATACATGCAGAATTTTGTTAAGTTTAAATGCTTAACTTTTTTTTTTCTTGTAAATGGGGAATTTTTTTGAAAAAATGCTTGATTTGGGGGAAAAATTGACTTTAATTTTGTTAAAAAAATTTTATAACGGAAAATTAAAAATTGAAAACTTGCCTTTTTGAGCATAAATTGAGTTGGGGACTTTTACTGATAAAAAAGCCTGATTTGGGGAAATTTTCAGAAATTTTGGGGAAAAAGTCTTTCGACAATCTGGCAACACTGCTTTGTGAATATTTAGTTCTTGTTAGAATTTGTATTCGCGAAGTACTTTCGTGTGATGCCGGTATGGATTTTGAATGTTCTACTGACAATCCCTGGTTTTCGGAGGATTTCCAGCTTCTCAACGAATGGATTGCCCAGTATTATAATCATCTTGTGACTCTTGAGAATGGACAATCGCTTTTATTGACTTTGAAAAACTGTGCTACAGTGTCTCAAAAAAGTGATGGGACACTTGTGCTTTATAAAAAGAAACTGCAATAAAATAAATAAACAAACATGTGCAAAAAATTTTTGGGTGTGTTTCATATTTAAAGTTAGTAACAATTATTACATAACATACATTTTGTCAAAATATTAAAATATTAATTTAGTAAAAATACAATTGTTCAAAACGGAGCAAAAAATGGCTCACATAAGTGATGGGACACTTACTTTTCCATCAAATATTTATCCAAAAATTTTACTTTTTAAAAGGTTTTAATATTTTGTTGGAGTTCCTTTTACTTTTAAAACATGATTTAATCTTTTTGGGATGGATTCGACTAATTCTTTTGTGATTTCAGGAGTGATTTTACCCCATTCTTCTGGAAGCACCGATTTTAGTTGTTGTTTTGAAGAAATGATGTGTTTGCGAATTCTTGATTCCAATTCTTGCCAAATATTCTCTATGGGATTTAAGTCTGGAGATTGTGATGGTGTTTTTATTATTTCAGGACAGTTATATAGCAGCCAGAGTCTAACGTTCAGAGCAGTGTGCTTGGGGTCATTGTCCTGGTAGAATTTAAAATCGTTATGAAGGTTCAATTTTCGTGCTGAAGATTTCAAATTTTGCTTTAAAATATCAATATACTTGTACTGATCCATTATACTGTCAATAAAAACAAGATTACCAACTCCAGCGGACGACATACACCCCCATACCATAACTCCTCCTCCACCATGTTTTACTGTTGGTACCAAGTTCTGTTTGCGAAATTCTTCCCTGGGTTTTCTCCACACCAAGATTCTACCGTCAGAACCAAATATATTAAATTTACTCTCCTCAGCATAATATCAGCAAATATAACTTTATTCCAGTAATCAGAATTCTTATTTATGCTGGATTTTGCGAAAGCTAGTCTGAGTTTTCTATTCTTTTCACTTACGAAGAATTTTTTCCTGGCTACTCTACCGTGATATCCAGCAGATCGAATTACCCTTCTAATAGTCTCAGGATTAACAATTATTCCATATAATGCTTGTAAATCAGCAGCAACTTTTAAAGCACTATTTCTTGGATTTTTTTTAATGTTTCGAACGATAATTCGCTTTATTCCATTGGATAGCTTTGATGGTCCGCCAGATCTTCTTTTATCCTGAATCATATGATTCTTTTTATATCGTTTAATGATATTGAAAACTGTTGAACGACTCAAGTTAACTGTTTCAGCAGTTTTTCTAATAGATTTTCCACGTTCAATATGCAAATTAATAACTAATTTTCGAATTTCAGGCGAAATTTCTTTTCGTTTAGCATTCATGGCTACACAGAGCTAAAAAACACAAAAATTCCAAAACAAACTGGAGAGAAATACTGCAGACAATTTTATAAATTATTGCCAACTAGCATACCCAGCCCGCTTCGCCGGGCTTAATTTGAAGGTTTATTTAATAATTTATGTGTATGGTACGCTTCTCTCTCAGCTGGCGACGGATCCCCCGGTGACTCTACGCTTCTCTCTCAGCTGGCGACGGATCCCCCGGTGACTCTCCCCGGACCATCGGCACTCCACGTGCGTCGGGTGAGCGTCAGAACAAACTTTCAGCATATACATATGGGTGGTTGTACTTGAATGCACAGACCTGCGCGTTTTTTTCTATCTTGCTTTTATACCTCTGGACCGAGTTGGCGCATTGCCAAGATTTGCTTCCTCTGGACCGAGTTGGCGCATTGCCAAGATTTGCTTCCTCTAGACCGAGTTGGCGCATTGCCAAGATTTGCTTTCCCCTGTGCCTCAATTAATTAATTATCCTCAGAATTCCTTTTATTTATAGAGATTGCTTTTAAGTAAAAATAAAACCCCCAAAAATATTTTTATTGCTTATTTCAGACGATTTTTGTTGCATATATAATGGTGTCCCATCACTTATGTGAGCTATTTTTTGCTCCGTTCTAAACATTTGTATTTTTATTAAATTAATATTTTAATATTTTGACAAAATGTATGTTATGTAATAATCTTTACTAAATTTAAGTATGAAACACACCCACAAAAAAATGTGTACATGTTTTTTTAATTTATTTGATTAGTTTCCTTTTGTTAAGCACAAGTGTCCCATCACTTATGTGAGACACTGTATTTTTCTTACCGGAGCTTCTGACTGTGCAAAGAAGCAATTTTACCAAAGTTTTGAAGGTACGTGGAACTTTTTCTTGTCATATGCCAATTCTAATGATGATTCTATTTTAAATATTATTAGTCCTATCTTGCATAATGCCTTAAGTTTAATTCGTAATTATGATGCCGGGTTCCCAAAACTTAAAAATAATGCTTCTGGCTCTAAAAGAGCTAACGATACTGATGAGAAGTTTAAAATACCTCTTAAAACGGATAAAGTTGTTAAATTAAATAATACTACTCCCATTACTACACTAATTCTTTCGAATCTCTCAGTAATAAAAATTATGTGAGTGTTGCTGACCGTATTACTGATCCAATTGGCAGCAACAGCCAAAACTCCACGGAAACTCAACCTATTATTAAAGATCCCAGACCTGAACCTTTTCATGTTAAAGTTACTGCTAATTGAAGAGAATTATCTAATAAAATTGAAGAAATTGCCGAATGTAAAGTATTTTAAAAAACCCAGGATAACTTCATTAAATTTTTTCCAAATTCTATTGATGTTTATAAAAAAGATACAAATCTATCTTATTGATAATAAAATTGAGTTTTTCGGAATGAAACTTAAAACTGAACGCCCCAGGGAGATTTTGTTTAAGGGTATTCCCCATGACACCCCTATTTCTGACATTAAAGCAGAATTAAATGAATTGGGTTTTAATATACATCGTATATCCTTATTACGTAGCTTTAGAACTAAACTCCCAATGCCCATTTTCTTGGTCGATGTTTTTCATGATGAACTTTTTAAGCATATTTTTGAAATAAGAAGCCTTCTTGGCTTTTATATTAAAGTTGAAACTTACAAATTTAATGGCACAAAACAATGTTATAATTGTCAACTTTTCAATCATTCTAGCGAATTTTGTACTCTGAAACCAGTTTGTCTTAAATGCTCTGGTGACCACAATGTCAAGGTACGCCAGATTACTGAACTCAGTCAAATTAAGTGTGCAAATTGTTCTGGGAATCATACTGTCAACTGCGGAGGTTGCCCTAAAAATCCAAAAAATCTTAAAGCCAGGAAAGTAACTACCATCAGAAACTCAAACCAAACTTTTACTTCTAAATCTTACCAACATAACTTCTCTTTTTCGGCTTCCTTAAATGGAAAAAATTCTGCTACCATTAATGAAAATGCAAATAATCCTACTTCTGTTTTACCTATTCCTTCTACCAACAGTAATTCTACTAAAACTAAAGTTCCCATAAACGGTAGTAAGCAAACTGCTTCTGCTCCTATGGTGCTACCATCAGGAAATCTTTTAAATACATTTGATCAAAATAACTTATTAAATTTTGTTATATCTAATACTAAAGACTTTGATTTAATTCTTCAAAAAATAACTAGACTCTGCAATATCTTAGAAAAATTTCAAAAATTATGTACCGATAAAAAAATTACTGATTTTGTGTTCTTAGCGCTGATAGCTCTCTGAGCTCTACTAGCTCCGCTCCTAAAACCAAAAATTGGGTCTTTTCAAAATTCTTTTCTGGAATGCCAATGGCCTCAGACCTAAGATTGCTGAGCTCAGGGATTTCATTATTGGTAACCCTGTTGATCTCATTCTTGTACAGGAGGTTCGTAGCACTAGATTCAGGGACCTCAATATTCAAAATTTTAAATCTTATTTTACTCGTCGTTGTGAGAATTCCAGTGTTTCGCCTTATGGCGGGACGGATATATTCGTGAGTAGAAGGGTCACCCATGCTCATATACCTTCCCTCTCTCTTGATCTCCTTGAAAACACTAAAGTTAAAAGTTATTTAGACCATCGAAATTCTTTTCTCATTTCCTCCATCTATCTCCGGGTTTCGAATCATTTGGCTCTTCCCCATGACCTTAATAAACTTTTCAGGCTAGATAACAATGTCATTCTTGCAGGCGGACTTCAATTCTCATCATCCCAGTTGGTGTCCCAATAGCAATATGGATCATTTAGGGGAAACCCTACATAATTACTGTACCAACAATGGTATTGAAATTGCAACCTCCTCTTCCCCCACCCATTATGGCCCAAGGGGAAATGATACGACTATTGATCTGGCCCTGCTCAATAACATTTCCTTTCCCTACACCATTACCCCTATTTCGGCTCTCGTATCGGATTACCTCCCTATCCAAATTAACATTGATTGTAATCCCGTTCTCCCTTCCCTTCTTACCCCCTTTGTTTATGATTGACATTACTATATCAATAAAATCAATGATGTCCCCCCCCCCTCCTTTCGACGAACTCAATTCTGTCGAGGATATAAATTTGGCTGGCACTAACCTTACAAAATTAATTCAAAATTCTCTGGAGGCATCCAAATGTCATCAGGCACAACAAAATTATCAATCTCTTCCTCCGAGATATTAAAATCAAAATTAGACAGCGTAATAGCCTCCGACGCACTTGGCAAGCCAACAGGGACCTCAGCGTCCATGCAGATATGAACCAGCTTAATGCTATTATTAAACGATATATCAAAAATTTTAAATCCAATAAATGGACTGACTTTATTACCTCCCTGACTCCGACGGATAATTCTCTTTGAAATTATTTGAAAAGAGTTAGGAAACCCTTTACCCCTACCCCCCCCCCCTCCATACGGATGCTGGACACAAATGCCTCGACAATGAAAAAGTGGAGGTGCTTGCTGATCAATATGAAGGTCAATTTCAACCGCATAGTGATGTCTTTAATGCAGACACTATAGATCGGGTTGACCATGTTATTGGCAGATTTTTGACCCGTGAGCCTGTCAGATCAATTGAACCGACCAACCCTGAAGAAGTCATTGCGGTGATTAAAAATCTACCCAACAAAAAGGCCCCTGGGCATGATGGGATTACTAATTCGGCCATCAAAAATCTCCCTCTTCAGTTATCTAGCCACTCTGATCAATGCTTGCTTTAAATTTTATTATTTCCCAGATGAATGGAAAAAGGCTGTTATTGTTCCGATTGAGAAACCTGGAGAAGACCCTTCTATGGCTAGGAGTTACAGACCCATTAGCTTGCTTCCTGTCCTTGGTAAACTTACTGAGCATATTTTTCTTACTCACCTTCAAAATTTTTTACCGGACATACCTGAACAATTTGGCTTCAGGCCCAAACACTTCACTGCACACCAACTGCTTAGGATGGTTGAATTCACTCATGATGTATTTGACAATTCTGAATATGTTGTCTCTTTTTTTATTGATGTCGCGAAGACTTTCGACGCAGTTTGGCTATCTGGCCTTATTTACAAGCTCTTAAAGTTAAAAGTTCCTACTGCGCAAGTGTGCTTCACCCTTAAATACCTTCGTGGCAAAACATTCTGCGTTCGCTATGCCAACATCCTTTCCACTTCTCGTCCAATTAGTGCGGGCGTGCCACAAGGCTCCAAATTGGGCCCCTGGCTTTACAAAGCTTATATCTATGACATTCCTACTTCTCCACACACGTTGTTGGCTATTTATGCGGACGATACAACTGTGATGGCTCGTGATAAAAATCTTTTTATTATGCACAAGTATCTACAACAACACATACGCAAACTTGAATGCTTCTTCACCAATTGGCGAATTAAAATTAACTCTAATAAGTCGCAGGCTGTTATTTTTACTCGTAACCGCACCATTCCTCCTCCTCTTTTTCTTGATGGCGCCTTTATTACCTTCGGACGGGAGGTAAAATATCTAGTTTTATTCCTGGACAGCACCCGCACTTGACGCAAGCAAATCGACTATACCGTCCAGAAGTTCTACAAAGCAAAAAAAGACCTCGCCCATCTCCTGTACAGTCATGAGATGAGTATGAGCAATAAGGTACTGTTATACAAAACAGTACTTCGTCCCATACTTCTTTATTGCGCTCAGATCTGGGGTTCAGCGGCTAAAACCAATCTGCAAAAAATTCAGGTGGTTCAAAACAAGACTCTCCGTGGTATTGTTCACTCTCCTTGGTATCGCAGAAATACTGTTATCCATTCAGACCTTAATATTCCTCCTATTCGTTCTGTTATCAAAAATCAAGCCATAAAGTTTTTTGACAACATTCCTTCTATCCCAAATCCTGCTTTGCATAACATTTCAAATTATGATGTAAATGCTCGTTGGAGACGACCACGAGCAACTCTACGTCTCCCTGAAAACATCGACACAGGATAATTTTTCCTAGTTTTTATCTCATTGATAGGGCTTTCCTTCCTGAACATTCACCATCTCCTAGTCTTTATTTTGTGATTACTTTTGTAAATATATGTAAAAATTTTTATTTCTCTTATACTCTTATCTATTTTATTTATTTTGTATGGTGCCCTTATATGACCTTTGTTTATTGGGACCCGGCTTCTCCTCCCCTTGTTTCTGACGTTCTGTTTGTCAGACTTTGGCTATGACTTGAATTGTTCCATGTATCATTTCTCTACTAGAGGTAAGGAGTTTATCTCTCCAGGCACTCTGACAATTATCTCGTCCAAGTCCAAGTGTTAACGAATTCAGACTTGGATATTACTTTGAAAACTTTCCTTTGAAAATATAAAATTAAAAAATTAAGCTTGCAAATAATTTTATTCTATAAGATAGCTTTTTTAATTAGTAATTTAAATACCTTTAAATATTAGCTAATAATATTAAACTTTAACTATTAAAATTTTCCACATCATTTTAAAATTTGAGAAAACATGTGATTTTAACGAATGGTATTTTACAAGTATACAAATGTTATCAAACTGAAATTTATATAACTGCTTTCTATCTTTGGATTGCAGCTATTGAGAGACAGTTATTTATTTTGAATTAAATCATAAAATTTAAAGAAAAACAAGAGAAAAAAATAACTTTTTCATACCTTTTTTTATGTAATCCATGAATGAAAGTTTGAAGAACAATTTTATACGTTCCGATAATAACTAAAATAACAATGACATGAACTTTTAACATGCCACAGCTGTTTTAGTTTACTCGGACGCATATTTCATCTAAATTAAACTTTTATAAACTCTTGTAAAATTATTTAGTTACATTTTAAAACTAAGACTAACTATATGCTCACGAGACAGCTATTTTATTCTGCAAACTCACTGTGCCTTATTCAAAAGTTGTTGCTTTTCATATATCGTCTGCCGTTTCCGGTTTGTGAGAACAGGTGATATTTTTACCTCATCTATTCTTAAATGTTTGTATGCTGTAATATTATTACAAAGGTTCTCTAATTAAAATATCCGATTTCAAAAAAATTAAGTAAAATAAAATAAATTATGCCTTTTTTCGACTTGTTTCAAAATAGTTCGAGTTTTATAAAAAGCTCCAGTCTTCTTTTTTTTTTTTTTTTTTTTTTTTTTTTTTGTCAAATATAACAATAATTATACTGATACGGATGGTAAACAAATTAAGAAAGGATTAAATTTTTAGAGTCGTTAATTTTTTAAACGCCATTTTAAAACAGAAAGCAACCCAACAGCTTTAAAATTCTCGTAAATTCTCGCTGATTTACTTATTCTTATTCTCGAGCTTTTCCTTATATTATAGCTGTCAAACTTATTCGAAAATTTCTGAAAATAAATGAGAACACAAGAAAAATGTCCCAGTAGTTAGAATTCTAGTAAACGAATCGATTCCAGCAATCAAGCAATAATTTCTCGCAGTTCAAACGATTCATAATAACTATAATTCGTAAAATATAGTTTCGTCATTTATAAAACAAAAGATTAGAAATTCTCGTTCATTTCATCGATACGGTTTATTTATTAGACTTATTCGCATAACTCTGACATCTATATTTCTAGTTTAGGGATTTAGAAAACGACTGCTTATTCATTCTAGATGAAGGAGGTATATTTTTTTTTCAGTGCATGGTTTAATGCCTGCATGGTTTAGAGCCTCAGTTGATAATTTCATGACATTTTCTTATCTGGAGTATATTTTACTAATTGCGTATTCGAAGTCAGACTAAGTAATGTTTGATGCATTTTTTATGGTAACTAATTTTGCAAATTTATTAGAAATTAATGAAGTTCTTTTTTTAATATTTTCTTTCATCGAAATTCTACAGCTTCCACCTCGTATATATTTAAAAATGTCGAAATGCATACGAGATATTGGAAGATAACTTCTCCATAGGTAGAGCTTGACTGATGCAGAGACATGCGGGCAATTTGAGTTCCTTTCCCCTAAAGCCAGATATAAGCTTTCCTTTAACCCTTTGAGCTCTGGTGGGTAAATTTCTTCAACATTCTAAATGTCAGATTGGCACCAGTACTTTGCAAAGAAAAAAATCGGTTAACGATATACACGAAAACATACATTAAACCTTTTTCAAATAAATTTCGTCGAGTTTTCTAGTACCTGTGTGACAATTCGGAATTAAAATTCAGTGGTAGAAAATTCTACCATCAAAGGTCAAAGAATTGAAGGGGAACCAAATAATAAAAAATGAGTAAAATTGACTAAAATTCTTCTTTTTCAGATTTAAAGGAGCTCTCTTCTCCTCCTTCCCCCCCCCCCCCCTCCTCCTATGCTTCAATATTTCAATATCCTAGAAGTTACCAGTTACATAAACATAAAAGCTAATGATTAAATTTTTATACTGAAAACTTAATAGTCGATTGTTTTCAGCTTAACTTTTTGTCCAACCCATGGCAACTAGCATTGAGAAAAATAAGTATGCCTCTGTAAGAATAGAGCAACATACTCGCAGAACGCATGTTGCCCCTCATTTTCAAATTTCAGTTCTATTTCAAACTGTCAGTTTTATCCTAATACAACTTCTATTCTAGGTAAGGAAATATTCTACCTCAACCAAAATTTAATGATTACTGCTTAAACATATATGAAAACAAAAAATCTTGGCAATAATGACAGGCAATTATTATTAAATGCATGCTACCACCTGTCCATATGATGGAATATCGCAAATGCATGTTGATTGAATACAAAGGTTAAGTAGAAAAATATTAACACAAATAGCTAATAATGCCTGAAAAAAATTGCTTTTACATTTTAAAACCTTCCCACTGCCGCAACCGGATATATCCGTTCACTAGGCTGCAGGTTTCACTGTAATTGAAGCTTTGTTTAGATTATTATAGTTCTACAAATATAATCCAGTTGTAAGAAATTAAGTTATGATTGATACTTCCGAGTCTTATAAGCATATACGTTACAAAAAATTATACCATGTTAGAAAATCCCTCTTTTATTAACATTTAAAATATATTAAGGATAAAACAACATTACATTTTTCCCCTTTTGCTCGGCGGTCAGGGGGTTAATGGCTGACATTTATTTTTATATTCTTAAAACCTCATTTTTATTTTTATTTTTATATTCTTATTTTTATATTCCGATAACCAAAAAAGTGTAAAACGAAACACATGTTCAACGTTTGAACTTGGCATTCAGCTAAGAGCGCTTCGAAAAGAAGTCGCACAATTGCAACGCCGCCTTGATCCATGACACGTTTTTCCAGATAGGTTTTTAATTAACTTTTAAAGTCGCGGAAGGTGTGTTGAGGTATCCACTAATGCAAACTAGTCGCGAATGCCACAGTACTTATGTCATTAATTCGAATTAAACAAATCTGTTTCTAATAATTTGACGTTTATTGCTTTTATGCTGCTATCGGGCATTGCATGATGCAAATATATTATTAAAAGTTGTTTTCTAGACTTAAAAAAAAAAGATTTTACGAGTGCGCCGTCCCTGTCATTATAAAAGCCCAAACCATCCATACCTTTAAGAATAATAAATCGGATAATTACTGAAGATTTTTTTTTCTTTATTTCGAAAATCATTATCAACAATATTTTTATACTTCTGCTACGATATTTATCTCCAGCATTCCTCAACATCTTTGCTGAAAGTCTGAGATCTAAATCAGATGGCCAGATTTTGAGTTGGGGAAAAAAATCAAATTAAGTATAAACATTAAATGCTTTTCAAAACACTTGTTTTTTCATGCTCTGTTGGTAAAGCGTAAAGATATATTTAAAATAAAGTGACGGAAAACAATTGCGTCATTGTAGTAAGCTTAAAATCCAGAATCGTGACAAATGACTTAAAAAAACTTATTTTTTCTGAATGTTATGTAATTTAATTGTTTGTATTATTTCTAAATGCATCAAAAACTTCAGGCAACAACAAACTGTGTCCAGTAAGATATGCAATTAAAATTGAACATAGTTATTCCGACCGGAACATGTTACAAATAATTAGGTTCCAGAAACAGAGCGTGGTTTAGAAGTTTAATTTGGAGATGCTGAAATTATCATCAAAGTTAACCTTTTTTATTATGTTGTTGCATCTAAAATGTCTATTATGAAATCTCAATTATTTATAACTATTTCCAGATTGCCTTTGTACATGTTAACGTCATATTATTTATTAAACTTACAACAGCATTTTGAAAATATGTATACTTGTGTAAGGATATCTGAATTTCATGTCTAACCGTGTATCTTCATAATTTGTCGATTATCGTTACAGGTTTTTTTTTTTCTTTTCTTTTCTCCTTTCCTATTAATTTCGAAATCCGTTTGGAAACTAAAAATATCCTCTTAAAGAAAAAAAAAGTTAATTGTAAAGTAATATTTTTAAGCGCTAATTCAACTAATCGATTTCATATAATTATTTCTTCCATCTTTACAAGAAAAAGTATTGGGTTCGTGCAAATTTTCTAATTCCGGTTTTCGACGGATTTACACTTTTCGGAGTCATAACACCCAAAAAACATGCTTGTACAAAATGTCTGTCTATCACTCTGTCACTCTGTATATGATAAAAATTTTGTAGGCGCTCTATCTCAAGAACTAATGAACGGAATTACATAAAACTTTGATTTAGTTAGACCTTGATATGAAGTTGATTCTTTTTGGTGTATATCTCCCAACAGATACCGTTGCTATGCTGCATTTTTCACGACTTCTGCAATAGCTATATCTCAAGAGCTAATGAATGGATTTTCATAAAACTTCAAATTCCTTTAGTCCATCATATATACCTAATATGGTGCTTATTACCTTTTGATGAAAAACTGCCAACATTATTCACGATTATCGCAATAACTCTATCTCAGCAACTAATGCACGAATTTTTATGAAACTTCGGATTCAGTTAGTCTTTGATATAAATTAGTATTCTTCCATTTTTGAAGTAAACCGCTCAACAAGTGGCGCTTCTATCCATATTTATTTACGATTTCTGGGTAATGGGTCTTTTTAAGGTAATGGTTCTATCTGAAAAACTAACGCACAGATTTTCCTCAAACTTTAGATTCGGTTAGAACTTGACATAAGTTGTTGCTGATTAAATTTGGTGCGAATTACCTAGCCATGGGCACTACTATGCTGCATTTCCAGGAAATATTAACATGTATGAGATAAAAGGACGTTTTAAAATTTCCCCATCTAACTATTTATTTTTTTTTTTATTTATTTTTTTTTATTTATTTATTTATTTTTTTTTTTTTAATGAACATTTTCTAACATAGTTGAAAAGTATTAATGAATTATTTTTATCTGTCAGTCTGACCACTTTGCGTGTTCTAATTCGCTTATGTATAGTCCAATTGCCATGAAATGTATGCATGTTATTGTCAATCATTATGACATGTTCGATACTGAAAATGAAGTGTATACATTATCGGTTCATTTACAGAGTCACTCAAAAAAATTTCATTACAATATGGTCTATAAGGGGGGGGGGGAGAGAAATTACTTGCCCTGTATTTTAATGATATTACAATGTTTTAAACATATTGAAATTGATATGCATTACTGAGGAGTATTATAAGACTTTTACTACAGAATATGGTGCCCCTAGAACTTATTGTTCATGTACAGGACATACAAAATAATGTGGATATAGAAAAAAAAATGAGCAATAATTGAACTATTGAAGCCTATGGACAGTAATTGTTGGAACTGTTTTTTTCAGTTGTGGCATGCGTGTTCAAATTTATTATTTTTTAAACATTACTTGGTGTATGACCACATACAGAGATCATATACAGAGTCGTACAAAAATTTCCAACAACATTCGTTTATTGGAGAAAATTGCTGAATGGAAATTTTCAGATGCGCTACATGCGTTTAGTTGAATTAATTTTCAGAATACTATATAGTATGCATACATATTTACAGATCATATACAAAGCTACAAAACATATCGTATATTTTAATGGGTATTTATGGTAATAGCAGAAATAGGTGCCAAGCTGCGCCAACATATCGGCAACCTCTGAAATATTTATTTCAGCAACATATATTTGACAATGTCCTTAGTTTTTTCTTTATAGAACATAATAAAATATAACGAAAGATTTTTGAAATCATATATATGTGTACTGTAATCGCTTCACATAAAACATATTCTGTAATAAAACATCTTCTAAAGCAGTGGCGTAGCAAACGGGGGACGAAGGGGGCAGTCCGCCCCGGCTGTCACCCTCTAAGAGGTGACATCCAATCTTTATTTACAAATAAAAAATATATATTCTTATAAGATTTTGGAATAGAAGTCTGATATAGGATGAAATTTCTAGAGCACGGCGCAACAGAGTTAATTTTCTTTGCTTAGAGAATGGGAAATTTTATACAAAATGGTGTGTCTAAATAACATTTGCACCAGGGAACAAAAACCAACCTATCCAACGAGTAGTTATCAAAAGCAAACTTTAAAAGGAAGAATTTTCTTCTACATATAAACATGACACTGACTTATGCGGACTATGGGATAAGTGAGGAGTCGCTCCTTTTTTTTATGCAGGAGGGCAAAAAGTAAAAAAGAAATGGTATGTTCATTTGTTGTAATAACGTATAGAGTTATAATTGAAAAAATACGATGAATTTGGGGGGAGGGTGACGCCCTTTACATCCGCCCCGGGTGTCACCCATCTTAGCTACGTCACTGTTCTAGAGCACTTCAACAAAGCATGTAGTAGGTGTTAAAAATACTACTCATTATTTATATTTGCATCTAATAGTAAGCTTGTTGTGCGCAGCAGAGTTTTTATAATCCATCATGTTGAACTTACAGCTTGACATTTTAAAAAAATCCGTAATTGCTTTTTAATAGCAAATTTATCTTTGTCAACACGAAATCTTGAATGCAAAATATTTAGGATTGTCTACATTTGCAGCACATTTTTAAGCAATATGTTGACAACGTATACTGATTTATAATTGAATTCTATTGCAAAATCGGCAGTATAAGAAATGATTTATTTAATCTTTACAAATTTTAAGACGATAGAAAGTTTGAACAGAGATTAGATAAATATCTGGGCTTGTATCAAAATCAAACACAGAACACTCAATTCTACAAGTTGTTTTAAATTCCTTTAATTATTTTTTTTTTTTCCTGCAGTGACTTAAAGCTTTCAAAGGTTTCGAATACTGAATACACAAAGTAAATTTTTGACCTAAAAACTTTATAAAAATTTAAAATGCCTTTAAACAAGAATTTTAGGAGATACAGTTTAACTTTAGTTTAACACATTGTTAAAAATATATGAATGAATTTGGAAGAAATTTTATGAGTATTTATCATGGGTATTTTATTTTGGAGTATTTTCAATATTTATCGAGCAATCAAATCTATTACAGTTAAAGCTATAAGAAGAAATTTTTCATAAAGCCTATTTAAGGTTTTAATTTTATTTATTCATTCATTTGGAAGGGGGATATTTTATCAGGCTTACTGTCTTTAAAACTCCCAAGGATGAAAAATTGGTTTTTCACTCTTTTTCTATAAAAATTATATAAGTTTCTGTATTTATGAAGACAACTGCAATATTTTCACATTTTAAAATTTTAATTATTAATCATTGAAACAGTTTTAATTAAATTTTGATAATTCGATGAGAAAATTTTTTGAAATTCCAACTAGTTTAAAGAATTTTCCTTTTAAATCTGTTGCCACGCGACACAACGATATTTATTTGTTTCAGTAATTGTAATAAGAATTGTAGTATTTTGGAAATTTTTCCTTCCTTTCCTGCTATTATGTCTTAAAAAGAAACTGAGCAAAATTTACTTTTTAATTTTTATAAAAATCTATTGTTTTTTAAACTAAAAATATATGGTTATTACATCGACGATGTCATGATGTTATTTATGATTGCCGAATATCTGCACGAAAAGGAATTATTTTGCCTGGGGATCTTTCTAAGGGAACTTAACTATGTTTACACAAGGTTTGCCAAGGTTCGAAGAACATACCAGAAAACTCCGGACGATTAAGCCAATGGGTGAGATTGGGTTTAAACCCAGTACCTCCCGTATGCTTCCAGAGCAGAAACCTCTCAGCCACGGTTATTACATGGGAGTGCGACGTAATGTAAACAACGGGAAAAGAAAAAAAAAAAAAAGAAAAAAAAGTAAAGAAAAAAAAAGTGAATTTTTATTTTTATTAAATGTAAAATTATAAAAAAAAAATTGCACTTTAATTTGCATTGTTTCCATTTTTGTTATTTCTACAACTATCAGTTCCAACTCTAAAATGTTTATTTCAGGTCTACTAAATTAATTGTATCTTCGCAATTAATTATCGTATAAAGCTTATTTTGAAATTGCAAGCCTTTTCTTCCTTGAAAACACATGCGCTTGGCATATATTATGGAGCACTTTCCAACAAATTCAAAACTTCAGAGTTTAGTAAAGTGGAAGATGTCAAAGTGAAAAATTTGGAAAATGCATAACGCATTTGAAAACAATATTTCCGCTATTACCATGAATAGCCATTAAAATATACGATTTGTTTTGCAGCATTGTATGGGATCTGTAAATATGTATGCGTACTACATAGTATTCTGAAAATTAATTCAACTAAACACATATAGCACAGTTGAAAATTTCCACTTAGCAATCTTCTCCAATAAACGAATGTTGTTGGAAACTTTTGTACGACTCTGTATGTGATCTCTATATGTGATCAGATCATACACCAAGTGATATTTAAAAATAAATAAATTTGAACACGCATGCCACAACTGAAAAAACAGTTCCAACAATTACTGTCCAGAGGCTTATACAGTGTCTCACAAAAGTGATGAGACACTTGTGCTTTATAAAAAGAAACTGCAATAAAATAAATAAACAAACATGTGCAAAAATTTTTTGGGTGTGTTTCATATTTAAAGTTAGTAACAATTATTACATAACATACATTTTGTCAAAATATTAAAATATTAATTTAGTAAAAATACAATTGTTCAGAACGGAGCAAAAAATGGCTCACATAAGTGATGGGACACTTACTTTTCCATCAAATATTTATCCAAAAATTTTACTTTTTAAAAGGTTTTAATATTTTGTTGGATTTCCTTTTACTTTTAAAATATGATTTAATCTTTTTGGGATGGATTCAAGTAATTTTTTTGTGATTTCTGGAGTGATTTTAGCCCATTCTTCTTGAAGCACCGATTTTAGTTGTTGTTTTGAAGAAATGGTGTGTTTGCGAATTCTTGATTCCAATTCTTGCCAATTATTCTCTATGGGATTTAAGTCTGGAGACTGTGGTGGTGTTTTTAATATTTCAGGACAGTTATAGAGCTGCCAGAGTCTAACATTCAGAGCAGTGTGCTTGGGATCATTGTCCTGGTAGAATTTAAAATCGTTATGAAGGTTCAATTTTCGTGCTGAAGATTTCAAATTTTGCTTTAAAATATCAATATATTTGTACTGATCCATTATAATGTCAATAAAAACAAGATTACCAACTCCAGCGGACGACACACACCCCCATACCACAACTCCTCTTCCACCATGTTTTACTGTTGGTACCAAGTTCTGTTTGCGAAATTCTTCCCTGGGTTTTCTCCACACCAAGATTCTACCGTCAGAACCAAATATATTAAATTTACTCTCATCAGTAAATATAACTTTATTCCAGTAATCAGAATTCTTATTTATGTTGGATTTTGCGAAAGCTAGTCTGAGTTTTCTATTCTTTTCACTTACGAAGAATTTTTTCTGGCTACTCTACCGTGATATCCAGCAGATCGAATTATCCTTCTAATAGTCTCAGGATTAACAATTATTCCATATAATGCTTGTAAATCAGCAGCAACTTTTGAAGCACTATTTCTTGGATTTTTTTTTTTTTTTTTTTTTTTTTTTTTTTTTTTTTTTTAAATATTTCGAACGATAATTCGCTTTATTCCATTGGATAGCTTTGATGGTCGGCCAGGTCTTCTTTTATCCTGAATCATATGATTCTTTTTATATCGTTTAATGATATTGAAAACTGTTGAATGACTCAAGTTAAATGTTTCAGTAATAGATTTTCCACGTTCAATATGCAAATTAATAACTAATTTTCGAATTTCAGGCGAAGTTTCTTTTCGTTTAGCATTCATGGCTACACAGAGCTAAAAAAACACAAAAATTCCAAAACAAACTGGAGAAAAATACTGCTGACAATTTTATAAATTATTGCCAATTGCTTTTAACCCTTTCCGGCACGGGTAAAATCTGTAATGAAATGAGAAATTATCGCCTGACACCGGAATTCACAAACGAATTTTTTAGATGTTTTGAAACCCCTAATTTAAGCCTTTATTGTAAAAGCAAAATTTTACTAAAATATTACTGGTGTCGTTTGCAAGTTTGGAATTAAAATTAAGTATCCCAGACCGGACACAGTGTGCCGGAAAGGGTTAAGTAAAAATAAAACCCCCAAAAATATTTTTATTGCTTATTTCAGACGACTTTTGTTGCATTAGGTCCATAGTTTCATGGCGATAATCCTAGTAATCATTGCAAGCCTAGTTTTTTTTTTTTCTTTATCGTCTGCTTGCAAAGCCCTTGATTGTTTCTTTTTTTTTTTTTTTTTGGGTGGGGGGGGGGGGGCGGTTGTCTCTATGGCGAGTACCATAAGAACTCTTTTGTTGTGAAATAAAGAAAAAGTTTACAGTTATTAATTAATCGAATTTATATTTCGAAAAATATTTACAGTTCACTTATTCGAGCTATTCAATAGGTATTGCTTTACACAAATACATTATCAAAAGTTGTTATATAGACTTTAAAAGCCGATGGTATGCAGAGACGCCGAGTTGTCATTATTTACGTCAAACCATCTCTGCCTTTCAGGGTTAATGTCTCGACCAATTTCCGACAATTTATTTCAAAAATCTTTTTTAACAAATCTTTTATACTTCTGCTACTATAGGTACTGCTATAGTTTTCCTATAAGCTTTAAAATAACATCTATAACCTGTTATTTTTTTTTCATAATTTTAGTTTCAATAAATTCGGAATTAGATGGGAGGGCATACTTGTGCACTATATTTTCGACGATATATCTGAAAATATAATACCTAAAATTAAAAGAAGCATATTTTTTAGTTCAGTGTAACGAAAGCTTTCATAAGATACCCCACACGATATACAAATAAATGTTTTTTTTCCTTCAAATAACTTAATTAGCCCCTCTATACCCCTTCTAAATATATTTCTAAATGTTTAATAATCTGTAAACATGTGGGTTAATAGTCTTTATTATTTCCTTTAATTTCAGATTTCCACGTTTCTCAGTTTATGAGTAAAATGGCTGTAACAGACGGACAGACAGAAACGGGGTTGATCTTATAATGGTCTGTTTTCACTTTTCAAGTACGGAACCCTGAAAAATAAAATAAACAAGTAAGAAAAATCATGCTTTAAGCATAGATTATGAAGCACTTTCCAACGCTTCATGAAATCTTTAACAAAACTTCGTTATTTAGGTAAATAAAGATATATAGCCAAATATGTATTCCAATACTATTGAACAGCCTTGTATTTGATCTGTCAGATAATATATGGGAAAATTTAGTTTAGCAAAAAATGCCAGGTAGCCTGAAATTTCTCTTTCAGCAATTTATACTAATAGATGGAAACATACTTGAATACTTTGTTCAGCCATGTAGTTTGCCTGGTACCTTTATTATACATCAGTGTTAAGATAAAATTTATTTTAAACTAAAAAACTCTTAAAACAACTGAAATCACTTTGTCATAAATTATCATTCATAGGCTCCATGTACTCAATTCTTTGCGTGGCCTGTATATTATTTTATCTATATTCTGCAAACATTTCTTAGTAAATTTAATGCAGTTCAGCGTAAAAGTGCATAATTTATTTAAGAATCAACTTTTAGCAATTTATGCTCATATTCAGTAACTTTAGCGAGCTCTTTTTGGTAGTCCTGTATAGTAACTATAGCATTTATACACACCATATAATATGCATACATTTAGTGAAACTTATACGCGCATATCTTAATAAAAATGCATTTCATTCATCCATCAACTATCATCGGATACATATACAGTACTTCGGAAAGAATGTACTATTTGAAATATTTTGTGTGTCCCTCTAAATACTATGTACTTTATAGTAGGGAAGGCAGTATCGTATAATTTGTACTAAGCCTCACTGACATACATCAATTTTATTATACATGAAACAGTTTAATATATTTAAAATATGCCACACACAATTCCTCCTGTTACCATTATCTAATGGAATTCTTTTGTGTGACCCTATAAATGAATAATAACTACATTTTCACCTTATATTTTATAGAATGCATATTTTAATGCACCTCGTGCAAGCATATAAATTTTGATATGTTTGACAGGGTATAACATCTTTAAAATTCCTTTGAATTGATTTTTCCCCATAGGCCGTAATGTAATGGGAAACTTTTGATTCGCCCTGTAGATAAACTAATCATTGTAGAAACTTCATTTTTCATAGGGTTTGTGCAAGGGTAAACGTCAATAACGTCCTAAAATTTCATGGCAATTCGAGTGTATTTACGTGAGTTAGAGCGCGGACAGACGGACAGACGGCCAAACAAACCAAATGCATAAGCACTTTTCAACTTTGTTGGAAAGTGCTAATAAAAATAACAATAAAGAGAGGTTGAAGCATGGCGTTGATTGTCTCTTTTTTACTTTTTTTTTCTTTTTAGTACTACAATTTTTTAATTTTGAAAAGTATGTAATATTACGTTTTACACGTTTCTTATAAAAAATACATTGTACATAAAAATAAAATTTCGCATTCTTTTAAGTACCCAAACAAGTTATTATAACATTTTCGTAAAACGAATCCCCTTCCTATTGTATCGAAGGCTTTTAGCCTTTCTTCTTTTGAATAGAAATTATTAAATAAGTAAAAAAAAATTCGTTTTCATACAATCCACTGAAATCAATTCAGAAAACTATTGCAACGGCAACCTCTCCGTTTGAATGTTGTACACACACGAGAATGAAATAAACTTCGTTATGCAGGGCATATTTTTCGTAATATGGAGATTTATTTGCATGTTATTGGTGTTCAAAATCGCGTTTCAGCAGAAAGTTTTGTTAAATAGAAAACTTTCATAAAGGGAATTTCAGTTGTAAGTCCCAAAAATATAATCGAATCAGTAGATGTTTAGTTAAAAATCACTTTATTGCCATGCAATTTTTCATGAGATAACTATTTATTATTATTTATTATAACTAGGCAGATTTGCCCCCTATGAGCTATGCTCGCCAACTCCGGTGCCCTCCAGAAATCATATAATTTGAAAGACTGAAAAAAAAGTACAAAAAATTTAATAATAATAATTATAGTAATAATAATAACAAGAAAATGAAGAAAGTGGCAATGTCCTATATTCGAGTATTCATTTTTTTATGTTTTATAGACGAGGTTTAAGACCGAATAAATTCTTGTTAATGACTGTTTTTAGCGTTTGTTTGATTAAATAAGATTGTTTAATTATTTAAGAATCAGCTAATATAAAATTAACTTAGTCAACACAGTCTTAGCTTCCCAGTATTTTCTAACAATGCTAAAATGTAATGGTTTAAAATAAATGATTCTTAAATGTAACGTTTTAAATCTGACGCAATTTTCACCAAACTTTTATTTCTTTTTGTTACATTCACGTAAATATTTTTATCGTTAGAGAGGAAATAGTATTATTTTCACTGTCTTATTTTGTTTTTGAGATCTGACGTAATTTTTCTCTATGTATGGATTTTAACGCATATTAACGAATTTATTATTTTATAATTTTCTTTGTCTTTTAAAACTCACGTGGAAATATAGTTTTTATGACAGAATTTTCAATATTTTCCTGCTTTTAATACATAATATTCATTTAATTTTAATTTGAAATTTTCTTTCAATAGAAACGTGTCAATAAATTATCAATTTGAAGGAACTTTTATTCTTTGCGCTGTTTTAATATTGGCAGCAATTTAAAATAATTTTCTTTTCTAAAATATGCAAAAAATATCTCTCAAAATGTTGAAAATTTGAATTTAAAATGGAAATAAATTCTCATAAAGTGAGTCAAATTTGTCACTTTGTAATAAACACATTGTAATTTATTGTAAGACATTGTCAGCGGCGATGACAATGCTAGTTACTTTTTTTAGAATAGAGAGATTATTATTATTATTATTGTTAAGATTATTATTATTATTGTTATCTTGGAGAAATGTTTTATATATCTCCCAATGACTCTGCTCCCAATAGCATCAAAATTTTTGAATATGGCATCATGTATTCATAAAATCTTAATGAAATGCTGTAGAAAATCATGTCATTTTTACATAAAAGCTAAATTTACGTTTAAAAACATGTTCAATAATTTTTTTTTAATTGAAAAAAGTGAAGTGATACGTTTTATAGAATAAAGAAAATAAATTCGCATTTTACTATAAAATTTCTTTCCTCATAATGTGTATTTTTTGTATAAAATAAACTTTGTAAATATCAAAAGAAAAAAAAAAACATGTTCACGTTAGACATAGTTAAATTATGTATCATTCTACTTTCAAATTAAACAGGATCAATGATATATAGCTCTGAAATTAAAGGTTCTTTTACTTACTTCACTAATATCCCATAATACAACTCTGGCACCATGCTTAGATATATCTAAAGCCAACTGTCTTCCCAAACCATGTGCACTTCCAGTTATTAAAACAGTTTCCCCGCTCAAATCCTTTTTTGATTTTGGCAGTATATTCCGTATGATACTTTTCACAAGTATGTATACAATTTTAAAAGCGACGATCGAAACATCTTGGGCTATAAAAGCGGCCTTCAAAGAAAATTCTACAACAGACATAATCACAGGTAAATAAGAAGACGATGAGGACTTTTTAAAAGTATTTGCTTCTGTATCCATTTTTAGAAGCAAGTTCTTTTGTTATCAGCGCAGCTGCTAATGCAGAGATAATTCATTCCCAAGAGTCATTCAAAATTTAAGGAAATCCGAACGGTATAGCGTGATTTTGATCTTACACTCGACGGGGGGAAAAAAACATTTCATTTTCTATGCTAACGTGCTTTTTTTCCGTCTTAGAATTTGTTGTGAAAGTGGAGGAAACACGTGTAGCAGAAAAAAACAAATAATCGGTTCAGTGATTTTTGATATTTTGTTGCATATTCTTTTTTTCTTCTGTGGTTAGGTATTTTATATACTCATAAATCAAATGAGCAGAGAAAACTGAATCTTTTTCTATTAATTCCAAAAGTCCCGCCCCCTCAAACCTTAGACATTTTAATAATAACAAAAAAAAAAAGAACATCTCGGCCCACTGAATAATTCTCGAATCCTCTCTCTGACATCGTCGCTGTTTACAGATTCATCTGAAAGAAATTAAAGTGGGAGGTCAAGTTGAGCAAGTTTGAGTTTAAAAAAGCGTCACGATAAAAAATTCTCTAATTACAAAACCAATGAATGAAATTAGATACATATATATATATATGTGTGTGTGTGTATTCTAATAGACATCTGTGTGAGGAACACACATTCAATGGCGTCAGCTTTGGAAGAATAGGGAAAGGCAATTGCTCACCCCCCCCCCCCACACACACACACACACACCATCGATTTTCAAATTTAAGTAAATCGAATTTTTCCTTTTTTCAACTACGTTATTACAAAAAAAAAAAAAAAAAAAAAAAAAAAAAAAAAAAAAAAAAAATGAGAATGGTAAACTATGCTTTCAGCTTAAATTATGAACACTGTTCGACACATTCAATATAAGTTAACAACACTTTAAGTTTATTAGCTTTTGGAGCTACATGAACGTCTATGGCTTGTTGCGTACAACATGTTATCAGAGTTGAATTCAGACACTATTCTCCGAGGGGAGGGGGAGAGGACATTATGGAATTCCGGGGGGGAATAGCACTTTCTGATCATTGAAGATACAAAATCTCAAATTCTCCGGGGCGGCATTTCAGTCCTTTTCGACAATGACGTATAAGCTTAATTCCTTATATCTAGCTGATTTTTTTCTTTTTTTTTTTCTTTTTTTTTTTTTTTAATTAGACATTTCGAATTTTCACCAGAAAGCTTTAACTCTTACTTTTCTTTGGAAGATTATCGATTTTTCATAAATAAAGTAAAAGAAAATTACCAGTTGAATTTTGTGGTATAAATTTAAAAATTTAAAAAAATGCTAGATGCGGCAACAAGTGGCTAATGATCTACTAATAATCCTCCACTAACAGCTCTAGAGCGCAAGGTGTTAAGGGTCTATATAAGTCAAATGAAAAGATCCGTACGCTAATGCTAATCCTATGGAAGAAATTTATAAAGATATCTCAGTTGCATTTCAATATTTTTAATTTTTTTTTCTTTTGTATTAGATAGTTGAGAGTTATCTGAATGTAGACCGTTTTTTACTTTTTCGATTTTGGTTGCAGATATTTTTTATGAGAGTGCTTTCGCTTTCCAAACCGGTTCCGAAACTGAAAGCGTTCTCATAAAAAATATCTGCAATCAAAATAAAAAAAGTAAAGAACGGCCTGCAAACAGATCGATCTCATCTATCTAACGCAAAACAATAATAATAATAATAATAATAATAATTTAAAAATATTAAAAAGCAACCGAGATGTGTCTATAAATTTATTCCATATGATAAGTATCAGCGAACAGGTTTTTTTATTTGAATGTAGTAGACTCTTAAGGGGACTTATTTGATGGGCAAGAAAAAGGAAGAATCCCATGTTATCCTATAGGAAAAATACCGACTCTTTTTGTTCATTCAAATTTGAAAATTTTAACAATATTTTTTTATCAGGATGTAGATATGAAGGTTATTTATCCCTTTATAAGCGTAAAATACCTTTACGATAATTATGAATATTTTACAATTTGAGTTAAAGTTTGGAAAAATTCTGAAAAGCATAAAAAGCATTCTTTACTCACTTGTAACATTGGACTAGAAAAAGATATAAAAATTTGGAGTTTACAGAAGAATGATGAACCTTCCTATCTATTTGCCGATAAAAAGATGTTGTTAAAATTTTCAAACTTGAATGAACAAGAACGATTCATTATTTTCCCTATACTATGGGGAAATTTCTTCCCCATAAGATCAGTCAGGCCTAAAGCTAATCCTATCGGGAGGTTATTTGCAAATATTTCGTTTGCATTTCAATATTTTTAAATATTTTTTCTTTGCTATTTATAGTTTAGGTGCATCTCTACATCGCTTCTTTTTTAATTTTTCGACTTTAAATTCTCTTTTATAATTTTCGAAAAATAAAAAATGAAAATGTCGAAATGCAAATGAGATATTAGCAAATAACCTTCCCATAGAATTAGCATTAGCTCGCGAGCGCTCCGTCTGGAGGGGACAAAGTTTTAAAGAAAAAAACGATGGCTAGATAAACAATTTAAAAAACGTATAACGCATTTGAAAACCAATTTCTGCAATTACCATCAGAAGTCACAAAATAACTCCAAATTTTTTTTATACAGCCCTTTATATGATCTACAGATTTATATGCATGCATACAATATGATAATAGTTAGTTCAAATAAGCACATATCACACTTGAAAATTCTGATTCAGCTAAATCCGTCGATTAACGAAAATATACTGGCGATCTTTTATACAACTACGTATATGATCTATTAAACTTATGCACACCAAGTAATATGTAAAATAATAGCTAAATTTTAAAACGCGAACCACAACTAAAAATTCACTTTTAGCAGTTATTGTTCAAAAACAGTACTTAAACAAAATATTTTTGCGTGTCCCTGTAAATTAACAATAAATTATGTGCACATAAGTATCTACAGTAAGCCTCTTGTAGTGCAACTCAACGGTATATATAAATTTGAATCTGCTCTTAATAGTGTAATTAGTGAGGTGCGATTCTCAAGAATTCAACAATCGAGAAAAATCGTCATCGTAAAAAATCACAGTCAATACAGTGATCGATTATTTCCTAGAATCTACAATCGAGATGTTTTACATTCGATTGTAACACAGAGAAGCTAAAAGCAGTTGTTGCCTGTCGGACGCTCCTCTCAGTCCACCAAACTTCGAAGAATGTCCTAGGTAGTTTTAGCTGCCACCACCGATATTAATGGGTGATATCGGTCACCTGCTGTGAGGATTGGGTAAAATAACACTGACGCTGTTAATGAACTGAACTAACAGTTTATTTAAGATATAGATAGGTACACAAGAAACAATATTTACAACTATATACAATTACAACTCGGATATAGATGATCCGGTTCAACATTAAATTAACTACAATAAACGTTGGTTGTGTACCGTTCAACTTACACTTTCTTCCTCACACTCAACGCACGTTGGATATGCTTTATCAGAGATTACTGCAGAATCTCAATACACAAGGGTACTAGGCCTCACTTCTCGGCCTATAACACTATCCACCGGGACGCCTTGTCCCACACTCAAAATATACACTATCCAACAGGACCACAAATCCTGAGCGACCTATCAGTCTCAACGCCAAGCGAGAACTGTCTAACCTCTCTGTCCAGAGTTGACCTTGTCAGAGATCTTCCTTCCCCCAGCAGGGCTTCTTAGAGTTCCTCCATTGGTTCAATTCCGCATACCAACCTTGAGTCATGACCTCTACTGTTTACACATCACTCCAATACTAAATGACAGCTGAGCCATGCCCCGTGGTCATCACTTTCATTTATCAACGAGTGCGTCATCCGCACACCTGTGTCAACATCTGTCATTCGTTATTATAGAAAAGAAAGCAAGGTATTTCGAGTTTCACGGATACACAACCCACAATACATAAAATATTCAGATAAGGAAATGCCATTCCTTTCTAATTCAGAGCAGAGGTTTTTCTAGGAACCTGACATTGCCATTCTCAGTTATTAATCTGGCAGAAAACTTCATGGTAATGGTAGAGCTTGCTCGAAAATTCTGCTGTCGCATTTATTTCCATCAGTTTTAAGTTTATGGGGTTATTTCAATGAAGCGAAAACACCCGCTTTCTAATTTTTGAACAAATTTGATCTGGAACAAATTTATAGAGATCTCTTATTTTCATTTCAATATTTTTATATGATTTTCTTTACATTAAAATAGAAATATAAAATAAAACAGTAGTCACAGAAATTTTTAATGACCTATCACAAGAGGGATGTCAGCAAAAAAAAGAAAAGTAAACCACCTATAATTGAAAAAATTCTGGAATATAGCCTCGCCCCCTCCTCTCGTTGACATTTTCACATATTATAAATTATATATCGGAAGTCTTCGTAAAAAAACCGACCTAAAATGACTCACTCATGGGTTCACTCATTTTTCCCAGAATACACCTAAAAATGACGCAGATCCCACTTTAAAATTTTTATATTTAATAAATAATATTTACCGGAGAGTTCCATTAAAAAACTCTACATCTAAAATGATATTTATTATCGAAATAGTTACGATTTAAGAAATTCATCCCCTCCCCCTCCTAAAATTCAACTTTAGAAGGAGAAAGATACGTAAAATGAAAGAGAACTGCGAAAACATTCCGATGATATATATGTAACATGACGGGTCCAAGAAAAATTTGACATTTACATGTCACCCGTGGGTTCACTCATTTTTCCCAGAATACATCTAAAAATGACGCACCCCCCACTTTAAAATCTTGATATTTAAAAATAATATTTACTGGAGATTTCCATAAAAAAAACTCCACGCATCTAAAATGATATTTATTGTCGAAATAGTTATGATTTAAAAAATTCACCCCCTTATCACTTCCCTTCCCCCTTCCTGAAATTCAACTCCAGGAAAAGAAAGATTCGTCAAATGAATGACAGGTGCGAACACATTCCGATAATATATATATATAACATGACGGGTCCAAAAAAAGTTTGAATTTTACATATCACCCGTGGGTTCACTCAATTTTCCCAGAATACACCTAAAAAGGACGCAGCCCCCACTTTAAAATATTTATATTTAATAAATATTATTTACCGGAGAGTTCCAAAAAAAAAATCCTCATCGAAAATTATATTTATTATCGAAATAGCTACGATTTAAAAAATTCACCCCCTCATTACTGCACCCTCCCCTCCTTAAAATTCAATACCAAAAAGAGAAAGATTCATAATATGAAAGAATGGTTAAAAGAGCTTTCGGATATGCCTCTCGTTTCAGCAAATCTCATCTCGATAATTTTCTAGTACGATGACTCAGGCATCTCGAGAATCTCTTTGCTTTCCGATGAAAACCTACCTCGATGACATCTCAGGTTTATCGAAGGACTTGCAGCTTCGCGATGAATTTCTACCTCGATAAATGAGGCATATCGAGCAACTTGTGGTTTTCCGTTGAATACCTATTTCGATAATGATGATATCCGTTCTCGCTGAGAATATAGATGAAAACATTTATTGAGAAGGATTTTATCGATGAAGCTTTGTGAAATGAAAGGTTTATCGAGAAACGAGGTACAGAAAGAAGCATGAGAATATAACAATAACTTATGGAATGAAGACCTAATTTTCAAAGTTTTTTCGTATTTTAGCCCTACCATGCTGTCACGCACCTGAAACCCTCCAATAAATATTATTTATTAAAAAACTTTTTAAAGAGGGGGCTTTTTTTTTAGATGTTGCATTTATGAGTTAAATATAAATATTTCATATATATTTAACTCATCGTCGACAGAATAAACTCAAAATCCATCGTTCCAAAAATGAAGCAAAAAAAATGAGAGGTTGTATTCAAATATAGTATTACGTGCCATATTGAGTACTCTATATTGACACTAATCAATTGATAAATGGATATCACCCCTCATCTTTTTGCTTCATTTTGGGAATAACGCATTTTTATCTTATTCTATCAGCGAACATGTTCAGAATTTTTAAGCTGTGTTTTTTAAACTTTTACAAAAGTTTTTCCATACATTTAGCTAATACGAGGGCGGTTCAATAAGTACCCGTGTTTGAAGACAAAAAACGTTCCTCAGGGAAGTTGCTGTTATCATCGTGTGCTGCCATCTATAAAAATTTCAGACTGATTGATAGCTTAGTTTGGATTTGGCAGCCATTCGAGTAAGACGTGTTTCGTGATTTTCGCTAAGATGGATATCGTTCGGTAATCCGCTTTTTGTTTTTGGATGGGAAAAAATGCGAGGAGATAAAAGCAAAGTTGGATGCTGTTTATGGGGACACGTCGCCATCTATGACCACAGTTAGATATTGGTTCAACGAATTTAAACGTGGGCGAACTTCCGTTTTCGATGAGGAGAGACCAGATGTGGTTACCGAGGAAATCATTGGAAAAGTCCACGACATGATTCTCGCTGATCGACGAACGAAGGTGCGCGAAGTAGCAGAGGCCGTAGGCGTGTCGACCGGAACGGCAATTCATATTTTACATGCCAAGTTGGGGATGAAAAAATTGGGTACCGCGATCACGATAACGCATCAGCACATTCATCTGGAGTTGTCGCCGCCAAACTGCATGAATTGCGTTATGAATTGCTGCCGCACCCCCCCCCCCTATTTGGCTCCCTGCGACTTTTTCTTGTTCCCTAACATGAAGAAATGGCCGCGGGGGAAAAATTTAGCTCAAACGAGGAAGTCATCGCCGAGACAGAGGCGTATTTTGCAGAATTCGACAAATCCTATTTTTTGGAGGGGTTAGAAAAATGGCCGGCACGTTGGGAGAAGTGTATCTTTCTAAAAGGGGACTATGTTGAAAAATAAAAAAAAAAAAATTGAAAAAAAACTGTGTCTTCATTTCTAACACGGGTACTTATTGAACCGCCCTCGTATAATATGCAAATGGAATTTTGATAACGTCCGAGCATGCGCAAAGGAAAAATTAGTAAATCTGCTCATTTTTCATACAATTATTATTATTTTTTAATTCTGATTGCAGGATATTGTGTACAATGTTGTATGTCATATTTTGGAAAAAGAACTTTATTTTGTATTAAGAACTCTGTAAATTATAAGCAAAAAACTTAGAAAAATTTGGGACTATTTTTATAAAAACCTCGATTTTTCTACGAGTATATATGCTATTCGCATAAAAACGAACGCAGTTTATTACAATAAGCCACTTAATCATAATCTACAGTTTCACCACTTTTGCTGCATTAGTTTAGACAGGGTGATCCAAAAGATATTCGTTATTTTTCAATTTATTGATGGTTCCCTATGGAGTTTCGGGAAAAAAGCTTCACTGGAATGTTTTATCTGCACTATTATGTTTACAAACTTAGAGTTTCAGGATATTTCTTCATGTATTTTTCTAAATATTTAACAAAATGTCTAAAATCGCAAGTGGCCAGTCACCTTTGGCCATATAGTGTATAAACGTTGCGCGCACATGAAAACAAAAGAAAGTTACTGGATATAGCAACTTCTTTGTACCAGAACAGAAAAATACACGTAAACTGTTAATGCTGCGATCAATTAGAACTAAGAAATACATCAATGGATGCAGCAACCCCTGTGTATCGGAAGCCAAAAGTACCTGAAAGTCGTTAATATAGCGATTACTATAACATCAACTGTCAGTAATTTTCATCAATAAAATTTACAATTTATTAATGAAAACAGTAAAAAAGTAATCTTATATATTTATTTACATACATTATTTTTTAGATATTTATTTACTTCCCATTCGCATCAATAAAAAAACAACTTTAAAAAATCATGCGTTAAGCATAGATTATGAAGCACTTTCCAACACTTCATTAAATCTTTAACAAAACTTCGTTATTTAGGGAAATAATGGCATATAGCCAAATATGTATTCCAATACTTTTGATCAGAATTGTATTTGATCTGTCAATTGATATACGTACTATATAACGGGAAAATTTAGTTTAATAAGAAAATGCCTAGTAGCTTGAAATTTCTTTTTCAGCAGTATACTTTTTTAATACTTTTGTTCAGTCCTGTAGTTTACCTTGTACCTTTAATACATGCCAGCATTAAGGGGTCTCAGGAGTCTTACTTTTTACCTGGTAGTGCAACTTGCAACATGTCACATTTGATTTTTTTTCTCAGTCCCTATTAAACATATATGCATAAAATTTTTAATATAGACACCTTAATATCTCTTCTATTAAAAATAATTTTTTTTAATATGCTACATTGAAATTTTATTTTATTTTTTTAATGTTTAATTTTGATAAAAAAAATTAGACTTGTATCCATTGCGCGCAGGATTCTAGCAAAACTATTAGTTCAAGTACAGCTAAAAAAGTTGATAATGGTGTAAAATTAATATATCTAGAACTTATACCTCATTTTAAAGCAATTTATGCATATATTTATTTAAAATTTAAATTTAAATTGAAAAAAATTGAAAAAAATCATTTTTATTAAAAAAAATTGGCAATTATCAATAATCAATATAATTAAAATTCTAAATTTGAGGTATAAGTTGTTCTTAAACTTAAAATGAAGATATTTACCAAGTTTCATACAAATTGCTTTATTATTTTTTGAGAAATGTTGCGCGCAATCAAAAAACAATTTAAATTTTAAATCAAAATTAAACATAAAAAACATATAATAAAAATTCAATATAGAATGTTAAAAAAATTATTTTAAATAGAAGAGATATTAAGTTGTCTATATAAATTTTTTTATGCATTTAACTTTAATAGGGACTGAGAAAAAAAATCAAATGTATATGTTGCTAAATCGCACTACCAGGTAAAAAGTAAGACTCCTGAGACCCCTTAAGATAAAATTTATTTTAAACTAAAAAACGTAAAAAAACTGAAATCACATTCTCATAAATTATCACTCATAGGCGTGCATGTACCAAATTCTTTGTGTGACCCTGTATATCATTTTATCTATATTCTACAAACATTTCTCAATAAACTGAATATAGCTCAGCGTAAAAATGCATAACTTATTTAAGTAGTTTACGTTCATATTCAGTAACGTAGGCGAACTCTTTTGGGTAGCCCTATACAGGGTGATTCATAAAAGATGGGCAGAACTTTAAGGGGTTATAGTACACTTAAAGACAAATAATATTAAATAGGAGACTAAGGGTCCCAGACGTATTCCCAAGGAGATAGGGGGCATTAAAGTTTAGGGTCCGAAATTTCAAATGATTATAAAAAATGGAAAAATTGGTCGATTCGTTTGCGGTTTTTGCAAAAAATTTTCTTTATGCCAGTATTTTCTTGAAATAAAATTTTAAAGTTCAATTTCAAAAAATGCCGATAGGGGGCGCTTTAGACTTTGGAGTAACAAACAACTATTTTTTAACGTTATTTTTTGTATTTCTTTAAATGATTTCGAAAGCTTAGACTTAAACTTAAATTTTGATCTAAAAATCTGAGTCCTAACGAGTAGTTAAGTAGCGTAAACTGAAATTTGAAATTTGAAACCCTTCTCCCCCCAGAACAAAAATCAGTTATTCCCGATCTTTGTGTCGTAGATTAGGCTCTACTGCCGCGTTTTGCTAAAATTATTCTTTATGTCAGTATTTTCTTGAAAATAAATTTTAAAGAAAAGTTTCAAAAAATTCCGATAGAGGGCGGCCCCACCAGTGGCCGAGAGGTACGGACCTCTCAACTGGTAGACGGCAGGTGCTGGGTTCGAACCCAATCGCGGCTGTCGGCCTAACCGTTCGGAGTTTTCGTGGTTTTCTTCGAACCTTGCGTAAATACGGGTTAGGTTCCCTTAGAAAGACCCCCACGAAGGGCACTCCCCCTGGTCCTATATCCCTAGCGTAGATAATCAGACGACAAATATAAACCAAACCAAACCGATAGAGGGCGCTTTAGACTTTGGAGTAACGAACAACTATTTTATACCGTTATTTTTTGTGTCTCATTAAATGCTTTCTAAAGCTTAGACTTAAACTTAAATTTTCAGTTCAAAATCTGAATCGCTGAGCGTGGTTCAGTAGCGAGGGGAGGGGGTTCAAATTTCAACTTCTGAACATAGTTCAGTTTGCACTACTTAACCATGCCCAACGATTCTGTGCTGTGATACGAGGCAAATATACAACTTTCGTCAAGGACTGCATAGTCGGAATTCACTCATAAAGGCACTGGCACAGTTGGAAACGTCGCTCATGCAAACGTTAAAGCTCCATTCCTGACGCTAGTCACCGGGTGAAGAAGGAGACAGAAAGTATGCAAATGTCAAATGGGGAGGAAGAAGAACACGTATGCAAAATTTCGACACGATTCAGGCATAAAAACCACTGAACGGTGAGTCAAGTGTAAGTCGCTGTAGTAATGAATCGGAAGATGGTGCCCTTCACGAATAAGGAAAAGGCTGAGATGCATTTAATTTACGGAGCGGCAGATGGAAATGGTGCAGAGGCACAACGAATGTACGGAGAGCGATTTCCCAACAGGCGGCTGCCTAACCGCAAAACTTTCGAGCTCTTGCACAGACAGTTGTGTGAGACGGGATCATTTCTCGCTTCCCGGTCGAATGCAGGTCGTGCAAAAAAGGACGAATCAGTAGTTGTTGCAGAAGCCATTCTGGATGTAGTAGCGGCGCAGCCAAGTACAAGTACACGAACAGTGGCTAGGCAGGTGGATACCTCACAGTCCATGACTTGGAGGGTACTGAAGGATGAACATTTGCTCCCGTTTCATGTGCAACGAGTCCAGAAACTGTCTCCAGGGGATTATCCAAATCGTATTGAATTCGCCCGCTGGTTTCTGCAGCAGAACGCGCTAAATCCACATTTTGGACGAACTGTGCTTTTCACCGATGAATGTACCTTCACACGTGAAGGTACATTTAACACACACAATGCACATGTATGGGCGGATGTCAATCCACATGCTACGTATCCACATGCTCATCAGAGACGCTTTTCCATCAATCTTTGGGCAGGAATCCTCGGAGACCACCTAATCGGACCGTACCTTCTTCCTGAATGCCTCAACGGTAAAACATACCTCACATTTCTGCAACATGTGCTGCCAGACCTGTTAAACGTTGTTCCTCCACGCATCCGGCGGGCCATGTGGTTCCAGCACGATGGAGCGCCAGCCCATTACGTACGAGACGTCCGCAACTATCTGGACATCACATTTCCGAACAGATGGATTGGTCGAGGTGGTCCTGTTGCTTGGCCTGCTCGCTCGCCAGATCTTTCCCCCCTCGATTTCTTTTTTTGGGGACAATTGAAGGCTCTTATGTATGAGACACCCATTGAATCCCCCGAGGAACTGGTCGCCAGACTTTCCGCCGCTGTAGGGGAAGTGCTCGAAAAGCCTGATGTTTTCGCGAATGTTCGCCGTTCCATTCTTCGCCGTTGTTCTGCGTGCATAACCTCTGGTGGTCACAATTTTGAACATTTATTGTAATTACATGTTAATAAATATGCTTTGGTAACATAATCCTAATTTGTGTCTTTTTACCTCGTATCACAGCACACAATGTGTGGACATGGTAAACTGAACTGTGCTCAGGAGTAGAAATTTCAAACCCCTCTCCCCAGAAACTTAACCACGTCTAACGATTCAGATTTTGTGCTGAAAATTTAAGTCTAAGCTTTAGAAAGCATTTAATGAGACACAAAAAATAACGGTATAAAATAGTTGTTCGTTACTCCAAAGTCTAAAGCGCCCTCTATCGGAATTTTTTGAAACTTTTCTTTAAAATTTATTTTCAAGAAAATACTGACATAAAGAATAATTTTAGCAAAACGCGGCAGTAGTTAGAGCCTAATCTACGACACAAAGATCGGGAATAACTGATTTTTGTTCTGGGGGGAGAAGGATTTCAAATTTCAGTTTACGCTTCCTAACTACTCGTTAGGACTCAGATTTTTAGATCAAAATTTAAGTTTAAGTCTAAGCTTTCGAAATCATTTAAAGAAATACAAAAAATAACGTTAAAAAATAGTTGTTTGTTACTCCAAAGTCTAAAGCGCCCCTATCGGCATTTTTTGAAATTGAACTTTAAAATTTTATTTCAAGAAAATACTGGCATAAAGAAAATTTTTTGCAAAAACCGCAAACGAATCGACCAATTTTTCCATTTTTTATAATCATTTGAAATTTCGGACCCTAAACTTTAATGCCCCCTATCTCCTTGGGAATACGTCTGGGGCCCTTAGTCTCCTATTTAATATTATTTGTCTTTAAGTGTACTATAACCCCTTAAAGTTCTGTTCATCTTTTATGAATCAACCTGTATATCAACTATAGCATTTATACAGATCATATAATGTGCATAGATTTAGTGAAACTTAAACGCGCATATCATAATTAAAATCCATTTTATCCATCCATCCATCAGCCATATCGGATATACATATACAGTACTTAGGAAAGAATATACTTTTTTAATCTTATGTGTGTAAATGCTATGTACTTCATATTATGCAAAGCAGTACCGTATAATTCGTATAATTTATATTAAGCCTTAGTGACATACATCAATTTTATTATACATGAAACAATTTAATATATTGAAAATATGTCGCACACCACTCCCTACCTTTACCATTATGTAATGTAATTCTTTTGTGTGGCCCTGTAAATGAATAATAACTATATTTTCACCACATACTTTATAGAATGCATATTTTAGTGCATCTCGTAGATGCATATAAGTTTTAATATCTTTAGCAGGGTGTAACATCTTTAAAATTCCTTTGGAATGATTTTTACCCATAGGCCGTAATGTAATGGAAAATTTTTTATTCTCCCTGTAAATAAACTAATCATGGTAGAAACTTCATTATCAATAGGGTTCGTACTAGGGTAAATGTCAATAACGTCCAAAAATTTCAGGGAAATCCGAGTGTATTTACGGGAGTTAGAGCGCGGACAGACAAACCGAATGCATAAGCACTTTTCAACTTTGCTGGAAAGTGCTAAAAATTTCAGGGAAGTCCGAGTGTATTTACTGGAGTTAGAGCGCGGACAGACGGACAGGCGGACAGGCAAACCGAATGCATAAACACTTTCCAAGTTTGTTGGAAAGTACTAAAAAAGATGAAAATATCATGTTTTAAATAAACAAGAGGACGATGGCATTTTTTCAGTGGACCCTATTCTGTCTTTCAGTTCGAGGTTATAAAAGCCGTCATTTTACCAATTGTGACGTCACAGGAATACTATTTATTGTACTTATTGCATGGAGACGATTACATAAAATTTCTTTTACACTTAAAAGTGTATAAATAGTTTAGCATCTTTTTTCCAGCCATTAGTTCGTAAAGAAATTAAGCCTTTTCCTCCTTTGGGTTCGAGGTTATAAAATTCAATATTTTACCGATTGTGACGTCACAGGAATACTGTCCATGCTTTTTCTGTTTTAATATTATGACGTAACCTTTTAATAACGTAGCTAATTATCTGTATAAAAAAGAAAATAACAATGTTTTTAAATAAACAAGCAGACGATGACTTTTGTCAATGCTTTTTATCTTTTAATATCATGACGTCACCATTTAGTGACATAATTGTTACTTTAAATAACGCAAAAACTAACAAATCATTAAAATTCAGTAAAAAACAGGTATATCATCGAATTATGAAATATTTAATGATGTAACATATGCTTCATCACCAAAATATCCTTGATGAACTTTTCCAACAATAAGAACACCAACTGGCTGGCTCTCGTGTTTGGCAAGATTTCGCCAAATGATGCAGAAAATAAGAGCCAACTCTACACTTCTAATTATATTTCTTGAAAAATTATTTTTTGTAGCGAATTTGTATTATATCAAGATATCCATGACAAAAATTTCGAAAAAATGAAACTTTTTTTTCAACCCTTAACCTGATCTTTCTAATGTTAAAAGCAAAGTGACAGAAGAAATCGGGTCATCCGAAAAATTCGTGAGCTCTAACATTCCAGATTATGAATTCATCTGAAGGGAATTAAATAAATGGCTTACATCTTCAAAGCTTTATTTGTTTATTTTCTTATATTTACCGTTTGACTGAACTTAATTTTATGGTGATAACTCAAGTTGTATTATACTACACCAAGATTCTTTGATTGAGGAACTATTGTTCATGTTTGCGGAAGTTTTGCATTAATTTAAATCTTCTATTTCTAGGTAATGAAAACGAAAACCATAATAATGCTGACATCAATGAATAATCACTGAAGTATGAACAATTGTCGATTCGGCTTTGGTGTAAACAATGACCTTGGCCCATTAAATAAGAATTTTCAGAAGGGAAAAAAAAAACCATATATTACCCATTAGTAGTGAAATACTTCTTCAATTTAACTATACTCATCACTGTTCTCCTATTTGGAGCCTTTTTCAAAATATTTGGGTTTTAATTTTTTTTTTTTTTTTTTTTTTGGGGGGGGGGATAAATGTGAACCTTTGGAAGTATTACTATTAATATTATGGTTTTAGTGTTCAAATGCGGAAAATATACAGGACTGGGAGGAAAATAACAAAATAAAACCCACTACTCTGTGCTATTGCCTGGCAGAGATATTTGAGATTTGCCGTAAGGCTAGAAATTGCGCTTACTTTCCGAATGTAAATGTAATTTTTGAACCAAAAGCCATCTACATATTAAAAGTTACACCAATTTCCTTTTTCACCTATTTTTCCATTAAAAAAAAAAAAAAAGATTAAAAGAACCTTTAAATTTATAAATTTTCTTCCAAGTAATTGAAAAGAAAAAGAGTAATTTGGCCATCAGGATCGCCATATTTTTAGCCAAAATTTTTAAAGCCAAACATTCTACACTGTATAACTACTTTCCCAGCAATAATAATATCGTAGCAGTAAAATCGCGTTCTACTTTAAAAATAGTAATTTGAGCATCAAGATCGCCATATTTTTCGCCAAAGTCTTTACCGCCAAACATACAACATTGTATAACTATTTTCTCAGCAATAATAGTGTCGTACAAGTAAAATCGCATTCTATTTCAACAAACCGTGATACGTAATGAAAGCTTTTAAGAACATAGAGAACATTTGGATTTGCACGGTGTAAACGAAGCAGATTAAAATTATGTTTATAATCATATGTTTGTTTATTAAAACAGATTTGTATTATTACATATTTGAAATTATTTCTTATTTAAGATCAATATATTTTCAGTTTATATATAATACAAAAAAAAAAAACTTGCTACGTGAATAATTTTACTTAATGTGAGTGCTTAAATTCTACTTAATTGTTGATGACAAGACAAAGCCATAGAGAGGAGTTGTAACCAAAGTGCAAAATGATAGGAACGTTCATGTAATTGTCTAAATAAACAATATAATTATATTAATCTACGTATAAACTGTAAAAATTTATTTTATCAAACTAAATAGCCAATATAAACATAAATAAAACATTCTAAAACAATTTTAAAATACAATATAATACGCTGCATTTTCAGTCGATATCGATATGCACTGGGAGAAAATGATAAGAACGGAACAGATTTTTTTTTTTTAATTTTAGAAAATTGCATGTTAATAGCCCTCTTTTGTGTTTAATAATTTAAATGCTATATTTAAGCGTAGCATTGAGTTTACACAGTTTCAAATTTGTCGAGGTGACAAAATACATCATATTTCCCAAAAGTCAGATTTTAATTCGACATTCTAATTATATTATACGACTTCTTTTTTCTTTTATTATATATCACGCACAATGATACCCTAAACTTTCTTCATGTTATTAAGGTTTGGACTACTGACTATCCAATAAAGTTCGAAAATTTTATTTGTCAAAGCGTTTGCAGAAGCGCCATCTACATAAATTGTTTTTAATACTTTGAGTTGTTTTCGAAAAGCCGATCCGAGGGGAAATGTAAATATCGGCTCTCGTGTTCTTTTATGTGTGTGAATTAAAATTTAAAGTTATACAGTCCTCTGAAGATCTTTTATTGTGAAAAGTGAAGTGTTTATTTTAATGAGCTTAAGGCGGGTCCATTTTTTTGGTCCCCTCTCATCGGAGAAATCGGAAGTTATATATATTTTAAAATTTAATTCGTTCAAGAGTCGAGTTTCGATTTCACGAGTTCAAGTATTAAGTGTTGATTTTATTGTTTTATTCTAATAATTGCTATTACTGCAATCTTGTGAAATTGAAAAAGAAAAATATTTTTCGAAATTATATGCAGCTGCTCGCTGTTGTCACTTAAGAACCTTTATTTTGAAAATCAGACAAAGTGTGATAGTTGTATTTCTTGATTTGTTTGATTTTTTATATGTTGAAGTAGATCATATTTAATAAATAATCTGTAATTTTGAAGCCCTAAAAAATTTTCTTCTTTTCTATAGAAAATGTCAAAGTCCAAGGTTGTGAATGCCATTTTTCATGAAAAGTGGAATGCTGGTATATTTAGAGCACTATATCTCTCGCAAGCAACAACATCCCAAAATTATTTTAGCATAAACTATTAGTATAACCATACCTATTTATTAAAATTTATTTGTTTCCATGGGGCATTGTTACTTTACATTGTTATGTTGCCACAAAGTTCAGTCAAAATGACCTTTTTGTCCTTTTTCAGCACTTTATATCTTACTTAAGCAGTAGTCAGCCCCGTAGCCAGGATTTTCTTTCGAGGAGGGGGAGGGGGCTCAATTTTGGAATTTTTTCTATTCTTAAAAAAGTAATTTGAATAATATTCAGTAAAAAATTTTAAAATAATCTAGGCTTATTCTAATGTGTGTTTCTACACAAGATACTTGTTAACTATGTCAAAATTGTTATTTCATATTTAATTTTTTCAATTTGTGTTGCAATTTTTAATTTTCAAGAGAGTTTTCATTTTCCAAACCGGTTCAGAAACCAGGGAGTTTTTAGAAAAAAAATTTCTGTGAAACTTAAGAAGCACAAACTAACAATGTTTAAGATGAACTTCAAGTAGGGGATTGGGGGAGGTACGTTTGAACTGGGGGCACCTTTGAACACTCTAAATATTTTCCTTCAAATAAATTATTTTCTAAAAATGTCTTTGGCAATACATTACTACTGCTTCAGTGCAATAAGTATACAAAACTGATCCATTTTGTATGCATAATACTGTTTAAGCAAGATATGTATTTTTCTCCCTCTTGAATCTAAACTTAAGAAGATAACGTTGTAAGATTTTTGTTTAAAATTTTGATTTATTGTTCAACACTTAAATAAAGATGTAAACTTTAGTTTATAAGATTTGTTATTCAAATTCTTCAGCCGAATTGAGTAAACAGTTGTAATGTTGAACTCCATGTGATGGGACATCATTGAACAAAAAAGCTGGGGCACCATTGAACATTTAAAACTATGAAGTAAAGAGTTGTTGATGTACCTAAATATTACAATTTTTTAATTTTTTTCTGTGTGAAAAGAGTTTAATTAATAATATCAAAGAATATGAGCTTATACTGTTAACAATCCTTCCTTACTGCACCCATGTATTACAATTTCTGGATGTGTAAGCGATTGGAAGTTTCAAACCTAAATTGATGATGGCATTCATTTATTTGATAATTGCAAATTCCCGATACACAATAATGATTCGCCGTTTAGTAGGTTTGTCCAACAAAGCCTATATTCTTTCCCAAACTACTGAATCACTAGTACTTTCGTACTAGATAAAAAGGAATTTAAATCAAGTTTTTTCATAAAAAGTGTGAATGTGAAAAATTTTAATTCTCTAGAAGCAACAGATATCATATTGGTGTATTACATGGATATTTTAAAAAAGTTTTCTCAACCAAACATAGCTGGAGAGACATTCTGTGTTGTTTCAACAATGATTTTTGACATCATCTTTGATGTATTTAAGTTCGTTAAATAATAGAAAAATTATTAGTTTCAATAAAATATAGATATTTAATTTTATTTATATCACTTCATATTCCTGAAACATATGCAGCGTTTTATGAAAACTCTCAATATTTTAATATTTTATTTATTTGTTCAAAGATGCACTTACTTGTTTAAATGTACCCCTGTATGGGGCAGGTTTGAACAGAAATATTTCAGCTTTTTAAATCCTCACAATTTTTTAAAATTTATATGGAAAACTTTTAATTTCTGGTTCATATGACGATGAAATGCACTGTTTTTATTATGTAATTCTTAAAACGCAAAAAATATAATTCAAATAAGAAATTTATTGATTTTAAAAAAATGTTCAAACGTGCCCCCTCTCCCATATCCTATGAAAAAAAAAACGTTGTAAAATATTGAAATGCAAACAAATAATATGTATTGATTAAAACGCAGAGAATCTGACATTACGAGTGCGAGGTCTTGAAATTATTGATCTATAAATAAAATAAATTACACACATTATTTTTTGAAAAAAAAATTAATTGCTGCAATCATATGTAATCATGAAAATTATGTTTGTATTTCAGATTCTTTGATTATAATAATTATAAATGATACTCTTGGTAAAATAAATTTACTAGCGGTGTTGAATTCAGGCACTTTTCTCCGGGAGGGATTTTTGGGATTCCGAGGAAGGGGAATGTCCCCCTCCCGGCCCACCCCCTGAATTCAACACTGTTTACTAGTGCAACTGAAGTAATCATCATAATTTCTTCTTAGCCATGATGCTGATTGATTTTTCAAGATCTTCTGTAATTTCTCAAAGAATGGAAATCATGGAAAAGCTACTCAGTCTATCATCGACCGCCCCACCAATAGCCGTGAGGTTCTGACCTCCAAACTGGTAGACGGTAGGTGCGTTGGTTTTGAATCCATTCGCGACCGTCGGCCTAACCGTTCGGAGTTTTTCGTGATTTTTTTTTTCGAACCTTGCGTAAATACGGGTTTGGTTCCCTTAGAAAGACCCCCACGGAGGGCATCCCACCCCTTAGGGCCTATATCCCACAGTGTAGATAATTGGCCGACATGAATACAAACAAACAAACTGTCATCTACCATAACGCTTCGAATCAAGGATTTAATTATTTAATTTGCCGAAAAAACTCTTTCAGCACTGACTGTTGCTATTCGGCTTTCAACCAAAACTGTCAGCAAGTGTTTGATTTTATCGTAATACGTCACATTACAGTACTAAAACTTTTAAAACCTCTGTGTTAGTGTCAACATTAGCAATTTGCTTGCACCCTAATTTATATTCATCTTTCACTTGCTACATTGAGACTTTATCCTGATAATACTGCATCGGGTTCTCTAATTTGCTTGCTTTTTCCAGTGAAGCACATCCTGGAAGATGTAACTAGGAATCTCGTAGAATGTCTTCATTCGAAATGAATCTATAATTTAAATTCTGGATAAGACTTTCTAGATGGGGAAATAGGACCGTGATATTGTAATACTTGTCAGTGGATGAAATTTGAGGGATTGTACTTGTTGCCTGTCTAAATGTTAGTCTTGGTATCTTTATTTCAGTTTGGAATATGTCTTTCCGAAGTTTTGATGTACAATAAAATCTCACAAAAGATATCTACTTCATTTTTATGCATATTTATGTAAAACAATTAGGCATCTTTAGCATGGGTTACAACCAATATTATATCGCAATTTTTTTTTTTTTTAAGAAGAAGAATTTATTATAACAATTAGACAAAAAACCTTCTAATAAACAGACAAGCTTATGAGAAAATGATTCTTCTCCCTGACTGCCAAAAAAGCTCCAACTGTTGAAGAAATCTTCTAGGGTAGATGTGCCAGTAATGGACCCCCTTAAGGAATTTCTCTGAAAAATAATTTTTTATTAATAGTTGTAATTATTGTATTCCAATTTTTTTCATATTATATTAATCTTTCAACAATATTTAACTAATCCCATAGTTACATTTCCCAATAGAAATAAAAATTTAATTTTAAATGATAGAAATATGTCTAAACACCCAAAAGCTCAGTAATGGACCACCTATGTTCCAGTAATGGACCGCCTATGTTCCAGTAATGGGCCACCCTATAAAAAAATAACAGATAATTGATTTTTCAATTCTATTATGCTCCAGAACTTAATGAAAGCATACTAATAAAACAAAATATTAAAATTTAAGTTAGAAATTCATTACATTAAAGGATTTATATTGAAAAAAAAAACATAAAACAAAATATTTAAATTTAAGTTATGAATTTATTATAATCAAGGATTTATAATGTGGATATAAAACAAAATATTAATGATATTACTAACTGTTTATTACATTAAAGGATTTATATTGTAAAGATATAAAACAAAGTATTTAAATTTAAAGGATTTATACGATAAAGACAATGTTTTACTGAAATCAAATTTAGATAAAATAAGGCATTAAAAAAAGTCTCCAATCTTCATTCATATCATTATCTAAATGATGTGCTGTGTAAATATGAAATATAAATAACACATCTTCAATTTTATCATCCCTTTCTGATAGTCCAAACTATTCAATATGGAATTTTAGAATGCATTTAAAATGACAAATGTTCTTGCACTATCCACCCATTTTCAGATAATCATATAGACAATCATTTTAGCACAGATTGATTCCACAATTTCCCTTCAGAGATGCTTATATGGATATATTATCATCAATGGAACAATCTCACTATTTGCTGAAAAACATCCCATAACAGTGATTTGTTCTTTTTCGTTATTCGGTACTACATAATACACATCTTTAATTGATTTTGGTCTCAAAATTTTCTCTGTTTTAAGAGCACAAAAGAAATCCAGTTTTAACGCCATTAAAAATTCTCTCTGTATGCTTTAGAATTCGGAAGAAAATATTAATAATATCATCTTCCTAATATGATTTTACATTCCTAGACCAACTTAAAACAACCTCTTTTGTAACGACACATCTAGATTTTTTCAAATTTTCTGCTTGTTTTTTGTACCAATTTTGGATGACGTTTTAAAAACAACTATTTATAAAGAAATTGTCTTTATTAAATTAAGATAGGTAAAATTTAAGTATTAAATTTGATTATTTAGCTTTTCAGTTAAATCAAAATATTTTATCTCTACTGAAATTACAATTTTTGTATTGTCACCTGGGTGGTCCATTACTGGAAAATCACGAAATAAGCAATCCAGTAATGGACCACCCCTCCTAAAATCTTAAAAATAAATAAAATTTTGTAAATGGCCATTGGTATATTAAAGGATAGACTTCGAATTAATAATTGATATTTTCGACTCAAAATTGACTAATTATGATTGAATGAATTTAATTAAAGAAAATAAGTATAAGACAGATAGTAAAATGGTAGACGATATAGCCAATAATATTATACACTGAAAAAAAAATCTGTCTCTGGCATCTAGATAATAAATTGTGGTTCTAGAAAAAATAGTTCCATGTCATCGTTATAAATTCTAGTTTCCTTTGCTAGCGTGTTCTAGTTAATATTCTGATTTAGTAGACCAGAATTTTCTTAGAAATGAAAAAAACTTCTTTAAACACCATAAAATAAGTTAATTGCGCGCAGTTAATTTATTTTATGGTGTTTAAAGAAGTTTTTTTCATTTCTATTGTGTATAACACCAGTTTCAATTTTATACAGAATTTTCTTGTTCCCAGAACCAGAATAAAACGGGTTTCGAGCTAGATTTTCAACATGGCTAAATTTCATAACAATAACTTCTGATTTCATAAATCAGAATTTCTAGTTCCCTGACTTTCTAAGATAGGTATTAGAACTAGAATTTAAAGACACATTAACTACAAAATATAATATCCTGAAGCAGAAAGCATGGTCATAACTGGAAATGTTAAAAATTAAAACTGTTAGAAATTCGATTTGACACAATTTTTTGAAAATTATCTATTTGTTATTTATTGCCTTTAAAAAATCACATATTTTATAAATTATTGTTACTAAAGAAACATTTCTGTTTAATTCTTGAAGCATTATCGAAATAAATTTATATAAAAATAATATCCTGTTCTATACAATATTTTTTATATTCTTTAAACTATAGAAAGACTGAATAAAATTAATTTATCTCATTTAATATACGTATTACGAGTTCTATGTCACTGGTGATTCTTTCAACTACATAACAGTTATAGTCCAGTCAAATGGTAAAAAATGATTACAAAAATTAGGGTAGAGCTAATTTTTTAATATGTTGTATGGGTAAGTACTATGACTAATTTCCACAAGTTTGCCAACAAAATTTTTTGCCGCTGGCGCCGCCATCTTGTAAAAACCTCTAATTTATCGGACTTTTTTTAGTTTTTACAAAATATTTGCTGAAATATCCATTTAACAAAAATGTTTTTAAACTTTTTTACAAAGTGGACTAAATTTGCCACAGTTTGAGTACAATTGGATTTTTATACCTATAATAGTTAGTGAGTTATAGCTCTTCAAAGTTAGGCAAAATTTTTCAAAAAAGACAAAATTCGAGAATTTTCGGGTAATTTTTACACATAACTTTAAAATTGCGAATCCTACGATAGAAAACTATTTATAACTTTCACACAAGAGTTAATTTGTACAATTTGACTATCGATTAGTTTCCGTGTGTTAAAAATATCACGAGATAGAAAGTTTTAGAAAATATTGTTTTCGCCAAATGCATCCCTCAAATATTTTTTTTTTCAAATTTATTTAAGTGAGGATCAATAACAGAATTAAAAACTAGTTATGTGTACCTTAATGATTTTATTTACACATTTAAACACAATCTATAAAAAACTTTACATAAAGTTTATAATGTCACTTACGATTTTTGGCGCTTAGAAGGGCCTGGGCGGTCGATAGCGAAATGTTCATCGTCATTTTCTACTGATGTGCCAATGTTTATAGAGTTGAGTGAAAGATTTTCAGTATCTTCGTTCTCATCTTCTCGCAGCATGTCGATGTGTTCCATATCATCTTCTTCCTCCAAGTCAGAAGCTAAGAAAAGCCCAGGTGTATTTTCACAGGACTGGCCATTACAATGCTTGCAAATATTTGTGCAGTTCAATCCTGCTTTTCGACACCCACATGCTTTCAAACATCCTTTTTTGCAAGCGCAGAAGATTGTGTGGAGGATCGAATCTGGAGCTGCGTCATTGTTTGCTTTTATGGGAAAGAGACCCATTGAAGTGTTCACCCAACCCCACATCAGTGAATCTATTTTTTTCCCTAACCATGATTGAACTTGGAGATATGTACACATCGTATGCAGTTGAGCAGCATCTCTTGTTGGAGGTAACCTAGCTAGGTTGAATTTCGTCCTGGAAGCAGATTTTATGAACATGTAATACCGAAGCTCATCGATGTTTTGTATTGTTAGGTCACCTCCATATAATCGAATCAGGAAATGTTCTTCCACTTTTTCCAATTCTTCCAACGTTGCATTAGGGTTCAAAAAAGCTGTTGTCTTTTCTTCAAGTTCAGGATACTTTACAACCAGTGAACAAAACTGGTTTTTCCCGTGGCCAAAAAGTGCTGAGGTGGTATCACACCCACTGAAAGCGTGGAGGAACAATAGGATTTTGGAAAAGCTGTAGCGAAACGAATTAGCTGAATAAAATATATCAGGAGTTTTACCTCTTCCGCACTTTTGAAAGAACACGTTATTTTTGTAAGGCGGTTGTAATGCTGTGAGGAGTACAAGTAGATCAATATCCTCTCCGACTATGAAAACATTATCATACAGAGAGGCTTTTGAAATCGCAGTGTTGACAATTAATATATCAGCATCTTCAACTGCCTGTTGCACATGCATTAAAGCTTTTTCTAATAAATCTTTCAAAAAATCAATGAAGTGTTTCTTGTTATTGTTATTGGCAAGAAATTTTTCTTGTGTACTTTGAAATATAGTGGTGCTGTCGAAGATGATGTCCGGAGTAGAATGAGTAGATCTACGAAGTCGTTCACAGTTTTTGGTGAATTTTTGATCAGTGCTTAAAGGGTAACCATCAAAGATTACAGAAACGTTCATACCGTAATGGGTTCGCAAATATTTTATGTAGCTATCTGCTATAGCCATGAATGTAGTATGTCTACGCCACACTACTTTATGTAAAATATGACTGCCATCAACAACAACATATTTACTTCCATCGGAAATGTCTTCTTTCTTCAATGGAATAAATGAATCATAAAATGATGATTTGGTCCCCTTACGCATACCTGTACCTGAAAATAATGACATGGGGTAAGGAGTTAGCTCGAACTTGAAGAATTTCTTCAAATCTTCATCAGATTGTTTGGAAATGCACAACCTGTGAAATATTGTGAGGGGATCTATAATTAGCTTATCGTTTCCAATTTTTACGGTATTACTGGTGCCCGCGAGGGTGACTACCTTCTTCTTGCGTTGAAATTTGACATCTTGAAAATTATTGCCGACAATTCTTGCTAATCCATCTTTTCCAATCTGTTCGGACAGGTGGCAGTTTACTTCTTCGCCTCCAATGATTCCTGAATAAATGGACATTATTGCATCATTTTGAGGGAATGGATAGTGTTGACAAAACCACATATAGAGTTTTGCAGCATCTTCTGTATCTCGGGCAACACGAGCAGGCCTCATGCCTATGTGTTGTTCAGAGCTGGCTGACGTGATACCACAGTACTTCTCAATTTCAGAGCAAATACTTTGGAGGTACACCATTCCCAGAGTCCAGCGAGTAAGCACAGCTTCTGTAATTCCTCGACCTGTTGTCAGCCCTGCAGATGTTTTCATCATTCTCATCAGGGTCTGTTCTATGGTCTGATCGGTCCATATACCAGACCAAAATTTTTCTGTTCTCCTGACGGTAAAGCATCCACGGGTCGTAAAGGCATTGTATTCAACTGGATCCATTCTAGTTTCTAAGGCTAACATATCTTGCAGATATAGATGGGCGCATTTTGCGTAGAAAAAATGTCCTGCAGCATGAAAGTAAGGCAACATATCTTGGACACAGGCAAGATGGAAATGCCAATCTCCCTTTCTTTCTGCTTCTATAAACTGCTTTACTAAAGTGACCATGCGAAAATATTGCATCCATAGTTTAGCGGTGGGTCCACGATTTTCAAGGTTATGCATAGCCTCTCTGAATTTTCTCTTGATAATTTCAAATTCCTCGTTTTCCTCAATAGTTAGAACAACACATGTCTCCAAATCAATAAACGCGTTTTCCATCATATTTTTTTCATCCTCTGTCAGTTGAACTGTCTCCCAAATAAGTTTTCCCAAAACGAGATGAACTAAATTATGTGCTCGCACGGCCCTCGAATACGCGTGCCCGTTCATCACCTTTTCAATGCTGTTTTCTGCATACACCGTACTCAAAAGCTCCTTAAGCCCACTTCCAGCCATAATGGTTCCAAGAGTTCCCATGTAGGACATGAGAAGATGAAATCCCCCTAGGCGGAGGACCACATTTTTCAATGCCGGGTCATTACAGTTGTTTATTATGTCCTGTGCTTTAATATAGAGGGGCTGGTAAAGGGTGACAAAACATGTCTTTTAATCACTTGCTCTACACTTGTCGACCGCGAATCGAAGAGCTGAATAAATCGTGTCATATTGCGTCGGAGGATTATTGATGAAAGGAAGACATATAATCTTGGAACGTTGATAGAACTCGTCTCTAGTTGCATTTTCCATAAATCCGTTCCACCCTGGAACTTCCACATTGCTTAAACTCTTCCCATACAGCCATATAATATCCGTACCTGTAGGAAATATTTCACCATTTAAAGGCTGAATCTCATTCAGATTAACAATGGAAACATTTTTCAAGCCTTCATCGTTAGTTTTCTTAAACGTCAGTAGTTCAATGTTACCACCAGTTTTTTTAATAAATTCTGCAGCAGAGCACCGCATGACACGGGTGATATTATTCTGAGGTTTTACTGACTCGTAAGGATTAACCACCATTATTCCTCCCATGGCATGGAAAGTCCCCAAACCATCAAGAGTGTTCACATTGAAGTCGGCATTGTCGAACACAAATTGATAGAATGATCCCTTCTCGATAATTGGTTTTTCAGATTCCATTATTGCGGATAATTCCAGTAAAGATACATCAGTGTAGCTCGATGAAAACCCAAACGATGACAAGAGATCAATAAGGTCAGAGCCCGATCAAGCTGAAGTTGGGCCCAGGGCCTGTTAAAAAATTGGGCCCCCCTACCTACCCATTTTCGGCGATACTTTCACATAAAAAAGATTTATTTGATGAGTTGACAAAGTTGTTTGGGTTAAAAGTGCCTAGGATAAAAACTTCTAAAAATTTTATTGAATCATTCAGACTGTTTAAATTTTACGTTTCATATTTTATAAAACAATATTATTCGAAAAGTATTTGATTAAGGGGAAAAAATCAGCCACATAATTTCTGGGCCCCTGAAATTGGTGGGCCCAGGGCCGAGGCCCCGGAGGCCCGTGCATTAATCAGGCCCTGAATAAGGTGTTTTGATCCAAAACGCTTATACAAATAAACGCCAATTCCATTTAAAAGTGATGAAATGAAGGAGCAAGGACACACAGCTGAGATTACTGCATGTGAAAGCGCAATACACTTTCTTTTCCATCCAACCAAAGAGCCACGCTTGTGTTTCAGAATCACTCGTTCAAAGAAATGTAAAAGTGATTGAGGGATCACAGAAGTCGCATCAGTCAAAAAGTTATCAGGTGGCGTGTATTCAGTGACATTGTACACCTGTGAACGAATGTCCCCTCGGATAATATCAGCAGCAGCCTCAACTATTCGTAGTTTTTCTTCGACAGGGTCTGTCTTACGGTTTTTATACCATGATTCTGATATAACCTTGTATCCTACATTTCTGAAACAAACAATAGTCTTTTTGCGGAAATTCTCAGCAATTAACAAATTTTCTCCATACTTCTGAAAAAGGCGAGCTTTAATAGTTCTTACGTCAGGGATGTAATCACATTCAACGCTTGCAATCAGTTCATCCATAGAAAATTGACATTCAGATGAATTTTTCTCAAGATATAAAAAAATCTGCTCCATTGCTTCATCGATATTATTGCTATGGATACGTCCTCTTTTGTTACTAGTTGGGGGTAACTTAAACACCTTCCGTTGGCAAAAAAGATGATATCGTGCATCCACTGCTACTAAATCCTCCTGGTTCTTCAGACGGTCAATTATTTCTTTTCCCCACTCATCTCCTCGTTTTTCAGCTGCTTTCAATATTGTGTCTCGCACTTCCAATTTCTCAACTAATATTACTTTATTTCTTTTAGATAATTTAGTCCTCTTCATTGATTCCAAGAATTCGTTGGTTATATCTTCTGCACACAAAAAACACTTGGTTTGAAAGTTGAAACTTGTCCCTCCTGAACGAAGTTTTGGTTTCGTTTGCTTATCTTTTGAACCTCGATGAATGTATGCTTCGATCATTCGTGGGTTAATGTAACTTTTATAGCAACCATCATGCAGAGTAAGCTCGTTTATAGAATTCAATAAACGTTCGTGATTTGGAAGACCACGTTTGACACTTGCTTTTAGTAGAGTTTGTATACCCCTTTGCTTCACAATTCTAGTTTCCCCTTCACTTAAACTGTTGTTACAAATAAAACATAAATTCCTATCAGGAGTAGTCATATTGCATTAAAGAAAAGATAAGTCAGAAATGATCTCTAAGAGTTGCAGTACGCGACTGGATATAACTGACGCTCGAGCGAGGGTTTGTACTATTTTTAACTCTCTCTACCTGCTATTGGTTAGAATCCCCCCCCCTCTCCTCTATCCCCATTGCTCTCGCATGCTACAACTTGTATTGGTTCATGCGGCGACGGTCGAAAGTCATTGCATTCCCCCCCCCCTCCCCTTTCCCCCAACACAAATCTACTTGAACGATAGAATGCGGGGGAAATATTTACTTTAATAGTTTTTTCTTTTTTTTTTTTTTTTTTTTTCCTTTTTTTTTCTAACGATTTTTATATACCTACTGCCTACAGTTTTTATGAGGGCAAGCATAAAATAACGTTTTAAGCGTGAAGGATAAAAAGAGTCGCTATTTAGAAGATACTGTTACGAATTTTGTAAATAGTTAGTGTTTGTATGTAAAATAATGTAAATAATCTTATTAAGCTCCATTTCTTTACTAATATTAGTTTTTGTTACATTGTCTCTGTTATCAAGCAAACTTGTCTATTATTTTCAGTGAATGTCTATGGCAGCTTTGCGAAATATTTGAGATATCGCCAAGTTGGCGTCACTTTTGGCGACTAATTTTGGTCGCCAAATTTGGCGATATATCGCCAAGTTGGCGACAAACTTGGCGATTGTTGGCGATGGTAACCCTTCCCTATTTATGGTAACCCCCCTTAGGTCTACTGGTACATTGTTTGTTGTTCCGTGGTTTTCCAGGTTTTTCTAGAAATTTCTAGCACATGCTACGAGACTATATATAAGGAGAGCGATACGAGCTGTTGTTGTTATTATTTACCAGTCAGTCATTGAGTGAGCTACTAGAGATTGTCCAAGCAAGTTTGCTTGATGTATTGAGTTTTATCTACGTTGTTTTGAATGTGATATAGTGTTGAGACATTGTATAAAGAGTCTCTGCGACCTATATTTGTACTTGTTCGATAGATCTAAACAGTTATTTTGGAATATCTTGTAATATTTGTGAGTTTCGAAGACTCTGTTGTTCTGAAGATCTGTAAATAAATTATTTTCTACTTTTCTAAGAGAAAAGAGTTTGAAGTTGTCTAACCATAAGATCGAAAGAACCCTATATACGCTGCAACATTTGGTGTCAGGAGTCGGGATCTTATGGCGAAAACAAGAACAATGGATGGTCAACTGAAAGAACTGTTAGAAGCTATTAATGGAATAAAGGCAGAATTGACGAAAGGCCAAGAAGAGTTGGCGGAAAAGATGAACAAATGCCAAGAAGATGTGACTGAAAAGATTAATAAAGGCCAAGAAGAAATGAAGAAAACTTTAGAAGAAAAGTTCTCGTCGGTAGAGAGAAGAATAGGCTCGGTAGAAGAGAAAATAGAGGAAGTAGAAGAGAAAATTCAGAATGAAGTTAGTAATGTTGAACAGAAAATGGAACGGAAAATGGCGGAAGTAGAAGAGAAAATTCAGAATGAAGTTTGTAACGTTGAAGAGAAAATACTAGGTGAAGTAGATGAAAAGCTAAATAAAAAAGTACAAGATCTTGATAAGAAACTTTCAGCGTCTAGTGGTAATTATGAAGAATTTAGGAATCCGCCTGCTTCTCCTGTGCACATTAAGCTGTCGACATACGATGGAAAGAGTTCCTGGCAAGTTTACAAGACCCAATTCACCATTGTAGCTGAAGCGAACAAATGGAGTGACGAGGTGAAAGCTTGTCAACTGGCAGCATCTTTAAGAAGAGAAGCCGCCGACGTACTGCAGACATTGCCCGATATGACGCAACTCAATTTTGAGACTCTAAGTTGTGCACTTGAAATGAGATTCGGCGAAAAATTCTTCAAGGATTATACGAGAATACAAATGAAGAGCCGCCATCAAAAATCGAGTGAAACCCTTCAAGAGTTTGCCTCGGAAATTGAACGGCTTGCAAATTTAGCCTTCATCGACTGTCCAACAAATGTACGGGAAATGCTCTCACTGCAATATTTCGTAGACGGAATAAAAGATCCAGAAGTGCAGAGAGCGGTACGAATGGCAGATGTACAGGATTTAAAAGCTGCATTACTATATGCCTTAAAGTTGGAAGCAGCTACACAAGCCAGCCGAAGAGATCGTCATTCAGTCCGAGGGTCAACGGTGAACAAAAGCTCAGACACTGAGAGCGACGTCTTGAAAGAAATTAGGAAAACAAGTTAACTTCTAACTGAATCTGACATTTGATTAAAATCAGTGCATTAGTTTCTGAGATAGAGCTATTGCAGAAATCCTTCAAAATTCTTCATAAGAGTGCAACCCGTCAGGTGATGCACACCAAAAACGAATCAGGATTAATTTTTATTAGGTACTAATTGAATCTGAAGTTTGATGAAAATTTATGCTTCAGTACTTAATATACAGAAATATCGAAAATAATCCAAAATTCTTTTTTACGTATATTATGAGATGAAAATTGCCCTAAAATTTTACTGATGCCATTCGGCAGTTTGGGCAGTAAACTTAATGGTTTGTCTATTGCAAATGATGCCCCTGAAATCTATACTAATAAAAGAACAAAACGCTCTGTCTGTCTGTGTGTGCGTGTCTGTGTGTCTGCGATGGCTAGCAAAATCTACAGCACGTACGAAGCTCAAAATTTTTTTGAGAGTAGCCCAATGTCTCTCCTGATGCACCTGAAGCTCAGAATTTCAAAATTCTATTTATTAACTGAGTAATTAATTAAATTCCAAAGCTCACTCTCATAAAAAATCGCCTTTTTCCGCTTTTTTTCCCATTTCATTTTCTTATGGTTGATTGGTTGCATAAAATTTTCGCAGAAATAATTTAAAAAGCTGGGACAGACCTTTAAAATTCATAGACTGGGAAACTGTCAGTTTAAATGAGGATTTTTTTTTTTTTTTAAATCGCAGCTGCTGTACACCATGGAGAAAAAGATAGGTGGAGGCGAAGTAAACCGAAAAAAAGGTTTGCAACACGGAGTAAGAAGTGTCTTACACCGTGGTTTGCAATATTAATTCATTTATCGCTGAAATTTTAATGTCTCAAACAAAAGCACGAGGAAGGAATTTTGTATTAATAAAACGAATTGAAAGAAACGAATTACAGCTGAAACATATTTTACGAAGAAATAGTAATTTTTTAAAATGGTTTTTTTCTATTATATTATTTAGGTTAAAGTTAAATTGCATTTATGTTATGGTTAGAATAAGGGTATGTTACAATAAAGTGAATACATTTAGGCTAGGTTACATTTCTGTTATATTTAATTTACGGTAGGGTACTGTTAAGTCGCTGTTAGGTTACAGACAGGTTCTGGTTACGGTATAAAAGTTTAAGGTTAGGAATTTATACACAGAGTGAACCTATACGCAAGATTTGATTAAAAATAACACTTACTTTTGTTAAATAGCTCTGAAATTATAGTACTATATACCAACCTTTTAGCTACCATCGAGTATCGATTTTATTCATGGTATAGTCGGATTTAAGAGTGATATAATTAGTTTGAAATTCAAAATTGAATTTCACTTGGGATTTGTAGTGAAAATAATAATTAGTTACGTGACTTAACAGTGATTTTTACGGGTAAATATCAACTTTTTTACACGAAAATCATGCAATCGTTGGATACATATTCCCTCCCGCGTTTTTCATTGCTCATTTTGAGTATTTTTAGAGCTTAATATTAGTTGTTTTTAAAACCGATTTTTCACACAGTCAGTGGCTACGTATTTCAGACAATGCATTTCTGCATGTAACGAGTTAATGATAAAATCATACAAATTTCAAGTTCGTTTAATATTGTTAATACGGACCCGGGCAACGCCGGGCGGGTCAGCTAGTCGTAAATATTCGATACACCAATGCTACTTTTACTAAATTATCTTGTTATTTTAATAATTAATATACCGGGTTTTAAACTAATTTTAAAACCTACATCGGGTTAATAACTAATATATCTGTTATTATTTTAATAACTAATATACTAAAATTAACATACCAGGTGTCTTAATTTTTTAATTCGTGAAAGTAGAATTCTATAAGAGTCACTGATCAAAATGACTGAAATTTCACCACCCGTAAGGCAAGGTGACGTCACTGCGACGTCGTCGCTGTGAAGTCACACTGTGACTTTGTGACCATCGATTGTAGGTGACGTCACGTGACGTCGATGTGAAGTCATAGTGACTAAAATGTGAAGTCGTTGTGGCCGTTTTAGAACTCGTTTGTGACGTCACATTGTGACGACTTTGTGAAGTCACGGTGTGGCAAATTTCTGAAAATGTGTCATTTGTGACTACTTTGACATTAACATCGTGACGAAACTGCAACAAAAGCGATGTTGTGACAAAAGTGTTTTTTAAAGTAAACAACATGTTTTGAAGAATTTTTGTAATTTTCTAAAGATTTTTAAGAAAGTCACATCTCAGTCACAATGTGGCGTCACTGAGTGGTGGCATTTTGGTCACAGATGTGATGTGGCCAGAGTGACTCACAGTGACGTCACTGTGACTATGCATGCTATGAGGGCAATATGCTGCCAAAGCAATAGGAAATTTTTAGGCATGGTTCTTTTTTCTTAAAAAATTAAAAAAGACAAGATAAAATATTTTTTCTGCTAAAACCTCAAGTAACTTATCACCAAATCGTAATTATTTGACAATTATATTTTACTTTTAACAGTATAAAAATGTATAATTGCGCTATAGAAAGAATAAGAAAACAAAACAAAACTTGTAAACTACATGAAAAAGAAAATAAGTTGAATATAGATTCTGCCATTGCAGAATTCAGTTTCGCCTCCGATTAGAGGAAAAAAAAATCGATAGAGGTTTTTTAGAAGGGCGACCCCGTTTAGAATGCAATGAACTAACTTCATTTTTCTTGCGTTTATCAATATACTAAGAAACAGAACGGCGTGAAATACCCAATTGATTAGCAATTTCTCTCTGAGACATTGGAATTGCGGAATAATAAAGAGATACAATTTGACGTGCTACTTCTTCATTGACTAGATTCATCAAAAACGGGTTTTTTTCTTTAGTTTAAACGCTTTTTTATAGATTCTGAGAAAAAGGAAATGCATTTTAACAATAAAACGAGTGGAATCCCATCGAATTCGTCGAATGAAATGTTTAAAAGACCCGATCGATTTGGTTTAAAAAAAAGTAATAGCATTATTGAATCAATATATAATAAATATATTTCCAAATTTAATGTCAAGTTTGCCAGTTACAATTTTGCACGCAAATATTCGCTCATCTTCAGTTAAAATTGTAATCTGAGTGCCGGTGAAATCCAGAAATTTTATTTTACATGCACTCACAAAAAAATTATTTTATTAAAAAAAAAACAAAAAAAAACTAATTTTGTTTTTACTATGACATTATTTTCACTAACTGAAGTCATCTGAAAGTAAAATCTCAATCTCAGTGTTCATAATGAAAAGAAATATTGAAATGTAATTTCATTATGAGTAAAAATGCGATGTTTTAAATAGTGACGTCATTTTCTCTTCAAATGTTTTTTAAAAGTTACTGTTATTAGTAATATGAAAAAGGCGTCCGTAATAATATTGTATTTGATTGATATTGTAATTTTATTATCGAGAGAAAAGCTAAACTGTGTTGCCACCATTTTGAAGAAATATCGTAAAAAAGCATTTAAAACTAAAACTAAAATATAAAAATGGAAATAAATTAAAAAATGGCTAAAATGGGCACAACTACAAATAAATAGCTTTCATTTAAAAAAATAATTATCAAAATCGGTTCGGTAGAAAATTCAGGGTTGATGACACGACATTTTTAGCTTGTCTGAAAGAAATAGCATCGGATGCTAATAAATCAAGAGCTGGAAGCTTTAAAATATGGAAGAACAAGCTCAAGAAGACAGAATCTCAGGTGCTGGGGATGCGGTGATATAGCACATCTCCGAAGAAACTGCCCCAAAGTCCACGAACTTGAGATGAATTCAAGACCAGAGAATAAAAAGCCCCACCTGAAGATCCTTCAAATACCGAAAATGAGTGGCGGCGATAATGAATTATATGTGATAGGCTTTATTAACGGAATTCAGTGCCGTATGATTGTCGATACAGGAGCCAATGTGACAATAATAAGAGAAGATTTGGCTCGAAAATTGAAACGTAAACTCATCTGGACTCCACCATGCGTTACCCTGCAAACTGTGACGGGCGACAAGATAGGCATATATGGAAAGGCCAATTTAACTATCAACTTTGGAGGAACGAAATATTACCATACGGCATATGTGGCTGGCATAACAGATCCTTGCTTAATCGGACTAGATTTTCTGAAGAAATTTGGCTTCAAACTTGATTTCAAAAATAATAAAATGCTCTCTAAATTTGAAGAAATAAGTCTTTTTGGATTAAATAACGAAATTGAATGTAAACAAATAGTAATAGCCAAAGAAGACATTAATCTAGATGCAAGAACAGAATGTTTTGGTTCCTGCTGTAATTAAAAATAAAACTAATTATCGATTTGGCCATATAGATTATCCAGAAGACAATAGTACACAAGCAGGAGTATTGGTGGCTTCTTCTGTGGTAGACCTCTCGAAAAAGACCATTCCAGTCAGAATTGCTAACATCAGTGATAAGACGAGGACTATCAAGAAAGGAGAGGTGATAGCGTCATGTGCTCCTGTGACGTGCATAAGTCAAAATTCCATTCACTCTGAGAAATTTTCAGATAATTTAGTCAAGGATTTGTTACAAAATACAGACTTAAATCCAAAACAATTGGAAGCTGCGGAAAATTTAATTAGAGAATTCCAAAGTTTATTTTCCCAAACATCTGAAGACTTTGGACGAACTAAAATGGCACAACACCGAATTGACACGGGAGATCACTCTCCTATTAAACAGCACCCTAGACGATTACCTTTTGCCAAGCAAGAAGAGGTCGACAAAATGTCGAAGAAAATGACGTCATCGAACCATCAACAAGTCCATGGGCGTCTCCCATTGTATTAGTAAGAAAGAAGGATGGTTCTACAAGATTTTGTGTAGACTACCGCCGACTGAATGACGTCACCAAAAAGGATAGTTACCCTCTGCCAAGGATTGACGACACTCTTGACACACTTGCGGGCAACACTTGGTTCTCGACTTTAGACTTGAAGAGTGGTTACTGGCAGGTAGAGATCCATCCCGACGACCGCGAGAAGACTGCCTTTACAACGGGACAAGGATTATGGCAGTTCAAGGTAATGCCTTTTGGTCTATGTAACGCACCTGCAACTTTTGAACGCCTTATGGAAACGGTTCTTCGGGGACTGTCATATGAGGCATGTCTTGTTTATTTAGACGATATCATAATCATAGGAAAATCTTTTGATGAACATATGAACAACCTCAGGCGGGTGCTACAAAAATTAAAGGAAGCTAATTTGAAGTTAAGCCCTTCGAAGTGCAGTTTGTTTCGTAATGAAGTCGCCTACCTTGGACACATCATTTCGGCGGAAGGAGTTAGGACTGATCCGGAGAAGATATCGGCCGTGAAAAATTGGAATCGTCCAGCAGATGTTCACCAGCTTCGAAGTTTTCTAGGATTATGCACCTATTACAGAAAATTCGTCAAAGGCTTCTCGATGATTGCAAGACCACTTCATAAATTAACAGAAGCCAATCAAAAATTTATGTGGACACAGGAATGTGACGCTGCTTTCGAAAAGCTTAAGGAGGCCTTGACATCCACTCCAATTCTGTCGTATCCTCAAATCGATAAACAGTTTATACTTGATACGGATGCAAGCAACGAAAGCATTGGCGCTGTACTGTCCCAGGAAATCGACGGCCAGGAGCGTGTTATCGCCTATTTCAGCAAGTGCTTGTCAAAGGCCGAGCGAAACTACTGCGTAACAAGAAAAGAGCTTCTTGCTGTAGTGAAAGCCATAGACCACTTTCATCACTATCTTTACGGTCGAAAGTTCCTGATCCGAACTGATCATGCTTCTCTAACTTGGCTATTGAATTTTAAGAACCCTGAAGGCCAGATAGCCAGGTGGATACAAAAGCTTCAAGAGTACGATATGGAGATACGCCATCGAAAAGGCTCATCACATGGAAATGCAGATGCTCTCTCAAGAAGACCCTGCTCAGAGAATTGTAGATACTGCGACCGGGCTAAGAAGAAATTTAATGTCAAAGGTCCTATAGTAAGACAAGTTACAACTGGGTCTACATCATCGCAAGATCCGTGGAGTGACGAGAGCCTGCGTAAAGATCAACTTGCTGATCCTGAAATTAAGCCAATTCTAGAGCTGAAAGAGGAGTCCAACAGGAAGCCAAGCTGGCAAGACATGGCCCATTACCATCCTACGACTAAACGTTATTGGGCTCTCTGGGATTCCTTACATTTGAAGAACGGCATCTTGTACCGAAAATGGGAGTCTGACGATGGAAAGACATGTAGATGGCAACTACTACTCCCTAAGTCGAGAATTTCTATGGTCCTTCAAGAACTGCATGGTAGTCCCACAGGAGGTCATTTTGGTGTAATGAAGACCCTGCAAAAGGTTCGCGAGCGTTTCTACTGGAATAATGTTCGCAGTGACGTGGAGAAGTGGTGTCGAGCTTGTGACACCTGTGTAGCACGTAAAGGTCCTAAGAGGCGCACCCGTGGACGATTGCAACGTTATAATGTAGGAGCTCCTTTCGAACGAATTGCCCTAGACATCCTGGGTCCACTTCCTAGAACATCTGATGGCAATAAGTACATCCTCGTTGTCATGGACTACTTCACTAAGTGGCCTGAAGCCTATGCCATTCCTAATCAAGAGGCGGTAACCGTAGCAGACATACTGATTCAACACTGGGTTTCCAGATACGGAGTTTCTCTTCAAATCCATTCCGATAAAGGAAGAAATTTTGATTCGGCTGTGTTCAAGGAAATGTGTGAACTACTCGGCATGGACAAAACCCGAACAACACCTCTACACCCTCAATCGGACGGCATGGTAGAGCGGTTCAATCGTACCATCCTAAATAGCCTCTCTCTCCTGGTGTCTAGAGACCAACAGGACTGGGACAAGAAATTGCCTCTTTTCCTGCTTGCTTACAGGAGTGCCACTCATGAGGCCACTGGTTACTCCCCTTCTCAAATGCTCTTTGGTCGTGATCTTCGTCTACCTGCGGATCTTTTGTTTGGCCGTCCTCCTGATGCTCCTTCATCGCCTGAGGAATATGTCGATGAACTCCAGGCGCGGATTTAGGAGATTCATTGTCTAGCGAGGAACCGAATTGGACTGGCATCAGAAAAGATGAAGACACGGTACGACACAAAGGCAACAGGACATGAGTTCAACGAAGGTGACAAAGTTTGGTTGTGGAATCCGATGCGTCGTAAGGGACTGTCGCCAAAATTACAAAGAAACTGGGACGGTCCTTACACAGTCGTCAACAGGCTGAATGACGTCGTTGTACGCATACAAAAATCGCCACACGCCAAACCGAAGGTCGTACACTATAACCGGCTATCCCCTTATTTTGGCCAAAGTGATTAGAAATTCGAAACTTGAATTTCAGACCATGGTCATGAAAGTCACTTTTTGTAAATATGCAAATAGTAATTAGTTCTTATTTATGTAAATTTTATTATTATTGTTATTATTTATTTATTTATTTATTTATTTGTTTATTTATTTTAAGTGTTTTCCTCTAACTCAAGGATTGCACTGCCCGGGACGTGCAGTCTTTGAGGAGGGGGTAGTGTTACGAATTTTGTAAATAGTTAGTGTTTGTATGTAAAATAATGTAAATAATCTTATTAAGCTCCATTTCTTTACTAATATTAGTTTTTGTTACATTGTCTCTGTTATCAAGCAAACTTGTCTATTATTTTCAGTGAATGTCTATGTCAGCTTTGCGAAATATTTGAGATATCGCCAAGTTGGCGACAAACTTGGCGATTGTTGGCGATGGTAACCCTTCCCTATTTATGGTAACCCCCTTAGATCTACTGATACATTGTTTGTTGTTCCGTGGTTTTCCAGGTTTTTCTAGAAATTTCTAGCACATGCTACGAGACTATATATAAGGAGAGCGATACGAGCTGTTGTTGTTATTATTTACCAGTCAGTCATTGAGTGAGCTACTAGAGATTGTCCAAGCAAGTTTGCTTGATGTATTGAGTTTTATCTACGTTGTTTTGAATGTGATATAGTGTTGAGACATTGTATAAAGAGTCTCTGCGACCTATATTTGTACTTGTTCGATAGATCTAAACAGTTATTTTGGAATATCTTGTAATATTTGTGAGTTTCGAAGACTCTGTTGTTCTGAAGATCTGTAAATAAATTATTTTCTACTTTTCTAAGAGAAAAGAGTTTGAAGTTGTCTAACCATAAGATCGAAAGAACCCTATATACGCTGCAACAATACTATTTGATAAATATGGTGAAAAACTCCAAAATTTCTCCTTTTCGGAAAGTTTTGCCTAACTTTGAAGAATCGTAACTTCAAAACTAATTGAATTAAAATAACAAGTCTGAGCTTAAATTTTAAAACACTAAGTCTACTTTAAAAAAAGGTAAAACTTTTTTTTATCACATGTTTAATTTCGCATATATTTCGGAAAAACTAAAAAAAGTTTGAAAATTTCGCCATTTTTTCAAGATGGCGTCGCCGCCGGCAAAAAATTTTGTTGGCAAACCTGTAGAAATTAGTCTTAGTACTTACCCATGCAACATATTAAAAAATTAGCTCTACCCTAATTTTTGTATTTCAACGTAAATTATTATTACCATTTCACTGGACTATTAGAAAAAGAGTGATAGATAAATAGAGAATTCGATATTAACTAATTATATTTTATGTGTTTTAATAGCACGATAAAGTTTACTAGAAAATATATGTATAAATTTCTTTGTAATACAATAAACGCACATTAATTCAGACAACTTGGGACACAGACAATATGGTACTTTTTTTTAACAGTCTCTATAAATTTAATTACAACAAAATTAAAGTTATGATCTCGCCAAGATCATCCCGAAATTTGTATATATATATATATATATATATATATATATATATATATATATATATATATATATATATATTAAAAAATGTTCTGGTGAGCAACAAAAAAGGTTAATATGTTTCTAAGTATGAAAAAGTGTTTGACAAGTGCATGAGAGAGGACAAGGGGTCCCTTCTTGGCTGCAGCTCACTGTCAATGCCAAATTTGAAAAAATCATATTTGCGCTTTTTCCGTGTAAAAGATATCAGTCACAATTACGATAAAAATGTGTAGCGCAAAGACATAGCCAGAAAAAACGCAGCGTAATTAAACTTGAATGTAAGGCGAAATAGTACCAGAAAGCTTAATTCTTTAGCGTATCATACTCATGCAGTGCCACCAAGCATGCCCATTCAGCATAGAACTGCACAGAAAAGTGATTTGTAATGCATTTGCAATTATGAATCAATAGTGAAGTTTGCAGTGCAGAGTCACTAGCGCAATTCACATGTAAAGCAGGATTGAAAATTTTACTAAAAAGAAAGACGGAAAGTTTTACGCAAATTTCTTTTATATGGAAAAAGCGCAAATATGACTTTTTAAAATTTGGCATTGACAGTGAGCTGCAGCCAAGAAGGGACCCCTTGTCCTCTCTCATGCTCTATTAGAAGCACTTGTCAAACACTTTTTCATACTTAGAAACATATTAACCTTTTTTGTTGCTCACCAGAGCATTTTTTAAGACTTGTCATTCAAATTTTTTGATAAAAACTGAAGATTTTTATATATCTTGAAAAGCAAAATATTTGCTGCCAAAATATTATTGTTGTATTACAATAATTAAGGAAGTTATTGCATTGCCATATAAAATGCATGATGTCTTAAAAATAAACAAAGGAGTTGAACGAAAATAATTACAGTGCGCTCACAACGTTATTCAAAGAATTGAAACTAAATGCTTCGCAATAAAACAAATAATTATGTTTTTCACGTAATGTATTTAAATTGAATGAATTCTGTTACATGCATAAAAAATTTATACTTATTTAAACTTGGTGGCAACGAATAAAGTAAACTATAACAGCAACAAAAAGAAACAATGTTCAACTGGAACTTTAAGACACAAATTCGATTTTCTCAGCGATCGTCAAACATACAAAGATGAAAAAAATCGTTTTTAGGTTTTACCAAAAGGATTAAAATAAACCAAAAATGAAGTTAATTCATCCATGGAATCGTTAGCTATCGCTTGTTGAATTTTAGTTCTTCATTTTTTTCGTTAAAAGTTAAATAAAAAACTACAGTAAACTACGATATATTTTTTAATGTTATCATTTTATTGGTCTCGTTAAGTTCTATCTTAAAAAAAAAAAAAAAAAAAAACACTGTCGTACGTTAACTGGTTCGCCAGAAATTTCAAAAAGACGTTTGTATTTTCTATTTCTCAAACATATTATACCAAACGCTGCCGCGTTTGCTATGATATGATATGAATACACTCCAAACACTGTTGTGTGCCACGTCATTATATATGTATCATTTACTTCTTTTGTGCCACATATATTACATATAAATACATTCATATATGTCCTATATATACATATGTACACACACACACATGAAGTGTTCAGAAGTCAATCCGATTAACTCCATCAACTAAAAACGCTTATTTTAAACATTTGCAGTTATTTATCTATTAAAAAACTATTTTTTTTCACCATATTTTGATTATACGTTAATTAATTGTCTTATAATCAAGGGTAATTCATAAACACATCATAGATACATAGAAAAGTTTAAACATGTCTTTACATGAATTTCTATGAAAAAATGGAGTTAGTCGGATTCACTTCTGAACACCTAATTTATATATACCCGTATACTATATATAAGTACATGTTCTATACATATCATATACATATACATCTTGTATGATTACAACTGGATCATATATCTCATGAAATATTATTTGCATCGAATGTTATTATATAGTGATACATGTTTTATAATTTGACAATTCACCCTCGCGGCTCTGCTATAACACAAAACTACCTAAAAAAAAAAGGTTAAAATATTTCGATTCTAAAATATACACTGATTTGTCATCTATCGCTCTATTCTAAAAACAAAGTAAAAAAACACTGCTGCTTCTATAATTGAATTTATTGTAAATTTTCGATTTTCACTGCCTATATTTGGAAAACTATATCGTGTAAATATATGAAAACGCATAGTTTTATAGCAAAATATATAATAAACATGCTAAAAGCGTTTAAATCGAATAATTATTTTAAATGCTATTTAACGTTGAAAATGCAAACATTTACTCGAATGTTAGAATAAGTAATTTTAAACATGTAAAAAATGATTTCAAACATGAAATTAACAAATGATTTTTTTCAAATTTACAATAGGTAGAAAATTACAAATTTCACATCAATATTGTCAATTTTTAAATATTAAATAACTACTAAATTTTTCCGCGTCATTTCAAAATTTGAGAACACATGTGATTTTAACGAATGCTATTTTACAAGTAAACAAATGTTATCAAAATGTAATTTATATAACTGCTTTCTATCGTTGGATTGCAGTTATTGAGAGACTTATTTATTTGAATAAAATCCTAAAATTTAAAGAAAAGCAAAAGAAAAAATAACTTTTTTCATATCTTTTTAAATGCAATCCACATTCACAAAGAACATATGAAGAACAAATATAAACGTTCCGATAACTATAATAACAATGACATGAATCCTTTTTAACACGCCACAGCTATTTTAGTTTTCTCGGACGCATATTTCATCTAAATCATACTTTTAAGGACTTTTGAGAAATTTTTTAGTTAATTTTTTAAATCAAGACTGGTGAAACGACTCACGAGACGGACATTCTATTCTACAAACTTTCTGCCTGTTCGAAAGTCATTTTTCATATCGTCTGCGATTTCCGGGACAGGTGATTTTTTCTCCCTCATCTGGTCTTATATATTAGTATGCTGTAATATTTTTAAAAGAGTTTTCTAATTAAAATATCCGATTTTTTTGTTTCAAAATAGTTCAAGTTTTATAAAATCTCCAGTCTCCTTTTTTTGCCAAATATAACAATAATTATACTAATATAGGTGATAAACAAATTAAGAAAGGTTTAAATTTTTAAAGTAGTTAATTTTTTAAAACGCCATTTTAAAACAGAAAGCAACCCAACAGCTTTAAAATTCTCGTAAAGTTTCGCTGATTTACTTATACGTATTATTGAGCATTTCTCTATATTATTGCTGTCAAACTTATATAAAAATCTTTGCAAATAAATTCGAACACAAGAAAAATGTTACAATAGCTAGAATTCCAGTTAATGAATCGATTCAAGAAATCAAAGCGATAATTTTTCGCAGTTCAAACGATTCGTAGTAGTTATAATTCGTAAAATTTAGTTTCGTTATCTATAAAACAACAGATTAGAAATTTTCGATCATTTCAGATCATTTCATCGATACGGTTTATTTATTAGACTTATTCGCATAACTTTGACATCTATATTTCTAGTTTAGGGATTTAGAAAAGGACTACTTATTCATTCTAGATGAAGACGGCATATTTTTTTTTCAGTGTAGAGGAAAGGAAAAATGAGGAAGCAAAGATTTTAGAGATTGAAAAGTTACGGCTGGAACGTACGAAATTAGAGCTTGAATTGGGTAAAGCCCAAGCAGAGAAAAAAGTATTACGCGAATAATTTCGAGAAAACCGAAAGTATAGAATCTTTAGACTCTCTCATTAAAAGTATAAGAACACTTACAATTAAAATTCCGACGAGACCGGACGATTGGCTGACCATAGCCAACTGGATATATAACGGCCTGCACATTTCGCTAAAAACCGCCGAAAAAGTGAAACTGGATTCAGCTTCAAACCCTGGATCATTTCTTGGACCACGTGGTGCAAATCTTGCCCAAATTAGCATTGAATAAGCTGATTTCTGTTCTGTGCATATAGTCATTGTTTTAGTTCAGGGTTTGCACGATTGGCCAGAATAACTTGGACAGGGTATCAGAGTCCTCTGGTGGGAAGCTTCATACGTTAATCTCAAATAGATGGGCCATATAGACCTAGTTGGCCATTGGCTGACTATCAAGTTTGGCAAAATTTCGCCAAATGATGCAGAAAATAAGAGCCAATTCTACACTTTTAATTATATTTCTTGAAAAAGTCTTTTTTTGTAGCTAATTTGTATTGTTTTAAGGTATCCATGATAAAAATTTCGAAAAAATTTAACTTTTTTTTTAATCCTTAACTTGATCTTTCTAATGTTAAAAGCAAAGTGACAGAAAGAATCGGGTCATCCGAAAAAAATATGAGCTCTAACATTCCAGCTTATGACTTCATCTGAAGGTAATTAAATAAATGGCTTACATCTTCAAAGCTTTATTTGTTTATTTACTTATTTTTACTGTTTGACTGAACTTAATTTCATGGTGATAACTCCTGTTAATATCATACTGCACCAAGGTTCTTTGATTGAGGAACTATTGTTCTTGTTTGCGGATATATGTTTTGTATCTTTTAAAGCTTCTATTCTCTAATTAATGAAAACGAAAACCATAATAATGCTGACATCAATGAATAATCACTGAAGTATGACAAGTATACCGAATAATTGTCGATGCGGCTTTGATGTAAACATTGACTTTGGCCCATTAAATAAGGAATTATCAGAAGGAAAAAAAACACATATATTACCTACTGGTAGTGAAATACCTCTTCAATTTAATTATGCTCGTCACTGCTCTCCTATTTGGAGCCTTTTTAAAGTATTTGGGTTCTCAAAATTCTTTTTTTTCTGGGGGGGGGGAGGTCTTTAAATGTGAACCTTTGGAAGTATTAATATTAATATTATGGTTTTAGTGTTTAACTGCAGAAAATATAAAGGACTGGGAGGAAAATAACAAAATAAAACCCACTACTCTATGCTATTGCTTGGCAGAGATATTTGAGATTTGCCGTAAGACTAGAAATTGCGCCTACTTTCCGAATGTAAATGTAATTTTTGAACCAAAAGCCATCTTTATATTAAAAGTTACACCAATTTCCTTTTGAAATAATAACACATATTTTTCCATGTCAAAAATATAAATAATTAAATAAATAAAAATAAAAGAATTTTTAAATTTATAAATTTTTTTCCAGATATCTGAAAAGAAAAATAGTAAAAAGATCGCCACATTTTTCGCCAAAGTTTTTAAAGCCAAACATTCAATACTGTATAACTACTTTCCCAGCAATAATAATATCGTAGCAGTAAAATCGCGTTCTACTTTAAAAATAGTAATTTGGCCATCAGGATCGCCACATTTTTCGCCAAAGTCTTTACCGCCAAACATACTACACTGTATAACTACTTTCTCAGCAATAATAGTGTCGTAACAGTAAAATCGCATTCTATTTCAATAAACCGTGATACGTAATGAAGGAAAATGATGAAAGCTTTTAAGGACACAGAGAACGTTTGGACTTGCACGGTATAAACAAAGCAGATTAAAATGATGTTTATAATCATATGTCAGTTTATTAAAACAGATTTGTATTATTATACATTTGAAATTATTTCTTATTTAAGATCAATATATTTTCAGTTTACATATAATACAAAAAATTACTTGCTACGGAATAATTTTACTTAGTATGAGTGCTTAAATTCTACTTAACTGTTGATGATGACAAAGCCTTAGAGAGGGAGTGTAACCATGGTGCAAAATGATAGGAATGATCATGTAATTGTCTAAATAAAAAATATAATTATATTAATCTACATATAAACTGTAAAAATTTATTTTATCAAACTAAATAGCCAATATAAAGATTTAAAAAAAAGCATTCTAAAATAATTTTAAAGTACAATATAATAACGCTGCACTTTCAGTCGATATGCACTGGAAGCAAAATAAGAACGGATACATCATATTTCCCAAAAGCCAGATTTTAATTCGACTTTCTAATTATACTATACTAGCAGGCTATGCCCGCTTCGCTGGTCCATATTTCCAAACGAACCTTGACTAAAAAAAAAATGGTGATTTAAAAATTTATTATTTTTATTTTAAAGCAGTATAGACCACCCTGGAATGTTCTTCCGTATTGCTGAAAATCATGCCAACGCCATTGCAATATTGTACTATTGTAAGTCTTGGCGAAAATTTGGGCAATTAAGCACCCTCTCTTTTATTTTATCATTTATAGTAGAGTTTCGTATGAAGATGAGACCGTTATGACAACAGGAATCAAAATGCTCTCGACTCATCACACTATTACATTAGAGGGCATTGCAATGATTAGTGAGATTGATTATCAAACTCTATTAACTTTCGGATTGTACATTATCATTTCTTAGTTCTTAAAATCCCGACATCTGAACTTGCACTATGTGTAGTTCTGATATTCATACAATGTCTGTAGTTCATACAATGTCATTTCACGTTACATTTTTTAATAAACGTCCTCTTTTAACAGGTCTACTGTAGATTCCTATCTACCTTAATCTGTTCCAGCAAGAATACATAGTAAAAAATTTAAAGAATTATTGACAGATAAAAAAGAGTTTTTGTTTGTTTGTATTTATGACGGCCATTTATCTACACGTGGGATATAGGCCCTAAGAAAAGGATGCCCTCCGTGGGGGTGTCAGACGAAGAAGGGTGTTTCACTTATATATTTAGTAGAACAATGAAGCATAAAAAGTGTGTTTTAAAGCTGTATTATTTGAATAACATTAAAATTACATCAGTTTCACTGCTTCTTCCTTTTATAAAACAGTTGCTAACATGTAGCCGTTAAATCAGAATAATCTTGATGACTAAATTTTGTAGAAAAATAAGTCTTTAGTTTGCATCTTTCTACCTTCTGTAATCGATTCCATTATGATTTTTAGTGTCAAACATTAGAAGTGCTAGAAACGATATTGTTACAAATGTACCAGACTTATTTCATGTTTGTCCTCAAATAAATGTGAAATTTACGATCATCCATTATTGGCATTTAATGTTATAGCTTGATGATAGTTTTTTGTTCGACTACTTGATTATTCCGTCGATCAATTTCGCCAAATTATACAAATGGACATAATTTTTATTTTAAATAGCCAAAGAATCAATAAATTACTAAAATGTTAATAGAAATACAAATAAACATCGAATTAAAATTGGTTGATGAAGTAACAATTACGTATAACAAATTTAATGTCAAATGAATATGACATTTACGATCATCCATTGACATTTAACCTTATACTTTGGCAATAGTTTTTTGGTCGATGGGATTATCAAGTATTACCAAATTATATAAACAATAATATTGCCAATAATATGTAGGTGCAGGTGTCATCTAAGGATCCCGTTGGCGCGATTGCAGCAAATTGCGATTTTATGCCTCACGTGGTAATCCGGTAATAGTTGATTATTTTTGAGTAAATTATTTCATTATTTTTCTTTTCTCTTTTAAAATTATATAAATTGTTTTATTCCATAATTATTTATTGACTTAGTTCATTATTATTATTTCCTTTTTAAAATAATAGAAAATAAATAAAAGTAATATAAATGTAATTGGTATTTGAAAACACAGTGTTCTCCAAATTGGCATCATAAAAAAAAATCACGAAAAGTGATGCGTGTATAAAAGTGGAAAAATGTTTGCAATAATATAAATAAAAAAACGTAAACAAATAATTAAAAATTCGCCATTTCGATAGTTTTTTAAAATAACATCAAGGTTAATTCTCCAGTCGGGCAGCAATAGTAAATTTTCTTTTCTTCGCCTGTTTCATAATAAAAAAAACATAAATTTAATAACTTCTAATTAAATAATCTGACTAATTTTCTGTAATCGGATTTGTGTTGTATTGGATATGTTGTATATCGGATAAAAGTATCCTTAATACATAAACAAAACAGTGCAGTTGTCATGTACTGATAATTTTTTACACTAATTTGGCGGAAAAATCGTTTTCGAATACCAGTTTCATATATATATTTAAATTATTTTCTATTATTTAAAAAATAATAATTAGTATTTAAATAATAAGTATAGAACAAAACAGTTTAGGGGAAGGTGGTGTACCTTGGAGGGATGTGTACCTTGGAGGCACATTGATTGTGCAGCCGCCTTGAGTTATAAATTTAAACTAAAATATTATTTGCATGTATTTGTTACTAGAGAGACATGGGAAGTTCTTCTACTATTAATCAACACACTTTTTGCTGCTGTAAAAAACAAAGTTTATTTTCAGTACCAAAAAGTTACTTTTCAAGGACATATTCTTTTTCTTCCACAACTGTAAGCATCAACTTTTGTTTTAAACTGATTATCACAAGTTGAAAGGCATGTTTTTAGCTACATTTATGTATGCTTGAAAATGGCTAAATCTAAAATATGAAGATGTGGAAACCATTTTTGTTAAACACTTGCTTGTAGTGTACCTTGGAGGTAGCTAATGTTGTGTACCTTGGAGGTACCTCCAAGGTACACACCTGCTAAATTTATTAATAATTAAGAGTAAAATTTGTTAGAAAGTATTTCTTTACTTTAATAACCAAAGTACTGGGCTGGGTAAATGGGCCTAAGTTTAAATGTTAGGCTATTAAATTGATGAAGCCTAAGTAAAAATTCAAAATCAAAGCCTAGTATTAAACAATGAATAAATATTTTAATAAATATATAAATAATTATTTATATATATATATTTATTAAAATATTATTATAAATAATTATTTATATATTATTAATATTTTATAAATAATAATTTTTACAGTTTTTAATTTCTTCGAGAAACAAAAAACTGAGAAGAAAAATAAGAATCCTAAGAAAGAAAAGGAAACTTATAAGAAAGTACCCATAGTAAAGAAAAAATTTAACGCTGGCTTGGAGTCAGAATCGGAAGAAAATATAGATGAACCCTCTTACGAAGAGTCTAGTCAGTCAGAAGAAGAATTTGATGATTTGGAAGATCCAGATTTTGAAAACATTACAGCTGGAGTTTTTATTTTGGTACAACTTAGGGGTAAAACTACTGTGAAACACTTTGTAGCAGAGGTATTAGAAGTCGGTGACCCATTTTTAAAAATTCAGTATTTAAAAAAGGACACAAACTCACAAAAATTCACAAGGGAAGATAAAAATGTTTACGAGTTGGATAAATCAGATGTTGTCTTTAAGATGCCACATCCCATTGCCACAGGAGGTTCCGTAAGACAGCTTGAAAAATTATCATTTGGTATAAATTTAGATCACCTGAATGTGGAATAGAACTAAAGATGTTATATATAAAGAGGGAGTGTTAAACAGTGGTTATTTGTATTTGAGTAAACTTTATTTTATGGCTAAACTGTTCAAACTTTATTATTTCAGTTATATGAACGATTTTGTGTTCTTAAAATTGTAAATTTAAACTAATTAGACTTATATTAGCCTAAAGTTGTCTTGCATTAAATCATATTACTGTAAACAAATAATAAATCAGCTTTCTTTCATGCTGTGTAGTACTTAATCTGTTAAAAACAAATACCTCCAAGGTACACCATACCTACCTCCAAGGTACACCACCGGTGGTGTACCTTGGCTGTATTGTAAGCTATTTTAAAAAAAATAAAAAAGTAGTGAAGAAATGTATTTGGACATTTCAGAAAAAAATATGTAACAGCTAAGATCCTTAAATTTTTGAAAAAAAATGTTTTACAGATATTTTCCAAATACTTTTTTTGTAAAAAATCAAAGTTTGAAATTACCTCCGAGGTACACCACCTTCCCCTACATAATTTTAAAGAAGAGAAAGGAAATAAAAAAACATTTTATTAATAACTAGACGGTTGCCCGCCCTCAGTAGCCCGAAGACTATCTGAATGCCAGTTCTCTCGGTGTTCTGGGGTTTCGTTTGCATATCTTTTTTTATTGTTAATGAAGAGGTCTTCCATTTGTTCTTCCATCTGTTCTTCTTTCTGTTCTTCCATCTGTTCTTCCATTTGTTCTTCCATTTGTTCTTCCATTTGTTCTTCCATTTGTTCTTCCATTTGTCTGGGGTTTCGTTTGCATATCTTTTTTTATTGTTAATGAAGAGGTCTTCCATTTGTTCTTCCATCTGTTCTTCTTTCTGTTCTTCCATCTGTTCTTCCATTTGTTCTTCCATTTGTTCTTCCATTTGTTCTTCAATTATATTCGACGATTCACTGTTTGAGAGCCTATCTGTCCTTTTATTTATAGAAGTTCAAAATGAAAAAAGATTTTCTTAGCAGACGATTTTTTCTGTGCCTCAATTATCCTCAGAATTCCTTTTATATATATAGATCACTGTTTGAGAGCCTATCTGTCCTTTTATTTATAGAAGTTCAAAATGAAAAAAGATTTTCTTAGCAGACGATTTTTTCTGTGCCTCAATTATCCTCAGAATTCCTTTTATATATATAGATTGAATAACAATAGTCGGGTTGCCATGCCAGGCAAAATAACATCAATTTAGTGTCCATTAGTTACCTCGATGTGTATATGATATCTGTGCAAACGAAACTTCCGATAATATAATAAATGACGTCATATTTATTTTCCTTTGAATTTTTTTTTTTTTAATTTTTCATGTGGATACTGTTCAACTAAAAATTAATTGCCGAGGAGAAATTATTTTCCATATTTTGATTTTTTTGGCAACGGGAAAGAAAATGGTTATTTTTTATCGGAAAAATTTTAATTGATTCTGTATGAAAAATAATGAAATTTTGAATTATTAAGGAAATTATTTGAATAAATCAATTAAAAATTAGCCTATGTTCTAAGGAAATAGTGTAGCTTTCCAACGATGAAAGAATTTTTCGAAACCGTCAAGTAGTTTCGGAGCCTATTCAATTCAAACAAACAAACCAACAAACAAACAATCAAATCTTTCCTCTTTATAATATTAGTATAGACGATTTGACTTTTTTGTTGTTGTTGTTGTTACATATTGCGCACAATAATAACCCAAACCTACTTCATGCTATTAAGGTTTGGACCATTGACAATCCAGTAAAGTTTGGGAATCTTATTTTATCAAACCATTCTTGAAACCATTTCCGTTAATGTCAAACTAAAATCTATATAAATTTGTATAAAAATACGCGATAAAATGACCGCCTAAAAGTTAGCCCCCCCTTGACGGAAAATGAAAGAGTGAGATATGCATTTCGTTTGATCATCGTTTGATCAGATTTGATCAACAATTTTCATCGTTTGATCAACATTATTTTACGAGTTATGATTAAAAATAACCAGGGGGGGCTTAATTTTTAAGATTTTTCAAAATGCTCAAAATTAAAAAAAAATTAGCGATTCTTATCATAAATCGATCGTAGAGATTTGATCAACTATTTTTAGCGTTAGATCAAACCCGGAAGTGCCCCCAAAATCGATATTTTTAATTCCAGACACCTAAAAGTTAGCCCCCCTTGACGGAATTTCGAGACAAAAATGGTGTCATCTAACGTAAAATTACCTCTAGAGATTTGATCAACCATTTTTAGCGTTTGATCAAACCCGGAAGTGCCCCCAAAATCGATATTTTTAACTCCAGACCCTGAAAGTTAGCCCCCCCATGACGGAATTTCGAAACAAAAACGGTGTCATCTAACGTAAAATTACCTCTAGAGATTTGATCAACCATTTTTAGCATTTGATCAAACCCGGAAATGCCCCCAAAATCGATATTTTTAGTAATAGACCCCTAAGGGGTTTAGCGCCCCCGCCACCACCATGATGGAATTTCGAGACAAAAATGGTGCCATCTAACGTAAAATCATCTGTAGACATTTGATCAACTATTTTTTGCATTTGATCAAACCCGGAAGTGCCCCCAAAATCGATATTTTTAACTCCATACCCCTAAAAGTTAGCCCCCCCCCCCATGACGGAATTTCGAGACAAAAACGGTGTCATCTAACGTAAAATTACCTCTAGAGATTTGATCAACCATTTTTAGCATTTGATCAAACCCGGAAGTGCCCCCAAAATCGATATTTTTAGTAATAAACCCCTTAAATTTAGCCCTCCCCACCTCCATGATGGAATTTCGAAACAAAAATGGTGTCATCTAACGTAAAATTACCTCTAGAGATTTGATCAACCATTTTTATCGTTTGATCAAACCCGGAAATGCGCTCAAAATCGATATTTTAAACTCCAGACACTAAAAGTTGGCCCCCCCATGACGGAATTTCGAGACAAAAACGGTGTCATCTAACGTAAAATTACCTCTAGAGATTTGATCAACCATTTTTAGCATTTGATCAAACCCGGAAATGCCTCCAAAATCGATATTTCTAGTAATAGACCCCTAAGGGGTTTAGCTCCCTCCCCCCACCTCCATGACAGAATTTCGAGACAAAAATAGTGCCATCTAACGTGAAATTACCTCTAGAGATTTGATCAAACATTTTTAGCGTTTGATCAAACCCGGAAATGCCCCCAAAATCGATATTTTTAGTAATAGACCCCTGAGGGGTTTAGCTCCCCCCCCCCCACCTCCATGACGGAATTTCGAGACAAAAATGGTGCCATCTAACGTATAATCATCTGTAGAGATTTGATCAACCTTTTTTAGCATTTGATCAAACCCGGAAGATCGGGGTACCTCTATGATATTTATGATATTATCTCCCTGATATTATCTCCTCCATGATATTCGAGACAAAAAATTAACATGAAACTAACATGAAATTATCGATATGTGTATATATGTAGAGAGACAGAGAGAGAGAGAGAGACATACACTAGAGTACCCTCTGGACTTGCCCGGGATGAGTGACCCTTAAATGAGCTTTAATCTCGTATGACTTTATATGTTTAACTCCGCTTTGTCTGAATTTATAGTTTTGAATGTAAAAATCGCGAAAATGATATTAAAGTACATGCTATTTTGCGTTTCATTTTTATAGTCCATGTGTATAGTCCATCCAAAAAAAGCGAAACAGTGAGAAAACATGTTTTTTCAAATTATACAATTAGTTAATTTTCCAAATGTTAACAAATTTGCGTTCATTATGTGTTCAGAAAAGCATTTCTTTTTTCTTTTCAAAAATCGATCATTTTTATAAAACAAAGTTCTGAATCTACTTTTTTTCATTTACATATTCTGAATAAGTGTCCCAACGTAAACTGTGATGTGTAAATTTAATATCTCAAAACGCTACATTGTTATAAATTTGGTACCTTACAAAAGGATGCTAATCTAAAAATTATTTATCTTTTTTGATTATAAAATTTAATGACTGTAAATGATTATAAAATTATTTAATTCATAAATATGGAATATTCCAATATGTGGCATTTCTATTTTGTCGTAATGTATATCCATACATTATCCGCTGTTCCGAAAGCTTTTTCCGAAGTATAGTCGACTCTCGTTAATTCGAACTCGTCGGGACCACAAATGTTCGAATTATCCGAAGTTCGAATTATGGAAAACATGCTTGAGGGTGTATTTCGATTCAAACTGCTTATTTTCCGATTTATTTTTGACTTCATTTTTACTCTCATATGCATCAAACTGGCAAATTATCTTATTTAGAAAGTACACAAGGTGCCGTAAATGTCAATTCTTTGATAAATGCAGAAAATATTGCAAAAAAAGCAATCAAAAACGGCATTTTGAACAGATTTTCCCCTAGCGGGAGATGTGTGAACGAAAAAAAGTGTCATACTGAGAAGATAATTGTTTATAAGTCAAATTTTAATGAATTGAGCGTAAAAATACATCACACGGCACCTTGTACATCTCTTCAAAAATGCCCTCAGCAAGTTTCATGTTTCTAACTTTAAAAATGTGTCTGAAATTGTATCGAGAAATTTCGAGCTGTTGAAGGTGGAAAAGCGTTTTTTCGAATACACCCTTAATATGGTACTATTACAAAGGAATTAATGTTATAGTCTTTTTTAAACTTATTTAGTCTGTTATCATTAGAATATGACTTAATGTTAATTTAGAATGTATAAATACATAAACTAATTAAAATATTAGAAACAAGCACAAAGGAAGAAAAATTTATAGCGTCACTGATGGTCAGACGGAGCTCTAAGTAAGTGGATATCAAAGGCATTGTATTATATGTATACTCGTTCGGAACAATTTTCACAAAAATCAAAGAAAGAAAGTTATTCAAATGATCTGAAATTCGTGAAAAAGGAAAGAAAAATGAAAAATCGGAATTCTCGTTAGCTCCAATTAAACGAAGTCAAGAGAAAATGAAATCGAATTAATGAAAAATTTTAACGTTATTCTGCCTTTGAAAATTTCGGGACTTCATGTTTAGTTCGAATTAAGCGAAGATTCGAATTATCCGATTTCGAATTAACGAGAGTCGACTGTATGTTTGAAATGATATTTGAGTTTACCGTCAAGAAAAGTGAAATAACGTTGTCCACCTGTTTTTTTTTTAGAAGAAATTCTGCCAATGCTTTCTCTTCTCCTCTCCCCTCCCTCACCGGGCTCGGCAAGTGCACGATGATACATTATTATTGAGTGTATTATGTAACAAGAAGCTAATTATCAATTATTTTTATGAAGCAGTTATTTCTTGTAAGTGTTATTTGATACAAACTTATTTCATTTAAAATAGTAATATTTTATTCACTCCTCTTCATTTGAATAAAATAATCGTGCAAATTATCAATGTATAAGTATACTGTATGTCACTGCAAACTAAAGAAACCATTGAAAAAAAAAAGACATGGATAACTGTATTATTAAGGAAGTTGTGGTTTTACGGTTTAAAAAATAACATATGATATCGTAATGAAAGGGAGGGCGGGAGTCCAAAATTCTTTGCCTTTTATTAGCACAACTTCAAATCTATAGTTGCCTTTACGAGATCATCTGAAATAATTTCAAATACAGAAATAAAGAACACCGCATCGCATCGTAGGTACTCAATCATTAAAATAATATTTTTCTGTTTTTGTGGATATAATTTGTTTCCACAAAATAAATACATAGGCTTTTTAAACGCTGGATTTTGACGGAACCCACACCTGCAATTTGTTTGCCCTAATTCGGATATTATTATTTATCTTTCGTCAGACAGACGATTTTTCGATGCTTTGGTTTTCCAAAATCCCATTTTGATCAAACGCTAAAAATGGCTGATCAAATCTCTAGAAGTTATTTTACGTTAGATGACACCATTTTTGTCTCGAAATTCAGTCATGGGGGGGGGGCTAACTTTTAGGGGTCTGTAGTTAAAAATATCTATTTTGGGATCACTTCCGGGTTTGATCAAACGCTAAAAATGGTTGATCAAATCTCTAGAGGTAATTTTACGTTAGATGACACCATTTTTGTTTCGAAATTCCAACAAGGAGGTGGGGGGGGGCTAAATTTAAGGGGTTTATTACTAAAAATATCGATTTTGGGGGCACTTCCGGGTTTGATCAAATGCTAGAAATGGTTGATTAAATCTCTAGAGGTAATTTTTCGTTAGATGACACAGTTTTTGTCTCGAAATTCCGTCATGGGGGGGGGGGGGCTAACTTTTAGTGTCTGGAGTTAAAATATCGATTTTGAGGGCATTTCCGGGTTTGATCAAACGATAAAAATAGTTGATCAAATCTCTAGAGGTAATTTTACGTTAGATGACACCGTTTTTGTCTCGAAATTCCGTCATGGGGGGGGGCTAACTTTTAGGGGTCTGGAGTTAAAAATATCGATTTTGGGGGCACTTCCGGGTTTGATCAAACGCTAAAAATGGTTGATCAAATCTCTAGAGGTAATTTTACGTTGGATGACACCATTTTTGTTTCGAAATTCCATCATGGAGGTGGGGGGGGCTAAATTTAAGGGGTTTATTACTAAAAATATCGATTTTGGGGGCACTACCGGGTTTGATCAAACGCTAAAAATGGTTGATCAAATCTCTAGAGGTAATTTTACGTTAGATGACACCATTTTTGTTTCGAAATTCTATCATGGAGGTGGGGGGGGGGCTAAATTTAAGAGGTTTATTACTAAAAATATCGATTTTGGGGGCACTTCCGGGTTTGATCAAATGCTAAAAATGGTTGATAAAATCTCTACGGATGATTTTACATTAGATGGCACCATTTTTGTCTCGAAATTCCATCATGGTGGTGGCGGGGGAGCTAAACCGCTTAGGGGTCTAGTACTAAAAATATCGATTTTGGGGGCATTTCCGGGTTTGATCAAATGCTAAAAATGGTTGATCAAATCTCTTGAGGTAATTTTACGTTAGATGACACCGTTTTTGTCGCGAAATTCCGTCATGGGGGGCTAACTTTTAGGGGTCTGGAGTTAAAAATATCGATTTTGGGGGCACTTCCGGGTTTGATCAAACGCTAAAAATGGTGTATCAAATCTCTAGAGGTAATTTTACGTTAGATGACACCATTTTTGTCTCGAAATTCCGTCATGGGGGGGCTAACTTTTAGGTGTCTGGAATTAAAAATATCGATTTTGGGGGCACTTCCGGGTTTGATCAAACGCTAAATAAAGTTGATCAAATCTCTACGATCGATTTCTGATAAGAATCGCTAATTTTTTTTTAATTTTGAGCATTTTGAAAAATCCTAAAAGTTAGCCCCCCCTGGTTATTTTTAATCATAACTCGTAAAATAATGTTGATCAAACGATGAAAATTGTTGATCAAATCTGATCAAACGATGATCAAACGAAATGCATATCCCACTCTTTCATTTTCCGTCAAGGGGGGGCTAACTTTTAGGCGGTGATAAAATGGGCAAATAATTTTTCTAACATTTATAATGCATAACTATTATACGAATTTTTAAATAAGGAAAAGGGTACTTCTGATATATGAATGCGCTGCCGTATTATAACATTTTATATTACAATACTAACAGTAATAGTAATGAAAATATAAGCAAAATAAAATATAAAAATACAATAAAATATAAAACACAGGGTTAAGTACCGAAATGAACATGAACGCCAAGAAAACAACTCGCCGAAAACAGGTAGGGATTTTTTGATGTATTTCCTTGTATGACTATGCAGTCTAAGTTTTAACATTGCTGTTCCTATTTGAGACGAGTTCTGACTCATTTTTCGAAGCCTAGTCCTGTTCTGTTCGAGTCGGGCAATTTTGAATCCGAACACGTTCGAGCCCGAAATATTCTGTGTCATCAGAGCCCGATACTGAAAGTATGCAATATAAAAAAGTCCTTCCGGCAATGCCGAGAGGAAGAGGTAGCTTTCATATACTTATATATTTATTTATTTATTTTAAAGTAAGTTACATTGTTCAAAAATACTAAGCTGAAATTAGTGGAAATAATCTTATAAAATTAGTGATTTTGTAAGATTGAATACTAGTTTTTGTCAAGACTGAATATTAATAGGAATTTTTAGAAATTAGTCATCTTTTATTCAACCTGGTTTTATTTTAAGCGATTTAAAGAGTCACCAAATTTCACGATATCATAAAGTGTATGCCATTTTAAAGCAACATTGTGGATCGTTCAGATCAGACCGTTTCAAAATGTCAGCCATAAGCAAAATTCAAAGTGCTATAACTCAATCATTTTTTAAGATATAGACAAAATAAAAAGTGTTCTGGAATCGTTGTTTTAAGTTCTAATACGTAAAAGACAAATATTTTTCAAATTTTCATTTTTTTGCATTTAATTTTAAATTTTAAATTTTTTTAAAAATTTAAAATGGCCACCATTTTGAAACAAAATGGCGGATGATGCTGGCCAACGAACTCGGTCGAGACATTTGTATGTACTATGTACATACCAAGTTTCATTGAAATCGGTTCATAAATACGCCTGTTATCACGTGACAAAAATCAGATCGTTTCAAAATGTCAGCCATAAGAAAAATTCAAAGTGCTATAACTCAATCATTTTTTAAGATATAGACAAAACAAAACGTGTTCTGGAATCTTTGTTTTAAATTCTAATACGTAAAAGAAAAATATTTTTCAAGTTTTAATTTTTTTGCATTTAATTTTAAATTTTAATTTTTTAAAAAAATTTAAAATGGCCGCCATTTTTAAACAAAATGGCGGATGATGCTGAGCAACGAACTCGGTCGAGACATTTGTATGTACTATGTACATACCAAGTTTCATTCAAATCGGTTCATAAATACGTTAGTTATCGCATGACAAAAATCAGATATATATATATATATATATATATATATATATATATATATATATATGTCAACATTTGAACGGAGGGTGGTTTTGGGGTCTGGGGGTCATGATCGGTGAAAATATACCAAAATTTTCCGGAAGTGCTTTCCTCCGGACGGCTGCAATAGGTAGCTTTTTACTTTTTGTAATGAAAGCTACCTAAAAATAATTGATAATACTTAAATATAATAGTTGTTCTAAATGAAATATATTTTTAAAACAAATTTTATTACATAGAAATAAATGTTAATGTGTTTATGTAATGTTCTATTTACTATAAAAGATGTACATCTTAAATTATAATTGATTCCTTCCTCAAAACAATCTTTTGTAATTCTCGTGTTTCTAAAAATCAGCTTAAATAAAAAAAATAGTTCTCTGACATATCGGATACTTTTAATGTTGTTTTCATATATAAAATTATTATGACTCGCGCACGACTAAAATCTAAAAAATTGCCATGGTTGAGTAAAAACAATAGAAAATATTCATTTCCCGTTAAATCACTAAAAAAATAGTAATAAATAAACTTTCCAGTTAAACATCTATCTATCTATCCATCTATATTATAAAGGCCAAACGTATCTGTGCGTAACGCATACGTCATTTTGCGAATGGCAACATTTGCCCCCTGCAATTTCGGTTTTGCAATTTTTGGCTACTGTAAATTTTACACTTCTAAACATTTCACATTTAAAATTTTTACACCGTCGAATAGAGAAAAAAATGCACTTTCAAATGCCATTTTTTTAAAAGCTGTATCTCAATTCATTTTTGAGATAAATTTGTTTATAGTTTTTAGTACCAATTTTGTAATTGTGGCAACAAAATCATTGCAATTTCTTTTAAAATTGAGGATGGAAATTAAAATGCACAACGCTTTCCCATGCAATTTCTATTTTGCAATTTTCGTTACTGAAATTTTACACTTCTGAACATCGTACTTTTTAAATTTTTACACCGCCGTATCGATAAAAAATGTACTTTCAAATGCAATTTGTTTCAAAACTGTATCTCAATTTATTTTTGAGATATAATTTTTTGTACCAATTTTATAATTGTGGCAGCAGTATCACTCCATTTTCTCCTAAAATTGAAAAAAAAAAAAAATAGGCATTAAAATGCGTGTACTATTTTTAAAATATCGTTTGTTATAAAGTCCGGTGGATTTCGGTTTCATTTCTTTTAATAATTTGGATAATTGAGTTTTATAATGTTTTATTAATTTTAACTTAAAATAATATTTGTTTGAGAGTTACATTGACCAATATAAGATACATATTTTACTGTAATTAAATTTGTAGCTTTATTATAAATCAATATAACAATTCTTTCTTAAAGATTTTCTTTCGTCGAATTTCGACGGGTTCCACCTCGTTATCTTAATGGCTGTATATAAAATAAGCATTCTTGTTGAAGTCTATGCGAGACATAAATAAACAAATATATTAAATTTTCTTTTAAAATAGCCTTATAATTCTACAAAAAAAAAAAAAAAAAAAAAAAAAAAAAAAAAAAAAAAAAACTTCTATTTTCCGTTCAAAATAGCTTGAAATGACTTGAACTGGAATATTTTTTTAAGTTCTTTTTCTATATGAGAATTAATAAAATGGTCAATTTCAGAAAGAATGAGCCCGAGCCCGAAAACTAATATAAAAATCGAGCTCGAACCCATTCAAATTTGAATTCATAGATGTATTTTAATTGGATATGAGACGCTTAATCCGACGAAGAAAACTGTTAGTTAATATGATTATTATTTTTAGAACTATAAAGATGTTTCTTTTACGCAATTCGGTACTACTTGAGTATTTTAACGTTTTGTCAAAATGGGATTATCAGCAATTCATTAATACAGCATAACTATATGTTAAAAATATTTAAATGAACGGTTAAATTTTATTTTGGAATTGTGATGCATTTTATAACTAGTTTACACACGTTTTATTTTCATATTTTACAGTATGCATATCCATGATGGGTAAGTATTATGGTGGCCCTCAACGACTAGTTTTGTTTGTGTATTTATTTATTAATTTGGAAACTAACCCAGAAACTTTTCCCAGATATTATCAATTTAAGCCAACATAAACTTTTCTACAAAAAATTGAACCAACTTCAAAAACTATTATAAAGTGAAAAATAATTTTTTTACATAATAGTAATAAAAAATTAAATTAAGAGCATAGTATTTACCATGCGTATTATTATACACTGCTCAAAACAATTAAAGGATATTTGAAGTTTTATATAAAATAAAGATATAAACGAAATTTTTTTTGCCGAAAATAGAAGAAGAGAATCACAAATGCAAATTTTTCTGGTTTTCAAAATGTGGCGTATGCAAATTTTGAGTTCGAAGTCAAAAAGTCGCTTCAGCGGCAGCGAATGAAATTTGACTTTCAACTGGATAAAAGAGAATGAAGACAAGGATGATCGGCATTCAGTGATTGCTTTGTTTCGATGAGTACGATGTCTCAGCAATGTCATTTGACAGATTCAGAAGCTTGGAGAATTGTTGGTAAGTTAGAAGGGGACCAAACTCAAGCCGAAGTAGCGCAAGCCATTGGAGTGTCACAAAGTGTCATTTCCAGGATCTGGAACCGTTTTTTGGAGAGAGGATGTGCAGGCCGAAGACCAGGGCAAGGTCGTAGACGGGCAACAACGCCCAATGAAGATCTGTATTTAGCGTTAACAACTCGGAGACACCGAAACATGAACGCTACTCTTCTCTAACAACACCTTCGCTCGGCTACAGGCACCACGATTTCAACTCAGACTGTCCGAAACCGGCTCCATGCTGTAGGTCTGTATGCTCGCCGACCGATGATATGTGTTAGATTAACATTAAGGCATCGTCGCGACCGCAGGGAGTGGGAAACCGAGCATGTCAACTGGAGGAGAAATGAATGGTGCAATATTCTGTTTTCTGACGAGTCCCGTTTTTCTGTGCATCCGGATAATAGGCGTATTTTCATCTGGAGGGACCGTGGCAGTAGGAATAATCCTGCGTTCGTGCACGAAAGTGTCAGATTTGGCGGTGGAGGAGTGTTGGTGTATGGTGGCATCTCCATTGACGGGCGCACTGACCTCTACATCATTCGAGATGGCGCTCTGACTGGTCGCCGATATAGGGATGAGATCCTCAGACCTATTCTAGTCCCTTACGCTGCAGCAATTGGAGATAACTTCATTTTAATGGACGATAACTGCAGGCCACATCGTGCAAACCTGGTGGAGGATTTCCTTTTCGAGGAAGGAATCGTTCGAATGGAATGGCCAGCGTGTTCTCCAGACATGAATCCAATCGAGCACGTTTGGGACGCTCTAGGAAGACGAGTTTCTGGCCGCCAACAACCCCCACAAACTTTCCAAGAACTGGAAAGAGCTCTTCTGGAAGAGTGGGGCAGAATACCCCAATTCGTCATTAATAGCCTCATTGAGTCCATGCCTCAAAGGTGTTCAACGTTGCTGGCCGCCCGTAGAAACCATACCCTCTACTGAAAATGATTTTCTTTGAAGAAAACACCTTTTCTTATTCTTTTTTTCTCATATGCACAAATTGTGTTTTTTCCCTTTTGTACCCAAATGCGCAATAAAATGCATTTTTTCTGCCAAACATGTGTAATTTATTCTCATATACATGGTCTATCGACCATGTATCAATCAGCTAAAAAGTTCCCCAGATAACAAAATCCACCTAAAACTGCAATATCCTTTAATTGTTTTGAGCAGTGTATTTATGTACATTAATTTGATTTTTTGGAGTCTGTGCCAGCCAAGCCTTTATTCTTTTAGGGTTCGCATTGGATACTTAATTTATTTTTTGAAATTGGCTTGGCTGGCACCGACTCCAAAAAATCAAATTAATGTACATAAATATAATAATATGCATGGTAAATACTATGCTCTTAATTTAATTTTTTATTACTATTATGTAAAAAAATTATTTTTCACTTTGTAGTAGTTTTTAAAGTCGGTTCAATTTTTTGTAGAAAAGTTTTTTTTTCTCTTTTTAGTTAAAAGTTAACGATTTTTTGAAGTCAGTTAATAAAAATTATAATACGAAAAAAATTATTTTAAATTATCCATGGATGTAAATTTTGTCAAGAGAGGGTTCGAACACACGCTCTCTTTCCAGCACCAGAGCTTGAATCTGGCTCCTTAAATCGCTGAGTCATCCTGACTGCGCTCCAATCTGCGAGCTTATTCAAAGTCCATGTTATTTTTAATTTGCGAAAAATTACCAATTTTATTAAAATTTGCCTAATTACTAAAAAAGTACTAAACCAATTTCAATGAAATGGAAGTGGTACCAATTCGAGAGTAGCCTCTCTTATTTAACACAAAAACCAAATTAATCGGTTGGATAGTTTCAGAGTAATCGGTGAACATACATAGAAAAAAAAATACACACGCGTCGAATTGATAACTTCCTCTTCCTTTTCTGAAGCCGGTTAATAATAAAAATTGTAATACAGAAAAAAAAATTGTAAATTTTACATGGATGTAAATTATGTCGGAAGAAGGGTTCGAATACACGCTCTTTTTCGAGAAACTGAGTTTCAATCGGACGCCTTAGACCGCTCGGTCATGCTGTCTATACTCTATTCAACGACGTATTCAACACTTTTGATTAACAAAAAATCACTAATTTTGTTAGTTTTTGTCTAATTACTAAAAATGTACTGAATCAATTTCGATGAAACGGAAGTGGTACCAATTCGAGAGCATCGTCTTTTATTTAAAAAGCAGAAATCGGTTGAATAGTTTCGGAGTAATCGGTGAACATATATAAAAAAATATACATACGCGTTGAATTGATAACTTCCTCTCCTTTTTGGAAGTCGGTTAAAACTAGTTGGATGTGTCAATCCCAAAACTTTCTTCTATCTCATAAGTACATTTTAATATTTAAAAAAAAAAACGTGGTGACCCCAAAGTTACCCACTATCGAATTTCCTCGAACATTTGACCTAGCCTAATGAGATTCTGGTATCCGAAAAGCCTAAAACGCAAAATTTAATTAATATTTTGAGAAAATGAGCTTAGTAGTGCCTCATGTTGGTTAATTTATACTAAAACCGAATAAGCATCTATTTATGTCAAGACCTAACAGAATCTGAAATTTGATGGAATTTGGTCCATTAGTTCTTGAGATATAGTTATCACAAAAAAATTGCAAAACGTAGCACAGCAACACCATATCTTGGACAATTTATACCAAAACGTAAAAAAGCGTCTAATTATGTTATGGTGTAAAAGAATCTGAAGTTTGATGAAATTCTGTGCATTAGTTCTTGAGATATAGCTAGTTAAAAAAAACGTGTAAAATATAGCACACCAGCACCATCAGTTGAAGGATTTATAACAAAACGTAATCATCGTGTAATTATATGTCATTTTGTAACAAAATCTGAAGTTTGATGAAATTCTGTGCGTTGGTTGTTGAGATATAGCTATCGGAAAAATCGTGCAAAATGCAGCATAGCTGCACCTCCTATTGCAAGGTTAATACCAAAATGTAATCAGCGTCTAATTATGTTATATGTTCTAGTGTAACAGAATTTAAAATTTGATCAAGTTCTCTGCATTAGTTCTTGAGATATAGCTATCACAAAAATCGTGCAAAATGTAGCATAGCAGCGCCACCTATAGGGCAGTTCACACCAAAACTTTATCAGCGGCTATGTATCTCAAGGTATCGCGGAATCTGAAGTTTGGTGAAATTCTGTGCATTAGTTCTTGAGATATAGCTATCATGAAAATCATGAAAAACGTGGCATAGCAGCGCCACCTGCTGGCCAATTCACACCAAAACTTAATCAGCGTCTATGTATATCAAGGGGTCACAGAATCTGAAGTTTGGTGAAATTCTGTGCATTAGTTCTTGAGATATAGCAATCTTGAAAATCATAAAAAACGTACTATAGCAGCGCCACCTGCAGGCCAATTTTCACCAAAAACCAATAGGCACTAATTTATATTAAGGTCTAACTGAATATAAGATTTTATTAAATTTCGAGCATTAGTTCTTGAGATAGAGCGCCCACAAATTTTTTGTCACATACAGACAGACAGACTCACAGACAGACACACAGACTCACAGACAGACGGACAGACTCACAGACAGACATTTTCTAAAAATAGTCAAAACGTGTTCAGGACCTTCTAAAACGTATAAATCCGTCGAAAACCGGAAGTCGAAAATTTTCATGAATCCAATACTTTCTTCTTGTAAAGATAGAAGAAAGTAAAAATACATACGCGTCGAATTGATAACTTCCTCTTCCTTTTCTGAAGCCGGTTAATAATAAAAATTGTAATAGGAAAAAAAAATGTTATAAATTTTACATGGAAGTAAATTAAGTCAGGAGTTGGGTTTGAACTCACGCACTCTTTCGAGAAACAGAACTTCAATCCGGCGCCTTAGACTGCTCGGCCATGCTGTCTACACTGCACTTAGCGAACGTATTCAACACTTTTAATTAGCGAAAGATCACTAATTTTATTAATTTTTGCCTAATTACTAAAAAAATACTGAACCAATTTCGATGAAACGGAAGTGGTACCAATTCGAGAACATCGTCTTTCATTTAAAACAAAAATAACAGAAATTGGTTGAATAGTTTCGGAGTAATCGGTAAACATACATTAAAAAAAAAAAAAAAAAAAAAAAAAAAAAAAGCATACGCGTTGAATTGATAACCTCCTCTCCTTTTTGGAAGTCGGTTAAAAAGAACACTACAGATCAATAGGATCTATACGCATCACCGAATTACCTTTCCTAAGACTTTTGGCCCCACCAGTGGCCGAGAGGTTCGGACCTCTCAACTGGTAGACGGCAGGTGGTGGGTTCGAACCCAATCGCGGCTGTCGGCCTAACCGTTCGGAGTTTTCGTGGTTTTCTTCGAACCTTGCGTAAATACGGGTTAGGTTCCCTTAGAAAGACCCCCACGAAGGGCACTCCCCCCCGGTCCTATATCCCTAGCGTAGATAATCGGACGTCAAAAATCAACCAACCAACCATCAACCTAAGACTTTTTTTCTTTTTTTTTGTTCTGTAGTAGCGAGCGGTAAATAAAGTAAAGAGTAAGAATATGGTGTTTAAATGACAAATTTTAATATAAAGTTTAGTTGGCACTCAAATTTAAATTTTGTAATTTCTAAAAAATATACCTTGTATATATATTTTTTGAGGGGGAGGGGGGGGGGCTTTTGATTAGCTGGGCGTTGGTATTATACAAATATATATATATGTCTATATGCATGTACATATACATATATGTGGATATATATGTATGTATGTGTATATATACATTATAGGTATACATACATGTATATATAACACTGGCGTCCGGCTATCGAAAAATACCCTTTTTTTAATAAATATCTTCTAGTTTCTCCACTATATCTTCCCTTTATAAATTTTAAATTCTTATCAGTTTCCGTTAGAACATGTTCAGTATTAAGATATAAAAAAATATATATTCTAGTGACTCTAAAATATTCTGATGAAAAATAAACAAGGCAATAAGCTTTTCTTGTCTTCATCATTGAATGCTTCATTTTTAATTCCTAGTGATCATAAAACGAATATTTGCAAAATCTATTCGCATAAATGAAATTTATCATCAAAACACTAGATAGCATTCCTGAAATGTGCGCTTCAGTAAAACAAAAATACCTTAATCGGAATTACATCCTATTTTTAGACAGTGGTTCAATCAAAACATCCTTTATCATAGAAATGGGGATAGCCAACCACAATTTAAGATTTATATTTGAGCAACAACAGGACGACTCATTCTCACGTCAGTAATTTAGTTTTTCCTTCATAAGAGGTAAGTAGTTTTCATATAATTTTGAAATTACAGTTTAGATTTTAGAAAGGAACAGATTTAAGTTTTTTAAAAAGAACTTGAAAACATAAATATGAATTCTTACTTCGTTGCAATAATCCTTTTCAAAAATGTAAAAGATTAAGTTTAAAATTAAATTATATGGGAATCCTGTTTCCAACGTCTATGAAGCAGAGTTACAGTGTTGAATTCAGACACTTTTCGCCGAAAGGGACATTAAATAATTCCCGGGGGGGGGGGGGGGGGAGTTGTATTTAGCCATTGAAAACACAAAATCTCAAATATTTCGGGGCGAGGGACATTTCATTGTTCGGTGGGATGTCCTTCCAGGTCACCCGCTGAATTCAATACAACTATGAAGAATTCGAAGTAATAAAGCTTAAGATAATAAAAGGAATTTCGGCATAAAAACAAGAATAGATGTGCGGCAAAAAATACATTCAGGCCCGGACTGGCCAGGTCGGCTGGTCGGCGATCGCCGAGGGCCCCCGGCCCAAAGGGGCCCCGGAAGTGCAACTCAAAAAAAGAATATACGATTTTATAATTACTACTTACATAAGAAAAAAATTCAGTATTTTCCAATAATAATAAGCGTTTACTATAAATTTTAAACAATTGATAGTTTTTTCATAGTAACTTATATAGTTTCATCGTGTCATTTCGTTGGACAGATGGAATAGGGCTGCTGACTGATACATCGTCCTCTCTGCAGTACTCATAGAATCAGATTCAGAGTGCATCGCGACGCTCACTTGCCAATATCGTATAGTATGGTTGTAACGAGTGCAATTACAAAGTGTGGTCAACATGAAGCAGTTGTACGAAAACGACAATACGAAAAGGAAAGAAAAAAAAAATGAGAAAATTTTTAAACATTGAAAAATGTTTAAAACTTGGTTAAGTAGTAAAGTAACTTTTAATACTTGGTTAAGTAGTAAAGACGACCCGATTCCACTCAATTTGCACACAAAAAATTAGTTTTTCTTAACATACAATTAGGATTCTTTTAAAGAATATTACATGCACATTTATGAAATATTTTATATTTTAAAACTATACTTTAAAATCACGATATCTTCTCAACATAGAAAATACACGATAATAACATTAATGATTACTTAGAAGCCTAGATTTTTGAACATTCAAATAAATATTAATTATAAAACTAATGTAGTTTTAAAATTAAAAAAAAAAACAGTAAAAACATGATTAACTTTTGAAGATGCATTATAAAAAAATATTTGTGAAAATATTTCTCTGTCATTTTTTAGAACTTCTTTCAAATCCAAAGGAGTTAGTTCCTGACACATTTCTAAATTCATTTTCTTCGGAAATGCATAAGTTTTGCTGTTTTTTCTTATTCAGAACATATGTAATCGAATGGTGTCTTCCATTAATTGATAAAGACATTATATCTTTTAGAAATATTGTCAACGTTAGAATTTTGAATTAAATTTTTGGAAGCGATATCATTGAAAAGGGGAAAAACCTGCAGTGACGTGACAAAAATTTCTTACCATTTAATAATTTATTTACCAAAAATTGAAAAATTATTCTATTCCCAAATCCTTTAATAGTCACGCATGTCAATTTTATGCATTTACAGTTAAAAATTAGTCAGAAAGTTTCGCGTTATTGAGAAGTGGATATAAAAACACCCCAAGTTATACTTCCAAACTCTTAAAATGTCAGCTAAAAAATAACTCAAGTTGAGCCGAAATTCGCTCAACTCACGTTTAGAAAGGCAGCTTCTCATAAAGAGTTAAAACAACTCAAGTGAGTGAGTTGTATCAAAAAATTTAAATAAAAAAGAGTTATTTAAATAAGCAATCTAAATCAAGATGAGTAAAGCATTTAAAAAACAACTCATTCACGATCCAATAAATTACAGCTCTTTCCTGAGAAGCCAAATCCACTCTTTCGTTTTAAGAGTGAAGATTACATTAACAGAAGTTTATTATCGCTATTAATATTTTTTAAAAACATAGTAACAGCCTTACACATTCTGAGAACATTTAAGTCCAGTTCTGGCCCGACTCTACTACGTAGAAAAAAAAGTGTACACCTGATCACGGCCTTAGGTATGAGTCTGCTGAAAAAATTAAACCCTGCCTCTGATACCACACAACTGTCCGATGCCCGCGTCTTTGTTTGGATGGTGTCAAACTAGCATCGGCTCATGACGCATATTTATACTCATTCTCGCGAAAGTCATTCACTGAAAGCGGATCATATTTTATCCTCTTCGCTTAAGTTTTTTTTTTTTATATCGGATTGGCAGGTTCCCTAATTTTTTTTATCGGCCCAGCACTCCCACTAAATTTCTTTGCCTGCCCCGCCCGCAGACCGGGCTGGATACAGGTCTCGGGCCAAACCCGGGTCCATGCAAACCTCTACAACAAATAATAGGTTCAATGTTCTGTAATATTATTTTAAAAGACCCATATGATAGCATAATATTTAGCATGATGGTAGGTAGTACTCCAGATATAGCTGTTACGAGTTGGCATTTTGCGTTAGCTATGGCCCCACTAGTGGCCGAGAGATTCTGACCTCCAAACTGGTAGACGGTAGGTACTGGTTTCGAACCCAATCGCGACCGTCGGCCTAACCGTTCGGAGTTTTCCGTGGTTTTCTTCGAACCTTGCATTTTCTTGCGTAAATACGGGTTAGGTTCCCTTAGAAAGACCCCCCAAGGAGGGCACTCCTCCCCTTAGGGCCTATATCCCACGTGTAGATAATTGGCCAGCATAAAACACAAACAAACAAACAAAGCGTCAGATATGTCCTTCAAGGAAATGTATGTGAAAGACTTTTCGGAAAACGTACTAGTAAGCAGAAGATTCACAGTTCAAACCGTGATTCTGGAATTTGAAGTTTTCATACTATAGTCGCGGCTTGAAAAATTGGCTTTTCAAGGACAAATGTGCTCTCTTTCGTTAGTCACTGCTCAGCTCTTATCTTATGTTTAGTAACTATGGTAACAGTCCCCCCCCCCACGTGACCGAATGACAGCTCTTCTTCTGTCTACACTGTTTGAGAGATCCAATTGGAGGAATATTACAGTAACTATACTACTCTTCATTTTTAATATTCTTCCATGGGTAAATTTATTTTCCGGAAGTACCGTGCAGAAAACGCGACGAGGGACTAGCATCATTTAATATTATGACAACGAAGGTAAAATGAAAAGAGTGAATTTGTCCTTGAAAGGCCGATTTTTCCTGCCGCGACTATAACTAAGGAACTGCAAGAAGTGTAAGTCACCGACTTTAACGAAAGTGGTATCGTTGAAAAGATCTCATTATGCGGAGTAAAATACTCAATGGAACTACCCGTCGGAAACGAGTCGTTTTCGAGATATCTGACAATTTATGTAACGTAGCTAGTGCATATTTACTGGGGAATCGCAAAAAAATTAGTTTAGATTTTGGCGAAAGTGGTATTGTTGGAAAGATCTTATCGTGAAGAGTAAAAAATTCAAACGAACTACCCATCGTAAATGAGTCGTTTTCGAGGTATCCGATAATTTAAGCTACATACATACTGGACTAGTAAACACCTAACAGAGGGCGGCAAAAAATTAATGTCTCGATTTTGACGAAAATGATGTCGTTGGAAAGATATCATTTTGAGAAGTAAAAAACTCACTTGAGCTACCCTTCGGAAATGAGTCGTTTTCGAGATATCTGACAATATATGTAACTTAATGCAGTTTCTCAGTAAGTGTGCATTAGCTACGTGATGCAAATTGTCGATATCTTGAAAACGTTTCATTTCCGTCGGGTGATTCCATTGAGTTTTTTAATCCTCCCGATAATATTTTTTCAGCGATACCACTTTCGTTAAAATCGAGACCAAAATTTTTTGCGGTTTCCCAGTAAGTGTTCACTATAGTGTCACGTAGCTATAGCTACGTGATAAAAATTGTCGGATATCTCGAAAACGGCTCATTTCCGACAGTCATTTTTTTACTCCTCACAATGAGATCTTTCCAACGATACCACTTTCGTCAAAATCGGTGACTTACACTTCTTGCAGTTCTCTAGAATTAATATATATATATATATATATATATATATATATATATATATATATACAATGAAACCTCCAAATAAGGGACACCTCTATTTAAGGGACAAAAATTACGGTCCCATAGATGTCCCTTATTTAGAGGTTTCATTGAGTAAGAAACTCCGAATAAGGGACACCTCTATTTAAGGGTCAAAAGTTGCGGTCCCATAGATGTCCCTTACACTGTATATATATATTAATTGCAGTTTTCTTTCTATTTTAAAAAAGAGCGGCTTATTAATGATTCAGCATTTTAAATTTCGTTTAAACATTTTTTTTTTTTCGTTTTTAAAAATTTTAAATTTTACTTATATCTCCGATATTTTTATTTCGCGTTTTTAAAGAATTTTGCATTTTGCATTTTATTTAAATAATTTAATTTGAACATTTTAATATAATTAAAATAAATAACTTCTTTTTATTTTAAATTTATTGATCCTACCATCTACGTAAGAATTTAATAATTATAAATCAACAATTTGGATTTATTAATTAAAGGATAAGTTTTTTGAAAAATATGTTAAAGGAAACACTCACACGTGACTCCCTTTTTTTATTACTGTTATGTCCCTTTTAATATTTACTTAGCTATTGCAATAGGATTAGATTATTATGACTTCTACACAGTCATTTGTCTGCCGAAAACTAAAAATATACCTCACGCTCATTTTTAAGTAATAACCACTTAAAATGAATAATTCTTATTTTTTTTTCCTAGTATGAAATTAGTTTAAGTATATTGTATCAAAATAATATAAACATATATTGTGAAAGTAAGTTAACAACATTACAAAAACCTTACATTTTACTCAACTATTTTCCAAGGGACAAAATAGCCTAAATGTGGTTTTTTGCCACCTAAGCCTAAATTAAACAAGTTGGAAATTGCACGTGAACGTAGCAAATGAGGTGCGTTCGTACGATAACGAAATTTTAAAAATATTTAGATCTTGCTGATATAGTAGAGCGTACTTCGGATACAGTATAGTAGTCGAAATCTTTACGTTTCTGTAAATATGCAGGAAGTAATTTTTATTACACCTCAGCAACGTATATCTTATTCATAAAATGTGAAATAGTTGAAAATAATTAAAACACGTACCAAACCATGTTTTCCCGTATAGCATTATATAGTGGAATACTTTTGTGTGGCCCTGTAATTTAATAATAAAAATTACTTGCATCACAGATTGTACAGAATGCATATTTTAGTATATATTTCATAGATTCATGTCAATTCTATTATGTCCGAATGAATGTAACATCATTAAAATGCATTTGAAACTTTTTTCCCTATTGACCGTAATGTAACGGAATTCTTTAGAATGTCCCTGTAATTGATCTATCCATACGATTTTCATAAAATTTGAAATGACTTGACAAAATTATGTTATAATTATGTATTTTAAATTTCAAAGGATTCGGTTGGGTAGATTTTGCATTGTTATATGCGGACAGACGGACGGACGGACTGAGCGACAACAATAGGTGCTACGTATTTACACAATTACGAACGCACCTAAAAATAAAATATAATATTCTGTTTTCGCTAAATTTCCCGTAAGGGGCCCCTTTTCAATCTCTAGCCGAGGGCCCCCAAAGGAGCCAGTCCGGGCCTGAATACATTCTTAAAAAAAGAAGGGTTTTACAATTAAGACTTTGTGCATTTTATGAAATGTTCAAATAGTAGTCTAAAGCTGATACTCAATGATGCTGTGAATATTAATCATGAAGCTACTAATTTCCATTTTAACAATTTTCATAATCAACTAACTTTCATAATAACAATAATTACATTTTGAACAATTCATTATTCACGGAAATATTTTTAAAATTATTTATATCTAAATTTAAATTTAATATCTATATTTAAATTTATTTTAAAATAATTATTTTGTTTTGTTTGTATGCTTTCATTAAATTCTAATTCTGAATAGATCCTAAAAGCGATTATCTATTACTTTTTGTAAAGTGTTTGTAGTGGTGGCCGAGAAGTTCTGCTCACGAAGACAGTAAACATGAGGTGTTGGATTCGAATTCAATCTCGTCCGTCGTCGGCCTAATCGTTCGGAGTTTTTCGAAGAAGTTTTCCATAATTTTCTTCGAATTTACTTGCGTAAATATTGCTTCGGTTTTCTTAAAAAGAACCCCAGGGAGGAGAATCTCCCCCTCAGGATCTATATCCCTCATGTTGATAATTGGTAGTCATTAACACAACCGTTATTGATATGTCCAATCACGAATTAAATTTTGATTCAAATGGAAAATGTGATTATGAGATTTGTATAATATAAAAAATATTACAATATTAAAGGAAACTGGAATATGACAATTTTAACTAATAACAGTTGATTAGAAAACTTTTTTTTTAAGGGAGATGAATAATAGACTAGTTTTGACAGTGAATTTTCTTATCACTTTTTCATAAATTTCGTAAGAGTGTTCATAACGAGTACGTTACGCTTACCCTAATCGTACATTTTTCTTTCACTTCCACATGCAACGTTTCTGCTTAAGAGTTTAATATATTTATATACATATGCATAAATTTTAATTCGCGCATTTCTGAACAGAATCAGTTGAACACATAGACATAGTAAATAAGGATTATATAATATATATTCTCTTTCCAAAGTTGAATACAAAATAAAATTGTAAAAAGAATGTTCTGAACATAATGTTGTGTTCTTATTTTACATTTCTTTCCATTTTGCTGAATCCCCAGTGGCGCAATTGGTTAGCGCACGGTACTTATAGACAGTAGTCGTGAGCAATGCCGGGGTTGTGAGTTCGAGCCTCACCTGGGGAATATTCTTTTTAGCTTTCGGAAAATTCTGCAGTAACTGTTGTTGTAGTGAAAGTTGAATAGCAAAAGAGTAAATTTCTTACATAAAGTTGAACCTTTATTGAATAATGGAAAAAGACTATGTTGTACAATTTGTTAGCATAATAAATATATAATTTAATGTAATATTTTAAGAACATAGATCAGCAATTCAAGCCGATCGCGAAATCTCACGTTATAAACTATGGAGAAATTTAATTATGTGATAAGTCATCATCCAGTATAAATATGGAAAAATAGTTTTCACAAATGCAGACGTGGTGCTTTTCAAAAACTATTTTCTTACCTTTAAATATTTTTTAAAAAGACAAAGACAAAAAAAAAAAAAAAAAAAAAATTGACTCAGTAAAAATTTTGATATCAATCGCATTTTTTAAACTACTAAAAATGAAGCAAAATAATTTTTGAAAGCGCACTACATCGCATCCGACATCTAATTTCTGATGATGAAAATGGTTTTTCAATATTTTTGTTGGGTAGTGAATAATCAGCTAATTACATTTTCCCATAGGTTAACAGGGACTTTCATGGTCGGAAAGAGCAGAATCTATATCGTTGATTTCTTAAATAATATTTAAAAAAATAGTGTATACAGAGGATAAAATTAATTTCCATATAACGAAATGCATAATTTCAGTTTTCGTGAAAGTAAACGATTATAAAAATTCCTAATAAAAATAAAATACGATAAATTTAATCCCCAGAAACCTGTGAAAGGTAAAGAAGATTTGATCCCTTATTTATAGATTTTAAAAAATAACATTGTCTTAAAAAGTAATTAGAAATAGGATTTAAATATTATAATATTACAAATCTATTTTAATATATTTCTTTTATTCTACTATAAATTCCTAATATTGATATAATTTATTATAATATCACAATAAATATTAAGGATTGTATTTAATAACTAAATAACAATAAGAAGATTTATAATTAATCAGCACATTACCTAGTAATAATCTGTTAATGGAAAGTAGTTGAAAATCATAAATATGTAATTAATAAATGTATCATATTATATAATTCGCACAAATATAAATAAATATGAAAAAGAAACGAAAAATACACAGTATGCTTTATTCTTGCATCAGTATATCATTTAAAATTTATTTTTATCTGTTAAATAAAAATTTTCGCACAAATATAAATAAATATGAAAAATAAAAATAAAAACGAAAGGTGCACAGTATGCTTTATTCTTGCATCAGTATATCATTTAAATATTTATTTTTATCTGTTAAATAAAATTTACCTTTTACTTATTTTGTGTTTATCATTAGTCCAAAAGTGTAAATTTCCTTTATCTTCCCTCAAAAACTTATTTTGGTAAAAAATGTCTGAATTCAACACTGCTAATAAACTGATCTAGATTCAGCATTCAGAATTTTTTTAATTTCAGCGAATTTATAGTCTGGGTTTTGTATGAAATATCTCCAAACTAACTTGTGCTTGTGTTGTATTTATTAAACAAAAGATGGCGCCACCACACAATCATTAATATCATAATCACGAGTTAAAAAATGTCTACTGCCGCCATCTCTTTTTATAACTTTAAAAAAAAGGAAAAGTTGCCTAATTTATCAGAAATAAATAATGATAAGAAAAAAGCGAAAAAGTAGGCAATTATAGTTTAGGTGCGACGAATAAGTCCAGAAAGTGAGGTTTGGTTGGGTAAAATTCCATGTGAATTACATTTTAACAAAAAGGATCTAGTATTTATATTATATTAAAATTAAATATGAATAAAATTAAAAAATAAGTGAGATTGGTAAAGGGAATATGCTAATTTATAAATTGTGAATTTTGAAAACTATTTTGAATTCACTTCCTGATATGGTAAAATTATAAAATTATGCACACAAGTATGTTCTGATGACAGTAGAAGTTTTTAATATTTTTAGAACTTAATTATAAACTAATAACTTAATTTTAAGGCATTTTTCCTGTTAACCTGCCACCAGAGGTAAATCACCAAATTTTTTTTTTTTTTACCGTTACAACTGTATATGAATAAGACCTATTACAACAATAAAATTAATTATGTGCCAAACCACACTATTTAAAAAGCCAACTGGCTGTGAAGCTGCAATTATAATATATTTTAAATCCTTTAAAGTTAAAAAATATAAATAAAATGTCTACATTTAAAGATATGCTAAAATCAATTAATAATTTTATAATTATACATTGAGGTTTAGAAATCAATTTAGAAATCCTAAAAAGTTTAAATAAAGCCTTTTTTTCCTCTCTTGCTATACCTTAAAAAAAGGAACAAATTACACTTAATTTTTTTTTTTTTTTTTTTTTTTTTTTTAATAAAGTGTAAAAAAACAGTGAGCCTTCCATAATAGGATTAGGCCAAACCACCACACCATATAATGTATTTTAACAAAAATATTTTGATAAAAATCTTGCAGGCATGGAATAATGATTGATTTTCAAAATAAGAATTATATTGTATAAATCAATATTGCATGCTTATAAAAGAGTATGTATGTATATATAATTACTTTTATTCATTTTTTGCTTTCTTGTCTCTAAAATATCCTTTTTTTTTAATTAGTATTGATTATGTTTTGGTGTCAATCACTTAATAAAAGGTGCTGTTATACTGGGTTTTTCATGAATTTCCTAAGAGCTCTATCTCAATAAACTAATGCATGAATTTTTTATCAAACTTCAGATGCAATTAGATGTTGATATAAATAGCTGCTGATTAAATTTTGCTGTAAATCAACAGTTGGCCGAGCTATGCTGCGATTTGCATTACTTACAAGATTTTAGCTATTATCATATCTCAAGAACTAATGCATAGAATTTTATATCTTTAGCATCCTCATGATGGAAAAGATAGCCATATAATTTTGATACTGTGCTAGCCTGTTTAAGTAAATATAGAGTTAAAGATAACTTTAAAAAAAAGGATAATCCATATTATATATATAATTCTATTTTCCATAATTTTCAAATGTTAGCAGCGAGGCTCTCCTACTAGAAATAATTGAAATTGTGACACTAACTAGCTGTGTTACATGCCAATATTTTACGTTAATTTAAGTAACTTTTTGAAAATTAAAACTGGAAAAACAGAATAAAGGAAGTGCAGTTAACTCTCTGTAAAGCAGACTCTGTGTAAGGTAGAAATCCCTTAGTTAGAAACTCAGAGAAATTTTCAAACTACTATAAATTCATATATGTAGAGTAAAATTTATCTAAGGCAGAATATTGTCTATGACAGAAAATTTTTTTGGTCCTGATAGATTCCGTCTTAGAGAGAGTTTTCTGTATATTTAAAAATCCCATAAATGTTAAATTAAGATCTGCACAATTTGCTTAACAACTACACATAAATGGTTCAATCCACTAATGTAAGCACTAAGAACAATGTGTGTGTATGTGTATATTTTATTTGACATTTGTTTCAGGAATAAAAACGACAAATGAAAAATTTAAATTTAATGAAAATTTAATTGTGGTTACCAGCATTTTTTTCTTTTTAAACTTTTTTTTTTTTTTTTTTTTTTTTGCTTGATTTTTTAGTTGAAACTAGCTTTTTTTGCACCCAAGGCAAACATGAATTTTGGCACCCACTCATTTCTTCCTCAAAATACATTTACGAGGAGATTTTTACTAATTTCGAATAGCCGACTTATTTTTAATTTTGTATTTATAAAATATGTAATGAAATATTATAAAATATGTTATAAATATGTGAATGAGAGGATCTATTTTGTTAAACATTGATTCATTAAAATCTTGAAAACAAAATCAGAAAAAAAAATCCACTTTAAACAGGATTTTTATGCTATATCTTCCTTAGATTCTTCAATGATTTTGGATTCAAACAGAACAATTTTAACTCTACCTTGTCAAACATAGATGTAGCAAAAATAGACCAAGAAAATCTTCATTTGGCACTCCTTCATTCTGGCATCCAGAGCACATGCCTCCTATTCCCCCCCATTTAGTTTTGGACCTGCTTGATTCATCTCTATTACTATACCCAGAAACTCATTTTGCCACCAATATTACCATAAAAAAACAGATACAGTAAACTCCCTCAAATCCACACAGCTTGGGACCAGAGATTGCGCAGATTTTAGAATTTTGCGTATTTCTGGTCATTGCTTTGTTTACATTTTTTAAATAGTAATTTCAGTGCAATTAATAGTGTAATCGGAACTATAATGAATGCTTACAATAAAATAATAAAATAATTAATGAACTAAAATAATAAAAATTTAGAAATTTTTAAAATGATTAAAGTATTAATAGCAAAGGTCAAGTTAATAATCAATAGCGTATATGATTCATTATAAAGATTAAATGTATTTTTCTGAAATTATTCAACAAAATTTGCCCCATAAAAGTACATTACTAATTCACATCAAAATCATAAAATAAGGATTTTTTTTTTTTTTTTTTTTTTTTTTTTTTAAAGTTTAGTCAGGCTTAATAACCAAAAAATCTTGATTAATGCATGAATATATTTGGTATTATGATTACCAAAAATATCAGAAATATATTGAATTTTTTCCAATAAAATTTATTCTTCCTTCATAAAAAACATTATTTGAGTATTATTAGGAAAATTACAAATTAAAAAATATATGGAATTGATACAAAACTAAAAAAAAAATCAAATTCTGTCCGAATATCCAAACTGAAAGTTTCATTGTTTACATCCATAAAATATGTGCGGATTTTAGAGAGTTGCAGATTTCTGGTTTGTGGATTTGAGGGAGTCTACTGTATATTAAAATTACATAGAAATTTTATACAACTACAAAATAGATTAATAGTCTAGCTATTTTTTAAATACTGTGATAGATTTATAATGGATTGATTAAATTTTTTAATGGGACATAAGAGTTGAACAGTATCGAAAATATTTTTTCAAAATACATTTATAATTTGTATTTTAAACCTTCAAAGCAAATATATTTTGGTAATGTATTTTAGAATGCTTTTTTAAAGTATTTTGTATTTTCAAAATACATTCCTTCAGATTTCAAGTTGCCATGTCTAAACCGCAGATCTGAAATTTTGTAACAGGGAAACACATGCTCTCTGTTTTGAATAGTTTTCAAATTCGTTTCTGGAAGTTTATAAATTGCATATTGTTTAAAACTTGTTGCATATGCCTATTAATGAATTGAATGTTTATTTCTGCAAAAACGTTTTTGCTCAGTAATCACAAAAATAGTTTTTATAATTCATATCATTCAATGAGAATTAGAAAAAGATTTTGCATACAGGCAAGTGCTGCCTATTTAACCCGAAAGAACTCTCTGTATGAGATTTTCTTTCTCCATCATACCTTTTTAAAGACTCTCATTTAAAACATTTTTCATTTTAATACAATTTCAAAGTGTGATTTTGATTACTTTACCTCTTTTGTGAATAAAAGTACTAAGTGAAACAAAAAAAGTTGATATTAAGTGACTGTAAAGTAAAAGAAAAGAATTGAGCACCATGAGAGAAATTCTCACTAGCGAGTTCTCCCGAGTCAAAGTTCATTAGAAGGATAATGCATTTAAATACTCCAGAGGCTCATTCTGCTGCTAAATCTGCCAATGAAAATTTACCAAGTGAATTAAAATATTACACAATTTTATGTTATTAAACACTAAATTTATATAATGCTCTGTTGATGATAACAAAATGAAGGAATAATACCAGCAGTATAAAACAAGATGTTCGATCATAAATTAAATGTTGAATGAAAAACAAATTTATTTAACAATGGATATCAACGATACAACAAATGATACCATCAGAGTTCACAATTCATAAGATTTTTTTTAATTCAGATATACCATACTCACACCACTAAATTTTAACAGTATTCCTCGCCTTATTTAGTCATAAGAATTCTAAGGTTTAATAAAACAAAGAATATTATTAAATTTTAGTGGTTAAAGATTTTAATCATTTTTATATTATTTTGATTTGTTCTGCCTCTAAACACTCTTCAAATGCATGTCTGTTAAATTCATGTTTCATTTATGTATTTGCGAGATTTTAATTTCGTTTGACATTTCAGGTATGAAAAATTATAGATAAACAAACAAATGCTGAATTGCATTATTATTTTAAGTACAAGGGTTAATCTTCTATAATTGTTTCACACAAATATTTGCAAGATGGGTTAAAATAACCAAGATTGAAAATTATTTTTAAAAGTCATTCGAACTTGGTAAACTTAGATACAGTTTTTAAAGAAAGTCTATTTGAAAGTTTTTTTTTCCCCCTTCCTATTTCACTATGTAAAAATTAAAATTATACAATATTTAGAAAAATCATTATTTAAATTGTTTTTGCTATTCATATTATGTGAGTTTTTCACGGCCATCTTTTTTGCATTATAATGTAGATTCACAGACATCTTTTCACTTTAAAATATAGACTGCTTCTGAAATAGTTAGCACAGTGACATTATAGAAGAGCAAATTTTTCAGCCCAAAACCATATTTTGATTCTTTTTAGACTTTCAATGGAAAATAAAATGGAAATTCTAATCAGTTAGTATAGTACCCATATGTGTACACAACTATGTTATAAATGTAATTAATTTCAATCTCATACATCTTAAGAAAATACATAAATATGTATATGTGGGTATGTGTCGTGGATGTGTTTGAAATAAAATCGAAAATATTATTAAAACATTATTTTGCATGACTATATAACTAATAATCAAAAATGTTTATTCATTATTAACTGATGATGATTAAATCTCTGTATTTGAAATCTGTAATTAATGTTCCTCTTACAGAGAGTTTCACATTGTTTAGTATTTAACTTTTGAATGAATTGAAAAAATATCAAGAAAATATTTTTTACAATAATAATGTAATATAGTTTCATAATATAGATGATGAAGATATTGAAAATGTTATGAACGTTTAAGTAATTTTAATTCAGTAACTTACTCACAACTAGCCTATTGAGAAAGCCTCTTAAAGGAGCATAATAATGCCCCCCCCCCTCCCCTTATTCTTTAAACTACAAAATTACCTCTCCAAAAATACTTTGCATCAATTTTTTTTTTTTTTTTTTTTTTTTTTTTTCAAAATTCATTTTGTATTTAAAATTTTTTAATTAAAAAAAAATATTGAGTAATTTGTATTTTAAATTCTAAAACAAATGTATTTTGTATTGGAAATTGTTTTTCGGTGTATTTTGCCAAACTCTGGACACAAAAATAGATACAAAAACTAATTAATTGTCTTAAATAAACTTGTATTTATTTTTTAAAAAAATATTGTTAATTAACAGAAGGAAAAACTCTAATTCCAATAAACACGAGTTATGTTTCTTATAAGAATTAGTAAAAGGTGCATCAAAATTTAAGTCTCTGTATGCTTGATATAATTATTGCATATATTGCAAGCTGCATTATAGATAAGAATCAATTTGCTAAGATTTTTTATTAACATATTTTTTTAATGAAGACTTGAATATTTCTGCATACATTATGTTATAAAGATTTTTTTTTTTTTTTTTTTTTTTTTTAATTTACTTTGAATTTTCTAATTAAAAGACATCAGTGCTTCCTGCCCTACTTTTCTGTTCATATACATTATTTAAATTTCTAGTAGCTTGTGCCAGAATACAACAGTAAACTAAATTGGGAGATTATTTTTATCATCATTACTGTTAATACTGTTATTCATTTTTTGTTTATTTATTCAGATTAACTTTGCAAGTTAGAGAATAATAGAACAATAAAATTAAAATATGTACAATTGCGGGGGAAAAAAAGTAAACACTTCCTACTAACTCCTCAACAAATTATCTTACATGAAAGTTACTTGTACCAAACAATTGATAATAAAATCTACTTTTAAATACTCTATGGGTCATTCCATGCAAAATGAGCAAATTAGCTGTGGCTGCCATGTCACAGATTTGAATGAAAATTGGCATATGAGTACAACATGTTTATTTATGAAGAAATGCAAAATAATAGATTACAGGAGAGGACAGATTGTTTAAGTATGTAAACTCACTTTAAAAGTTGATACAAAATCGAGTTCTTGTTTACATGCTTTAAATTTCAATCTGTATTATTAGCGTTAGGAATGAAAAAACTATATCATAAATTATTTTCAGATAAGAATGGATACTAAGTAAGATATTGGCGTAATTTAGGATTTGAATTTTTATTCCTTACTGAGAAAAAATATAGAAAAGGAAAATTTTTAAGAAGAAAATTCAATATTTCTTTTGCTCATAAAAAATTTAGGACAGGTGTTATGTTATGACTTCAAAATTATTTGACATTTTAGATAAAAGTATATATTTCGAACACAAGAAGTTTCATATATGCCTTTTTTATTTCTTAATGTGAAAAAAAAAAGAAAAAAAGGACGGGAAAAGGCAATATTTCTATTGCTCTTTTAGTCATGAAGGAAATCTCCTATATTATTTCAAATTACTTGATATCAAAGATAAAAGTGTCTATTTTAAATATTCAAATGTTACTTCACCTTTTCTTCTTTTCTTTTCTTTTTTTCCTTCAGACTTATATTAAAAGCGATGAGAATTGAAGAATTAATTATCTAGTATTGTTCAAATCTAATAGATGGCAGCACTATTTTTAAATTGAAATCGTACAATATTTTTTAAAAAGCGCGCTAATTCAAAGGAAATTTTACGTGAAAGGTAACAAAAATACTTTTTTGAAATCATTTTTTTTTTTTCAATGTTAGGAATCAAAAGGCACTATTAAAATTTTTCGAGCATATTAGGGACTTATTAATCTTTATGTCTGTGTAATATTGTTCATGATGGACCTGTCCTTTATTCATTATTTGAGCATAAATAAGAGGAAAAAATATGATTTTGTATTTTTTTTTAAGTTTCTAAGTTTTTTTTAAGTTGAAGGAATTAAATGATAATTATCAAACTTGGGGAATTCAATCTTCATATATAATACTGCATCATGCACCAATTTCTCACTTGTTTTATCATTTTTAAAAAATTTTATAATGTTTCAAATTTTCTCAAAATTCACAAATTTTCAATTTTAACAACCCATTTAAAATTAATTACGTTGTTACCAGATTGCTATTGCTAAATAAATAAAAAGATAATTATTCAGAGGTTATAAAATTGCAAGCCAAATTCATTTATGTTAAATATTTTTCAAGATATAGAGCTTTAAATTTGCAACATTGGACGATTGCACACATGCCATTCTACATCACAAGTTTTTTAAAAGTCCAAAACTGCTAAAATAATTTTTTTTTTTTTGTCAAGATATTTTGCAGAGCTCTATTCGAATAAAACATGTGTATCAAATTTTATTAAAATCAATTACCATGGGGCCACGACTTTTTTTTTAATTTTTTCTCATTTGACATGGAATGGCCCCTATATACAATTTGCTTAGAGGGCCATTTAAATATTAAAACAAACCCTAACTCTTTTTTTTTTTCCCCAATAGCAGTACCCAATTCTGACAGCATAAATGAATTCAACACCCTTAAAACAATTTTTCATGCAATTCATACAATAAGTTTCTGAGAAAATAATTATTTTAAATCTAGCTTATTTTAGGGGCTGTATCCAAATTGAAGTTCGGCATTTGATTGTTGACCGAAAGAGCCCCCTTCTTGACCAAGGCATCTTAGGTGCCAATCAAGTAGTCACTGAGTACTGCTAAGTTACAGGATAGCATAAGAAGTTTCAACATATCTAGTCACTACTATTGTAGACAGGACCCTTAAACCATCATTTTGCCATTTTTTAAGCATAATTTGAAAACTATTTCAAAAGAAAATTTTGAATTTTCATAAAGTAGGGCAATAAATCTAAATCCATCAACAAAATTGTAGGATGCAATTCATATATTTGTTTTAATATTAATTTCATAATTCATATCATAAAATTATAAAAATGCAAATCCAATGTATTTGTATTTGAGTATTTTAATATTATTAGTAAATAAAAAATTAGCACATTAGGAGAATAATTTCAGGAGAATTAATCATAATATGAAAATGTAAGTTAACATTAGAGACACTAAATTTAGAATGTTTATAATTCAAATACTAATTATTCAAATAACTTGAAATTTTATGCCTAAAACTCACAAAAATCACAAAAGAGGGAAACAGGATATGGAACTCTTCCCAAATTAGGAATAACATTATGATATAATGCTTAGCATACATTTAAGGGAGACCAAAATGGTTGCCAAGGGTAGCTAGTATAATTAAATATGCTTCCATTTTAAACTTTACATGTTGATATAAAATTATATCATGCAAGTAATAATGTATCAAGTAATGTACATGTCAAACTGGTACTGAAACTGTATAGTACTTTTCTATGGAAAGTTTCTAAAATCAGAAAATTAGGAATATTATCCCGGATAACTTGTTTCCTGGTTAACTGATTTCTGGATGATTTCATACTGTACAACAATTCTCCAATTTTTTGTATAAATGATGCATGTGGCATTCGTATGTATGGAAAAATTTGCAAAAGTAATTTTATGTCTAATATTACAAGCAAATATAAACAAGTAAATATATAAGAAGAGATAAGAAAAGAAAAAAAAAGACAAAATTTAAGTGAGTTGAATAGCAATTTATTTGCAATATAATTACATATGACTATGTTTTATATAAAGGAAGGATTCAGAAACACTTAGACAAATACAAAATTTTTGAATTGCACATAAGAAATAGTTTAATGAATAGAAAACACAATGACAACTATATACAAACATCACAGTGATCCTAATGTACATGAAAAAATACCAAAACTTCAGGATGATAGGCCATAGTTCTCTCTACATATACACAATCTAGCTAAAATTTAAAATAAATATACAAAATTCTACAGCTAAATAACTTTGGTGAGTAATAAAACACCAAAATCCTATACCAAAGCATATTTAAGGAGAAAGTGCACCACAAGTCTAAATAAAATAAAAAATCCTCATAACTCATTATGCACATCTTAAATCTGATGCACTTCAGATGAGATCCTTTCTCTTAAAATGAGATTTAAATAAACTATGGCCTATTGATCCAAAGTCACGGTACAGTTATCTACAACACTTCAAAAGTTCATGGAAAAATTAAACATCCATAGATTTAAAAATTACATTCCAATAAAATGCATAGCCCACAGCAATAAATGTACTCTTATTAGGAAATGTAAGGTCATTGTTGAGGGGACCGTACAATTTTGGCATATGTCATACCTTCCGATGATAACTGCGGATAACGAAGAGAAGAATCATTGTTTGAGTGAAGAGAGAGCTCAAACATGAAAGGAGAATTGGTAGAAATCTCAGATCGCTGAGACTTTTGTTTCGCCTTTGATGGACTACCTTTACTATGGGGTAATAAATGAGATGATAGAATATCAGGTATGTCAGGATAGGACATAGATAGTGGGCCTGCTGTCATGTGCCCATTGCTTTCTCTGCTTCTAACAGGAGATCTTTCTTCAGATCTTTCAAAGTTGAAAGGAAATGCCTGAGAGTTTTCACTATTTTCATGTGAATTGCCGATTCCTCTCAAATGACTCAAGTAACTACCCTGAGCACTCCCAGGATCAGTCAGTTGAAATGGTGAACTTGCTTGTTCTTGGAAATTCATAGATGCTTTATAATCACCGGAAGTCATCCATATTCTTTTTAAAGGGTCACTCATTCTATCTATATCAGCATTATGCCTGTTAGGAAATGAATCAGGTGGGAAATTAGGAAAAGATTCAGATGAAAATGAATCTTCATGTATATCGCCATTCGGTAGTCGACCTTCATTATGATTATTAATGGAAAGCCTGGACATAGCTTGTATAGGGAGCTCCTGAATGGGTCTGTTTAACATAATGTTACCATTCATATTTACATTGCTTTCGCCCATCCAAGGTGTGTGATTAGCCATATGGTTAAGAGATCTGGGTATTTCTTGATTTTGGTCACAGTTGTTAAAGTAATTTACATCGGGTTTGTTTATGGCAAGCAAATGATTCTGAAGAAAAGGTGAAGCTGGATTTAACGGAAAACCTTCAGAATTAGCCATTATTTCTGGTACATGGTTGCTGTTATTCATCACAGGTCTGGGAGATTGAAAAGGAGATGCAGTAATGTTTCGCTGCAACATAAGAGATGGTTCAGGCATTGAGCGGGGTGCTGAAAATGACTGATTTGAAAAATTTTCAATTGTAATTTTGTCTCTTTTAATAGATTGCAACAGTAAAATAAATGTTTTTACAGCTTCTGGACCTTCAGCTGTAAATAAAAGTTGAATGAAGTTTTTTGTTTGCTCATCATTTTCAAGAAATTTTATCTCATTAGCTCCAGGAGGCAAGATTTTTTGCAGCAAAATTAATTTTTCATTCAGAACTTTATTAAATACTTGAATATTTGTAGTATCTATACGATTCAAATTCTGTAGAATTTCCTGTACAAATACCCATTTATCTCCAAGAACTGGTGGATTTTGTGCAGGTGGAAGTACAGGATGTACATCTATACCATTGAATGCAGCAGAATGAATTCTTTCTCTTTCATTTAAAATGCCATTTGCTTCATGAAAAGGAACTCTAACTCCATGATCTTCTGTATGGTTTACAGGAATATTCTGCAGTTCTGATTCAGGATAAGATTTTGGAGAAAAGGGTAACCAGCTATTATTATAAGGTAATTTAACTGTCCGGATTTGAGCATTATCGGGAAATGAATTCATATTATTTATTTCATTATTAACTCCACCATTTTTGAATAGTGGATTAAAAATTTCTTCTGATTTTATCATATTAAACTGTTTACTAGGCTTATCTTCTATGTTGTTATATAATAAGTGACCATTTTGAAAAGTATGTTCTTCACTTTGGCCATTCATGTGTACAGTATTTTCCATGCGGTTGAAAAACTGTCTTTTTGCTTCATCTCTTTCTTCAGCATTTCTAAACATAACATTCATTGGAGGCTGAGGCTCATTTCTTTTTATTTGCCTATTGAATGGCAGTCCATGTTCAAAGGATTCTTTTGAAGGGCCATTGTGATCCACCATGACCGTACATCGATTGCTAGTAATTTTACGAGGAAATACATTTGACGGCATGCGAGGCTGAATATTTGCAGGACGCTGGGGAGGTGGGGGAGGAGGAGGTGGAGGAGCAGGTTGTACGGGAGGAGAATTATAAGGATACGTTTGAAATGGAGTGGGCTGTCCAGGAGTAATTATAGAAGGGAAACAACAATTAACAACATTGTATGGATGTGGAGCAGATAACATGTGAGAAACTGGTACCACTGCAGGCTGAATTATTGGAGGTCCTTGTAGAGGTGTAAAAGGAAAAACAACCCAGGATGGTGGAGGAGCTGCACTATTCTCACAAAATGTCTCACTATTTGAAACTGGAGCAGGCTGTCCATGATACATCCTTCCAGGAACAAATTCAGGAGCCAAAGGATTTAAAATAAAGTTCTTTTTCAGTTCCATACTATCAAGCTGAGATCTTAATGAATCCCATGTAATACCAAAAAGGCTGTTCTCTTTATGACAAGTTAAAATGAATTTTTCCCATAATTTTCTGCAAGAAATGCAAATAACATTAATA